>WBMW01004885.1:355703-571122 GCA_013396635.1 Penelope pileata
TTTTTTTTGTAATTTAAGTAATTCCCCTGTGCGAAGCCCACGGTGCTGTGAGCAGTTCTCCTGCCCCAGCACAATCAATAACGTGGCAGCTGAAGCACACGCTCACTCTGCACAGCCTTTGAAACTAAGAAGAAGCATCATAAATGTAATTTTCTGAGGGATCAGTATTTTTGCTCAAGAAAATCATAGAATCATAGATCATTAAGATTGGAAAAGACCTCTGAGATCATCAGTCCAACTGTCAGCCCATCACCACCATGCCCACTGCCCCACATCCCTCAGTGCCATATCTACATGTTTTTTAAACACTTCCACAGACAGTGACTCCACCACCTCTCTGGGCAGCCTGCTCCAGCACATTACCATTCTTTCAGAGAAGAAATTTTTCCTAACATCCAACCTGAATCTCCCCTGGCGCAACTTAAGGCCATTACCTCTCATCCTATCACTGTTAGCCGGGAGTAGAGGCCAACCCCCACCTCACTACCACCTCCTTTCAGGGAGTTGTAGAGAGCGATAAGGTCTCTCAAGTTTCATCTTCTCCAGACTGATCCCATTTCTCTCTCTGTTAGCACAGTTCCTTTGTGGCTCAGCCCATGGCCTCTACACAAGTTGCCCTGCTTTTAGCTCTGCAGGGAGGCACTTCCCGCAGACCCGACAGGAGGGCTTGCGGGTTAGCAGTGCTCACGGGAGCTCAGCCTGACTTGGGTTACGGCCCCGGCTGTAGACTTGTGCCTGTCAGCACGGGAGGCTGCGGTTTGTGCATGTGTGCACACACGCACACGGACTGCTCAAGGTTTTGGGAAATGTTGACATTTCAGCAGTCACAGAGCTCGTTGATCAGACTTTCCAGCCTTCTCCTGCCACCTCCCTTCCACTGTGAGGCCTGGGTTTGAATGAATTCCAAAAAATACAAAGGAAAATCCTGCAGACGTTGACATATTTCTTCTAGTTTCTGCTTGAAGCTGTGCTGGATCATCAAGCAGCACATGATTTCCATCTGACATTGCAGGGAGGATTAAAATTTGTAGAGAACTTCAGCAAAAATTATCCAGTTTTACTACCATGAGTACATATTTTATTTCTTCATAATAATGATTAGTTCAATAAATAACAACCTGCAGCAATTCTCCCACTTGGTCATGTAATAACAAGGTATTTTCCATTTGCAAAATGAGCTACACCATGCACTACAGGCGCAGAGGTCCCAAGTAGAAAGAGCAGATGCAGTTTCAAGGGTAGAACTGGTAAATCACCCTTATAAGCATTCTTACGGCCATTTGCAAGCATATGGAAACAGACCACGACTGGCCAACAGAGAAGGGGAACTAGCAGAAACTTAAAGGACAACAAAAATCCCGAAAATGAGCCGTATGGGGCCCTGTTCAGACACAAAGAGGCAGCACAGTGATCAAGTACCCAGGAGCTCCCCTCTACCTGCTCACAGGGATATTGCATTCTTGAGTTTTCATTGATAACCACTGAGTATCTTGTGGCATGTTCGTCTTGGGATAGCTCTGGCAAGCTTCCTGTATCAAGGGACTTACTGATATTTTACTTTAGACATAAAAAAAGAGTTCTTCTGTCTTTCAAACACCCTTGGCCTTGGTGCTGAAATCTCTTTGAGGACTTGTTCCTCTAACTTGTTTCTTGCTCAGCTGGGCTTTCTCTCTGGTCTTAAAAGTCACAGCTCTGCTATTTACGTAGCATAAATTATAAGACGACATAAAAGAGCTGACTTGAAGTGGCCTAATGGGGTGAGATGGCAGGGATAGCACTGAGTTCAGTTCAAAGTTCTGATCATTCAGCAGCTCAGTTTGGAAATGGGTCCCAGTGAACATGAGCATCGCCACCCAGCTGCAGAGGCCCCACCAATTGTTCATTTTGCTCACACAACTGTGTGCTTTAAAACCAAGTTAATTGGTTAGATGGGAAAGAACAAGAGATCAGCATCATTTACATATAAATGATTCTCAGATCCAAGCAAAACCGCGAATAGACTGCAACCTGTGCAAAATTACCTAAGTTCCACAGCACAGAACAGAGATCAAACCTCCAGATTATCTCAGGCTGCCAATAAACTGCAAATTTTTAACTCAGAGAAAAGCAGCTTTGCTTGAGGTCACTTTAATAGAAAGACTCTTCAGATAATATTTCATGATACAATCCTTGCTCATAGACAAGCAGTGACCTTTAAAAATCATCAACGCTATTACAACCAGGAATATATAATCTTGATTATTCTACTTCTCCCACTTGCTTTCACCATGTTTTGCCATATGAAGAGTTTAAAAACAAGTTTTAAGTCAAAAATCAGTTTTTACTCCTAGGCTCCGAATCCAAAACATTTGTGAGGCTTTGCACACTTTGGTTCCTTGAAGTATGGACCCAGCACAGAACTGGGGTATTTATTCTCACAGTGCTCCTAAGAAAGCAAACTGCAACTGCAGGAACACCTCTTTCCTAGAAGCACCCCAAAGCAGTACTTCATTTTTTTTACTCTGCTGCACTATCTAGAGAGCAGCACTTATAGCGGAAGACTAAGTTATTCCACCAGTCAGACCAGAGAAGCAGCTATTCAAAAAAAAAACACAAAAAAGCATTTCCAGTGTCCACAGGGGAGTAACTGCAACACCTAGAGGAACTTCTCTCTATTCCCAGCGCATTTACAAGCAACAGAAAGAAATGGTCAATCTTCTCCCTTCCATCTCTTTTTTCCCAGCCCTAACACAGAGCTCAGTTCCCTGGAGGGGTAATTATGCATGGCCAGGGGAAAATCATTGGAGGAATTTGCACACAAGGAAAAAAAAATATATAAAAATGAGGGTTTCTTCCTTTTCTCTCCCCATTTTCCCTTCTTGTCTTCTTTCCTGGCCTAAAATGGCAACACAGAATTCATCAGCACTTTGTATTGGCCACTGGGACAATCCAAGACAGATGTCATCTTCCCTTCCACTTTGTCCATGTCTTCCTGGTGCTCTCAGACACAGGACTGCTCTTTCAGATGACTGGCTAGTGTTTTCCTATCATAAAAGCTTGTGCAAATCAGACTTGATTGCAGGCAGAGTATTTGTGATTTTTACCTACCTTCCTTTTCTCTGACTTTTTTTCTTTCTGCACCTAAGTATCCAGCCTATGACCCACTCTATTCAGTAAGAAAAAATGCTTTCTAAGAGATGTGGTGCTTTTCCTGTCCCATGCATGCAGACAAATGGGTGGCTTACCCAAACCAAGACTGCCCCTGGAGCAGAACTTCAGGTACAACTAATCTGAGGGGTTCTGCTCCTGCAGGAGTGCAACATTCCATCTTCTTCATTTCTTCTTCTACTGAGGAATGATGTACATTGTATTTACACAGCAATAAGAAAGTGCAGGCAAGTCTTGAAAGAAGAAGCACAAAACCCCCAAACCTAATGCAATTGGAGGATTATATCACAGCCGTTTTTCTCTTCCTTGTCACATAAACACATCTCCTGGGAATTACTTTTCTACTGGCATTTTCAAAAGCATTTCAGAATATTTTCTGAAACTCACTAGAAAAAAAATATTATTCGAAAATAAATAAATTCCTCTTTTCTTTTTCTTTTGGGTGGCTTTACTCCAAACTCTCTTTAAGATGACAGCAAAGGATGACTGAAAACAAGGAACAGCTAGGTTGAGTCTTGCACACACACTGCCAACCCTAAGAGCTGTAGGAGCAGGTATCCAGTGGCTCAGCTCAGAATGTTGGTGCTTCACGACATTGCACCAAGTAGAAAACATCCCCCTGAAAATCAGATTATATTGGAAGTCCACTGGAAGACCAAAGGGTACAGGCCAGTGCCACCCAAGAGTTGCAGTATGGAGAATCAACAAGGCGAGATTAGGTCCTAAATTACGTGCAGCTCCTTTCATGTGTTTGAGAGAAACTATGGTTTATTTTTATTGCAGAAGAAGGCCAAGAAGGCTTCACATCAAACGTCTCAACAGCTCTTGCCTGTACTCACACATGCAGTTATTTGTGGAAGCCGAGCCAGAATCATGTGAACGTAAAAGTTCACACACAGTTTCTGGAGGGTTGGGTTTTGGTTTTCTTTGGTCATTGGGAGTTTTGTTGGAGGAGACTGACAAAAGGCTTGCAAAAACCATTTGTAGGAAGAAAGATTAGCTATGTGATGGTCCCAAAGTGTTCAGTGCCGCATGTTGTCTTGAACAATATGACTGCATGTAGTCCTGGGCTCTGAAAAAGTCATGTAAAGTATTAGCGCATACTTAGAGAAACGCAACTCCCGTAATGTCCGAGATGGCAGAGGAGGAGGATACTGCATCTGAGAGACAAAAGGTCCATTTGCTTGTGGACTGCTGCCAAGTGGAAACATCCTTTCTGGATTTTTTTCCTCCCTATTCTAGAATGGTATCATGATTTGTGCCAAGGCTATTCTACCCACGTGTAACTATTCTACGGAGCCTGGACAGATGCTGCGATGGATATGGGCCAGATGTTGAGTAAGTTCCCAGTATTAGGGAGAAACTTTCAGCTGTGGTCCAAGATCTGGTGCAAACTCAGCTGTTTCACTGTATTTCAAGCTGGAATCACTTAACACTGTTTTTTAACTCTGAATTGAACACTTAAAATTAATGCAAAAGACAAAGAGTGAGAGCAAAGTCATCACAACAGGCTCAAATCCAGTCAATCTGCCCAAACTCATCCTTTCTCACTGCACCACAAATCTCAGCAAGACAATTAATGCATTCAAAGCAGCCACCGCATGGGACCAATTTCCAACAGGCAGAAACTATGTCTACCAAAGCCCTTTTAAATCAAAACTTTACATTTCTGACAATGATCAAACGTTCATTATGCACATTGAATTGGTATGGAAAGGTCAAATTTTGTGAAAAACATTCTAGCTATTATTGCAAACTTCTGTGTTTTGCCTGAAGAAGTAAGAATCCAAACTGCAATCTGTTTTTTTTTTTTTTTCCTTTTTGGGCAGGGGTGGTGGGAGGTGCGGGGAGGAGGATTAAGTATCAACTTTTGTAGTTTTTTTTTGTGGGAGTGAGTGCTTAATTTCTTTCTGGCTCCCAGCAGCTCTTGGTGTCAGGCCCCCAATTTAGTTGTCATTTGAGTGAAAGAAATCATTTTTCTTTCTTGTTCTCTCTGGCCCATTCTAATCCAAGAAATTATGGGATCCTGCTTAAAATGTGTAACTTCAGAGATATCAGATAACATTTTACCTATTGTAGGCATGGGGCAACAGCACACCAGCATAACTAATAATGCCAGGAAATTAAATGCTATGGCACACAGGCATCATCTATTGTCTTCACCGCACACTTCTTATATCAGACTGCAGTGGCAAAAGACAGTACCGATAGTCCTGGCTTTGTTTTTCTACCCTGGATCTCGGCCAAACCCACTTTCATGTACCTCTCATATGCTTCAGCGCCCATCCAACAGGGTCATTAATGCCATATCGCTATTTCCAGGCTTTCCAAGTCATTCTGGGCATTCAGGAAGAAATCTAACTGGACCATCATAAGACATAAAAAATTAGCATTTTTTCAACATTGAGCTGTAATGCTATTAGAAACACAGATGAACTATGCCCATAGGACGCCTGGTAAACAGGAAAAGATTACAGAGGAGCTGATCTAATAGACAGTACATCAGGATTTATTATAAATGGACTAATCTAATAGGTTTGAGAGCTCAGTTCAAGAGCTATTTTTAGGCAATCTAGCTCTAAATCACTCTAGTTTTCAAAAACACTGTCAGATGTAGTTGCATTTATTTGGAATTTATAGATTTTAACAAATAAAATCTGACTACTATTTTCTTTAATCCACATTGTATTTCACACGGGGAAAAAAAAAGCATTCAATCCCTTTTAAGGACACACCAGCTGCATATTATTAGTGAATGTAAGGAGTGAACTCCTAACCTCCTAAACAATCTCTGTCCCCTGGCATGATTCATATCCATCAGAGCCAGTGGTGCAGATCTTAGGCACAGTCTTCCAACCTGAATCCTTCAAACTCTATTAAAGAGAAACCCAGTAGGGATTCCCCCCCCATCCCATTGTTAGAGAAATCACTTTTGATTTCAATAACAGGTGCTGTCAGTTTTTCATTCAGACCATGTTACAGTACAGACACGTGAGCACTATGCCTACAGATGCAAGAGATTTACTGGAGACTGAGATTTCCAAGTTTGTTTTTTTCCTTTCAATTAAGCTATGTGTATGTTTTATCCATGTAAGCTGAAACACAACTTTTAGTTTCTGCGCAAAATAAGCACGTTTAGCTGCTAAGAGGGAAAAACAGCTTTTCCCATCCATTTGGCAGTGGATGTAGCTTCATCTAATGCGTATTTCCTGCCTTTTACCTACATCTTTAACTACATCTTTAATCGAACAACTTCCACGCACTCTGCAGAGGCAGTGCCAGATGGAGCCGGTCCTTCTCCAGCAGCTCTCTACCTCTGCATTTGAGCTGAATGGAAAGAAGTGCAGGAGTCATAAAATGACTGTTTATGTCCCAATGTTTTCTGACCTACCCAATCAACATGACGAGTGCTTCCAGGTGCCAAAAGCACTCAGCTTATATGGCTAACTGAAATGTTTCTTCAGTGCAAGCTACAAACACAACTTTAATATGAGAAAACTATCATCTTCAAGTAGTCTCTGTTCATTTGTGTGCGTAATAACTCCAGTCTAGATGTTAGTCAGCAAGATGGCCAATTGAATTCGGATAAATGCCTTGGACTCTTCTAAACATATCATAATCTGCCTGCAAAATGGCTGGATAGTTACTTTCCAATTTGTGAAATGGTTCAAAGGCTGTAAATAAAAAAGAAATTGGACAGCTTTCAAAAGTTCAGATTAAAGTTTTCAATTCTCAGTGATTCGGTGCTTCCGAGCTACACTCCCATGATCTCTGTATGAATATTTAAAACCTGATTGTGTTGCGCTCTTATCTTGAAGAAGAGAGCAGAGTGCCACCAAACGCGAGCACACAATGTGACACAGCTACAAGATGGCACGTTCCCAGCCCCACAGCATGCATGTGTGTGAGAGGTGTGGGTGTGGAGGTGGGTGGGCAGCTTCTGGCCCTGCTGCCTCCACCTGATTTGGCAGCTTACGAGGACAAAAGCTGCTTTGTGCATTTGCTGTGCATCTCCTCTTACACCATGTGCACCATCCCTCAATTCCAGCTGCTCTGAGGCTCAGGATTTGAGGTTTCTCTCAGCTTTGCATATCATTGGTGGGTTTCCAAATCAGCCCCAAAGCCCAACATTTTAGATGCAAATGTGACCCATGGGTGGGCTGGTCAATTAAAATTAAAAAGAAGAAATGGAATAAACCCCAAAATGCAAAAGGTGGAGTTAGGGCTGCTTATATCCCTCTTTATCTAGCTCCTTTCAGGACCGGTTTCTTTTACATGCAAGCTCTACTGCATCCCCAGACATGAACAGGAGATCTGGAAGTCAGACCTGCTGTCTATACAGTAGATGTTAAACCTGTTGTCCTAGTTTCTAACAGAAGTTACGCTTCTCGTAGTGTCTAGTATGAATTTATCTTGTACCTCCGAGATACTGATAACATCCTGGCAGTGTTGAACGGAGCTGAGGACATANTCAGCTATCTGCTGAGTCAAACCATAACACCTGTACTGTACTTGAGCGTTCTCTGGAGCAATGGGAATGATAAACCTGCCAGCAAAAGTTCACTTTTTGTCTTTCACCAGAACTCTATTTTCTCCTCTTGCTACAACCCATTGATTATTTAAAATCTTGCTCCAAAAACCATATTCTTCTCCAAAGCTACCAAGTGATTTTTCTCTACAGGACACTTGCTCTGCTCAGTCTTTGACTTTATTATCTTCTATTTATTCCATTTATTCTTGTTCCTGCAAGAAAAACAGCCTAAACTATGAGGAGAGCTGATTATTCAAACCAGCAGAAATAGGGAAATGCTGAGAAAGGCTGCCTTGTCCTGTCCTGCAAGGATGCTCTCATGCACCTCAGTGGGGATGCGGTGTTAAGACGTCTCTTCTAAATGAGTGCTCCTGAAGAGAGAGCAGATATGGGTTTATTTTCTCAGCAACGTCTCATTTTGTATCCCATAGTTCGGATTTGGCCAACCTCTCACCCAACTTTCCAGTGGTTTACCTTCTGCCCCTGGCATGATGGATAGAAGGAAGGGAGGGAAAAAGCTCGTGCTAAACAGAAAAAATCTTTCACAAAAGCAAAATCTAAGAAGCTGACAAAACTCCATTGTGAGAATATCAATATTCAGCTACTTTAAGAAATGAAGCAGTTTCCCTGACAAATCATAAAACATTGTTTAGCTCCCTTCCAAAATTTTTTAGTACTTACGTAGGAACGTCAATATTTTTAAAGCTCAATTCTAATAGCTGTATTCATGTTGGCTTAGGGATCTGCCTAAACAATGCTTAACTAGGGGGCTGGTGTCTAAACTCGTTTATGGATATCCGGTGTTCTGCAAAGGGCTTTAACAACAAGACAACCATTAATATTATGAAAAACACATTTGCTTTAGCAAAGCGGATTTATAACAAATACACAAACTGTACAACATACAGGTACCTTCAAGTTGAAGTGAACTGGATAATGTTTTCACTTGAGAATTTGGTACTCGTATACACAGGCAACTTGGTACACTATCAAATCTACACTGATGTCTTAGCAAGCCTGGAACATAAGCGCCACTCACCTGTGTCCCAGGAAGCTCTGTCCCCTGGGAGAGAGGGCACTGAGGTGTGAGTAGTGATGCTGAACATGCATCTACATGCCCTGGCATCTCAGGGAGATGCAAGACCTATAACCTGAAGACTCCAGTGCTGGAGTCATTGCCATGGCTTGTCACAACTGTTGGAAAGTCACAGCACAAGGCTGAGAGACAGCAAGGAACAGCATTCAGAACCAGAGAAGGAGGTTTAGCCCAACTTATTTGACTTGGCACCACTAAGGACTACCAGCTCTCACTTAGTGTAACTGGAGTGTGGTCTAAAACTCTAACTCATAACAAGATGACAATGGATAAGAACAAAGTGAAAAAACCTTAAACATTGACTCCTAACTTTACATCTGTCAGCTTTTGGATTTTTCCTGGTAATGGCTAGTTCAGACCAGCACATTGCAATGCAAGTGTAATATTTGTTCTTACAAAGAGGAGGAATACACCCATTGGCCTTGTGGGACTTTGAATTAGTCCCACAGAAAAGACAGACATCAGAAATCTACAACTGAACAGTGGTGTTGAAACGCAATTTTTTTTAGGATGAAGCCATATGCCTGCCTCCTCAGGTTTGGCATCTGGTTTTGCACACAGGCAAGGGCTAAAGTTTAGGTGCCCAGGGGAATTACTAGTCTAAACCAGAGCACCAAACATTCAGAGTTCAGGTGCTGCTGTGCCAGAATAGGGATTTTCCATAATGTCCTCTTGGTCTGGAAGCCTAAACTGTACCTGATCCACACTTGGACTCCCAACAAAGACACTGTGGATCCCTCCAAGCAAAAGTAGAAAGAGAAGAAGTTGGAACTGGTAAAGAAAAGCAGATAGGATGACACGTAAAGGAAAAAAATGTAAATGATATCCTTTAGAGATTTTTAAAATGTGTAAACTCCTTACAACTATGTAATATATATGCCAGTAGAATTAAGTGCCTGATGTCACTGCAAAGCAGAAATGTGATAGTTTGAGCAAAATAATCATGTTTCTCACGGGGAAGATAAACAGATACATACATTCAACACGTAAAAAAAAAGAGAAGAGAGGAGAGAGAGGAAAGAAAGTCTGAACTGGTCTAATGGTAACGGTATCTTGAAAATATATCTAGAGTCTAACTAAACACAACTACATTTCTATGTTACTGCAAGACTCAAAAACATAACAGAAAATCAGGAAAAAAAAGTACTCAAGCAATTTGTATCAGATTCTGAAATACAATAGAGACACTTGGGTCAGATATTACTGTAAGTATAGGATAAAACTACCGGCACAGCACAGGGCTAGAGAGCTGCTGTATGCCTCTAGCACAAAGCCTAAACCTCATTTTATAGCTCTCATAGGTAACATAAAATAAACACACCAGTCTACGGTGTGATTATTGTTTGTCCCCCCTCTTCAATGTCATATATATTGAAATGTTTTTGTTCAGTAAATATTTTACATCAAACCATTTAGTGCATGTGTCAGGATCTGTAATGCTATTAGCCTTGAGCCTTTCACATTCCATGCATGCATGGAGAAGTCTCGTCAATTCACAGGGAAGAAATATATTAGTTTTTCTAGTTATTGCAGAGCTTTACAGGTACTAAAACCTCAAAACCCCTAATATTTTACATTATCCAGGCAGAACTCTCATTTTATAATAATGCTAACCCAAAATCTAGCTCACTTATGTCATCAAAAGCAACTCTTCTTCCATTATCTTAAATGTAAATGAGAAAAAGCATGCAGCTGAAGCAGACAGAATAATTTATAACAAAGAGGAAATCTGTCAGGACAGGAATGCTAAAAACAGAGCATAATACTGAACCTCTCTGGAAATGAATGAAATAACTGAATTTCTAGTACGGTGGTCAAGCAAACCTGAGGTGCTCCTTGGAGGTGCATCACTACACTGATGGCAGCAGGAGCCTGCAGCATACAGTTCCTGCAATGCCATCGCCTTCACCTTGTCAAAATCTCCATGCCTGAGTCTAGACTGGGAAGCATCGTCTCCCAACAGAAAGCAACCTCTGATTTTGGCACCTGAAAAACATAGTGTCTTTTCCAACAAATCTCTGGGGCACAGAAGAAATGGCAAATGTCTCAAATATTTGCTCATCTTGCTTTAGTTGCCATGAGTTTAAACCTTTCCATGAATGACCAGAAAATTCAGAACTGCAGTGTGGATGATGAGAACAGGCTGGTAGGGAGAGGCAGGACAAAACTACTCTCAAGCCAGACAATCCTATGTCTTTATTTCCTTCTCCTCATGCAGAGGACATCGTTCACCATAGCCCACAACACACTCCTGGGAGGTGCTGAGATGTGCCAAGGATTACAGCAAAGCAAGGAGGACAAAGAATGCTTTGTTCCCTCTGTGTTATAGCATGAGGAAATTAGCAGAAACTAATGCAATAGAAGGGCCCCTTTTCTTGATTCAGGTTATTGCCTGAGGAATCTCCCTATGAAAAGTCCAAAGCTCAGACAAGACATTGGACTGAAGGGACCACTCTTATTTGCACCAAGCTCAGCATGTCCACAGTACATTTCTGAGTCCAGCATACAACTCCCTAGCCCTCTTGGCATCCGACACTTGTACAAGGTCAGACCCCTGGCCTACAAGATGTTTTTCCAAATTAAGTTGTTATCTTACCTTATTAAGCTTCATATTTGAGCTAAAACAGCAACACTGATTCAGTGCTGTCTCCAGCTCCTGTCAAGAGCAGAGCACACAGAAATCTCACAGACTCTGAGATGCCTGGTCAAACAGGCTCCAGTGAACAATGCCTTGTCACTAAGGGAGATTCAGCTTTATTTCACCAACATGCATCATTTCCAGCTCCAGGGGCAGCAATGTGAAATTATGTTTCCAACCGAGATTTTGTCTTCAGTAATAGCAATGTGTATCCTGGACTGAAGAGATTTAAGAGCATGCCTAAGAACAGCCTGCAAAGCATGCCATAAGGCACCTGTACCTCTCAGGAAACACTGACTCAACGTTTATTTGTCACACGTGGCTTTCAGCCCGGTAGCACTGCAGCTCTCAATGGAGATGGGGACATTTGTCCCTGCAAGGAGCTGGTATTCCCTGCTGGTCACCGTCAGGGATAGAAAGGAGCGGATACAAGGAGAAAAATGAGCTCTTGGTCCAGCCAGCTTCTAAACACAAGTAAGCACTCGCTGGACAACAAATCTGATTAAGCTACTTTGGCTGAATATGCTCTGATAGAAAGGAAATCTTAAATGTGTGTAAATAAAACTAAACAAAACAAATAAGGAAGGAGCTGAATCTAAAAGCGTATATCAGATTTCTTTTCCCTGTTGCACTCTGAGCAAATATTGTCCAAGGACGTTTGACAATCTGTTTGCCAGCTGAAGCATGCAGGACTCCGATAACTATGTAACAGAAAATTATGTGTCCATTTCTGTCAAGCTGAGGCAAGTCCAAGCTGTGTTGTTGAAAAACAAAACCATGGAAGAACTGACCTGGGACAGTGTGAGAGTGTGTTGAATGAGAAGGAACAGTGCAGGGTAGCAAGGGAAAGAGGGAGCAAAGGGTGTAAAATGAGAATGACGTGCAAGGACCCATTCAGCTTCACAATTCCTTCCTCCTGCAATTAATATGAAGTTGACCCTTTCCAGGTTTCTTATTTTCCTTTTTATAGTATCTAAATCTTAACACCCAGCCTGGCTGGATGAAAGCAGTATGAGCTAGCCAGTACCACTGAGCACTTTTTCTTCTGAGACAATTTCTCTGCAGGGATCCTCCAAGTGGGAAATGCAGTGTGAGATTGCCTTCATCAGCCAACAGAAACACAGTACAGGCAAGGCAGAGCCCTCGCATATGATAGGATTCCTGCTGAAACTTCAGCCTGAACTTCAGAAATCTCTCAATCTCCCTCTTACCCAGATTTCTCTCCCTGCATGCTGAATAAAATTTCATTCATGTGGAACCTGCATTACAGCTCTCTGGGCACGCTGCTGGCTCACCTCCACTATAGGGGATCTTAAATCATTATTTTTAGCTCTTTTCCTCATCCTGGGTCAGTTTCAAAACTTACCGCTGCATGTCTCACCTGTCATTGCCTCCAAACCACTACTCCATCTGCCCCCAGAGCAAAGGAGCTGTGCCTTCCAGTCTTATTTCTCCATTGTTTTCCAACTGCTTTTCCTTCCCAGAGGAGGCTCTGCTGGCAAACACATCCTGACCTGGTTCAGCTCTCAGCTCTCTGTTTCCTTAACTCCAAAACCAAGGGTACTCCCAATGCCAACAAGTTTGGCACTGATGACAAACCCCTCAAAAAGGTCCAGAAGCCACAATTTATAGCGCAGTACAGAGCACCGCCTTCAGCTCTCTTAAGGATTACCTTGGGGCAAAAGGTACTCTGAAGATGCAGGATGTTACCATTTCAGGTTTTCTTGTCAGACAGAAGAAAAACAAGACCTGAGAAGGGTGGAAGATGACTCCCCAGTGACCCTGCAGTGCCTGCGCCCAGAGGACACGACAATAATGGAGCAGTGTCCTCCTCCATCATAGCAGGAGCTCATGGCCACTGTCACTCGCCCACCAATTCAACTCCCAGCAATGCAGTGCTGGAAACTGTGGCATCCATCAGCTTCTGCCCCGCAAAACCCTGGCTTAGCTTTGGTGGCATTTCTGTCCTAACGGCTACCCAGCTCTCTCACTTACCTGTTTGCAGACCCCCAGGAAATGCTGAGGCTTGGCTGCTCTGATAGAGCCATGAAGTATTACAAATCGCTTTGCTTTCCCTTAGGTGTTCCTGCTCAGAAGGCGAATGTCTAGGGCTTTGCTGCCCAGGGCTCCAGGTCCTCAGTGCATGCCTCAAATTCTCCTGGCAAAGATTTTCATATTCCAGGTAGGTGTCTAATGGACTGAAGGAAGCCTACCTGAGCACTGAGGGCAAATTAAGCTTGTAACGTCCCAGGCATTTGCTAACATTTATCAACATCTTTCCTTCTGCAAAATGCAGCACAGCAGGGTACAGGGAGGGGAGGAAAAAACCCTTCTTTCTGGCTGATGTGCTACATCTCAGTGCTAATACTTGCTGAATTACCACTTTCTCCACCTTTGGTGAGCCATAACCAGCAGGGTAGTGTTATAGTCTGATTGCAAGGTGGAAATAGCATGAATTTCCCCACCCCCAGAACCACTAGATGAACTGGCTGCATTTGTGTGCGTTTACATATTTGTGTACATTCTCTTCTTTCTCCACAAAACAAATTACAATTGGAGTTAACTGCATCTGATCAAACAGCACATAAAAAAGGATGTGGCAGAAGATTCGTGCTCAAAACACCTGTCTCTAATTGGTAGCCTTTAAAAGAGCCTTTTTTTTTTTTTTTTTAAAGACAAGCTAAGCTGCAAGTGATACACATAAAAACCCCCATGATTCGAGCTTCCTTAAGGTAGGTGTGCTCTACCAGAACTGTAGGCAAAAGCCAATTTTGGCCAACAATAACTGAGCTTATTGAAAAAAGTAAATTATAGGGTACTTGATCCTCTAACAACCAAGCCTGAAGCCAAAGGCATCTTTCATAGGCCAGAATGCATTTTGCAGAAAAAAACTTCCCAACAGAACAGATGTGTCAGCAAAGTCTCCCACACTGCACGTCTTCCCACTGCCACAGAGCACACTGAAGCCCTTTCTTCTTGCAAGGCATCCCAATTTTTGTCTTTGGAATAGACACTGCCTTCACACTGTCCTTGGTGGCCAGGGTTACGTGAGCTGCGGCAGGTGCACAGCTGGCACGTGGCAGGCATGAACATGTTAGGCAATGATTTTGCGAACACAGCCCATTGTTTGGGCCCTCAGCGAGAGTCACAGATGGGGATTTGCCTTAATGCACGTCTGTGAATTAGTTTTAGGCACTAAGAGCAGCTGGATGTTTATGCCAGGCCAACAACACTGGAGGCAGCATGAGTGGTGGGGAACCTGAAGCCATCGCACCCCCAGAGCAGAGAAGCCAATGCACATCCAATGGATCACAGCAGCCTCCAAAAGCAGGGGAGCTGGCCAAATGTCCTGAGAACATCCACAGGTTGTGACACAGGTGTGCCATGAGAGGGAGAAAGCACGACCCCATGCAGTCCATGCCCTTACTAGCAGCTCAAGCAGGACTCTGCAGGCTTCCCTCACCCTTCACTTCTGTTCTCATTATTGTTTCCATATGAAAAAATGCAGACACAATGAATAAGACATTTAGGTTGAGACTTTCATAAACACTATTGCAATGTTAGTCTCTGAGCAAGTGGCCTGACTTTAAAAGTACTAAGAGAGTGGCATCTCCCACTGACTTCAAAAAGCTTTGCTCTGCCCAGCCTTTTCCTGTATCAGGTTATTTAGGGCTCTAGGTCTTACTTTTCTTTTAAATTTCATCTTTGCATAGCACAGGTTCAGTACTGGTCTGTGAGTCAATCCGATAAACTTGCACTTGCGCATGTGAGTCTAGAGCTAAGAAATCCCTAAAAGAAAAAGGCACCCATTTCACTCAGTTGAACCGGGAAATTGTGGCTGCACCTCGTGAAGCACTGACTGCAAAGCTTGCATCACCCCTGACACTCCTGTAATTACCGGAAAACCACAAACGTCCACTTCAGGCATCTCCGTATGTTCGATTTTGGCCTATGCTCTCCCGAATCCAAATCTGGAGGCATCCCTCTCCCTCAACAGCAAAGGGAACCCGATGAATAGATCAGTCCAGCTCAAGGTGGCTGAATACCTTCCATGGTTTCCTATCACTCCACACGTGTCACATCTTTGCATTTGCTGGACAAAATGAGCAACACGACCAACATTTATTATGTCCAGGGCAGTGTCTCAGTGCTGAGGGGCTCAGATCTGCTCTGAAAAACCTGAAGAGAGACTGTGCTGCCCTATTTCTCTCCAATCACTGGCAAAGAGCCCTGCGACAGCCTACGTGCACCTTCTGCCTCCCACGTCACTGGTAGAGCACCACATCAATTGCCTTTGGCATTTGAAAAAATCTCTTTTCTTATCAGCTTTTTAAAAAGCTTCACTGCTGGAAATAGCATTTCTATCCATATATTCCAGAATTGCATTGCACAATATACTCTAGAAATCTTCCAAAAATACTATGAGAAATGGAGCAGTGGTGGGTTCTGCATCAGAATTGAAAGAGATTGGTAGTTTTGAGAAGTATTTTGATTTGCCTTTTTTTCTAAAAGAAAAGTAAGAACATTAATATTAATAACTTAAGAAAAAACAGCCTGCTGCATGCTAACCCTGTTAACAGGGTAGTGCTGAGTATGGCAACATACAGTCCCCAGTTCAGTACAGCTCTTAAGCCTAGGCTTAAGGTTATTTAAGCCAACACTTCAGAGTTATGGCATGGGCTGAACTCCTTTCCCAGCCACAAACCCAAACTTTTAACCTCTCATTCACCCCCTCTCTCTCTGGGAGATGAAAACAAAAGGCAGAGCAGCACCAAAAATGGGGCAGAATTAACACAGACATCCCACAGCTCTCCCAGGCAGCATCCACCAAGCAACTGAGACCTGCTGAGCCCGGGGCAGATTACAGAGGAGAAGAGAATATGAAATGCATTTTGCTATAGACTAGAGAACAAATGAAATCATATATAAGGGATCAAATGCTTCAATAGCACAAGGCAGGCACCGTTCTATCTGCTCTGCCCATCAGCTCAGCCCCAACAAGGGGTGAATCAGACTTAATCTTTTGCACAAGCTCCACCAAACGCTGTTTCAATTGAAAAAGGCTTAAGGTGAGATTTACTTTTTTCCACACAAACTCCTGCCACAAGCACTGTCAAGACACTTGCATGCATTAAAAGATGACAGACACTAAATCACAGTGTGTTATATTTAAGCACAACATTTCTTGGAAAAGGACTCGTACCGTCCCAAATTTTAATTCAGCTCCCGTTTGTCTTAACCCAGCATCCTCATCCTCTGCAGCCTCACCTCGCTTCTGCACTGCAGTCAGTGAGGCTGCCATGACAGAACAAGGAGGCTAGCACCTCGTTGCCATTACTCTGGATGTACCTATAAAAAATGGATCAAGGCTTCTCCAGCCTTGTTTGCTACACGTGTTTGTCCTCTCCTGCACCAGGAGCATACCCTGGTAACAAAATGCAAGGCAGTGCTGAAGTTCCAGTGCCACAGGCAGAGCTTGATAGGAAGGGAATACGTAACAGAAATAAATTAGTCTCTTATTGAACAAGGACCCTGTTTCTGAATACATGTCCTCAAGAGGAGGGAAAATCTGTGATGAAAACCTAAGATTTATAAAACATAGCTAATTTGCTAAATTGCCTCAGAACAGAATGTTGGTTTTTTTTTTCTTTTTTTTGAAGATTTCCATGGAGATACCAGTATTCCTCACACAAAGCACTATAAAAGCCAATAAAATAGTGTCTGCTGCTTTGACACCCAACGCTCAGCTCTCCCTGACCTGTGCTGGCACTCCAGGTGCTGGAGGTGACGATCCAACATTTTGGTTGTTTGATTAGAAGCAATCTGTGTCCAGTTACTGCTGTTTCCAGGTTTTCAATTTTCCTTTAAGCTGCCAACAAATTTTCAAACACATTATATGCTGCAGATCTTGTGGTTTGGATTTCCTCCAGCACTTCACTAACATCTGCCAAATTCCTGTTAAATCCAACCCTAGTTGATGAGCACTTTCCAATGGTGTGAAACTTAATGCAAGTAACTAGTGGAAGCTTGGGAGCAATTAAATTTTAATCAGAGATAAGTTTAGTTTTCAGCATTGTGAGTTATCTCTAGTGTCTAAATGCCTAATGTATATAATAATCCTCTTCTCCCCTTGTAATCAGCAGCGTCGAGTCACAAATGTAGAGAAAAGTAACAACATAAGAAGTTTCGCTCCCAAGAAAGCCACCCACCATATTAATAACCTGTACAGCTCTCTGACATGCCATCTGTAGCCCAAATGCTCAGCTGCATTTTCCAGGCAGACCCAAGCATCTGCCCCTCTCCTTGCTCTCCTGTCCAAGATTGCCTCTCGTGCCCCCCACCTGGCTCTGCTGGCAGAGCTGCTCATCTCACTGCTCTCCAAAGCATCTCAGGCAGAGAAAGGAAGACTAATGCTTCATTGTGAAATTACAGATAGCTTGATAGAACCGCGGAATGGCCTGGCTTGGTTGGAAGGGACCTTAAAGCCTATCCAGTTCCATCTCCCAGCCATGGGCAGGGCTGCCACCCACCAGGTCAGGCTGCCCATGGCCCATCCAACCTGGCCTTGAATGCCTCCAGGGATGGGGCATCCACAGCTCTCTGGGCAGCCTGTGCCAGGGCCTTATCACTCTCTGAGTAAAGAATTTCTTCCTCCTTCCCTCCACTCTCCTTCTAGCATGCACCAGGTCCTTGGGCATGAGTTTGTTTTTACCTCAGATCTTGGCTTTTTCCTTCAGCTGTGCCTGGTGTGGAAGGACACCCCAATCCTCCTCCAAATCCCTCATCCTCACGGGATATGAATTTATGTTTGCCTCCCCTAGATCTCCTGTGAATCCCCTGCCAAGTCCTCATCCTTACAAAAACACACAACAAGAGAGACAGCTTCTCATAAAATAAATCAAGCTTTTCTACCTCTGAGTGACAGATGAAAGTCATAGTCCCTTCACTACACTGTCACGGTGGGCTCTAAGCTTTCCCATTGCTCTTCTGAGTTCAAAAATCTCCCACTGTCAACCTAGAGACTACTTCTTGTGTGCTCTGGCAGGACCAATGTGGCAAGTGAAGATCAGCAACTCCCAGGCTGTTCTTAATAGAAAGTGTACCCCATAACACAGTAGTTGGTGGCTGAGGGCTGGGAACCATTCGCAGTGGAAGTGGAAGGATGCCTGCAAAAGGCACTCTTCCGAATGAAATCTTTGTTTGAAGATTGAAACAAAGTTTCGCGGGGTTTGCAGCCCCGCCATCCGAGCTGGGCTTTGGGGAAGCACAGAACACAGCAGTGGCTCCCTTGCCTCAGAAGACTGCATAGAAAGTGAACAGAGAAAACAGAAGCTGGGTATTTTTTATTTCTTTGTGAGCAAAAATATCCTAAACACCCGCAGCATGTGCAGCTTGGGGAAGTTAGATGAACAGCTGCCTGGATCGCAGCACTAATTCATCCATTCTGCTCTCTGTTAATGAATACGGACAATGGAAAATCAGTAGATGCAGAAAACTCATGATTTTTATGGATTTACAGACTGATTTCCTGTACCCCATCTAGTCATTTTATGCCTGTGCAAAGTGACAGCACAGTTGGTGTAAAATATTACCAAATCATCACAGTGATATTTTTATCCTCTATTTCCACTGGTGCAGCTACAGGTGTCAAAGGCAAAAAAAGAGTCCTTTAGCAGGGAAATGGAATATTCAGCAAAGCTAAAACTGAAACAATTTTTGTTATCCCCATTGTTATCTCCAGATAATATACAAGAACACGTAAGACACCATCTCCAGCAAACCACGTTTCCCTCTCTACCTCTTCCCACATTTTGCCACAGCGAGTGGTATGTGGCCACCGGGATCTCTTCCGAGAAAGGTATGGAGATCAGTAGTCTCAGCTGCAGTTCTGTGCTGGAACAGCCTGTTTCTCTCACATTTTTCACCCGGTAAGAATCATGTTCCACTATGCATTTCTCTTGGTACATTACAGCTTTCAGCTCAAATCCAGCTGGATTAGTGATGGACTGCATCAGGCTCAAGGGGAGATTGAACATGGAGCGAACAGACTATGCTCCGACTTGCACAGCCTCTCCTGGATACTTGCTGTAAGTTTTTTTTTTTTCCCAAAACACTATGTAGGGTAAGAGAAACATCTTCATAAAACACGTGTGCAGCTATGAGACAATCTTCTTTTTTTAGTTAATGGCAAATTTTAAGGTCACATTCATTATGACAAGACAGCTATTCCCATGCGCAAATGCAAGATCCCTTTGATGTTGAATATATCAAGAGTTTAAAAATGCACCAAAGCCCTTGTACCACTGAGAGAAGAAAAGAGGAAATTTCACTTCCAACCAAACAGCAAGGATAGCACAGCCTAGCATTACAGGATACACATCTGAATAGACCACTGCTCTTCCAAAATCCAAATGGATGCTCTACTGCTTGCACTGCTCCGCAGATTTAAGCAAGAAGGCACCACAGCATCGGCATGGGGACCTCTCCCAAATTCAGGCTCCAGGTTTTGTGTCATTGTCAGATCAGTCTCGCTGTGCAACGCTGGATCTGCCTGCTGAGAAAGCAGCAACTGTTAGCCAAAAACTTGCTTCCCAGCCTTTATCTGTGCTCCGGGCATTAACTGTGGTGAGTTACTACAGAGCTACTGCAGCGAAACCCCAGCATCAGCAAGCAGAGCCCAAGCAACTCGCTATCAGCCTTGTCAATGTTATTTTTGCGCATACGCAGACATATATAAAACTACCCCATAAACAGACAAGCAACAATCCCTGAAGAAAACTGACAAAATCTCCACTTCAAAAAAACAGAGAAAATCCCATCACTTTTTTCCAGGTGAAATTAGTTATGTCTATATTTGGTACCTAGAATGCAGCAAATACCATAGTCTCAAAAAACCATGGCAACCAGAAAATCTGAGCAAAGGTTTTTTTTTTTTTTTTTTATAAATTTAATAGTTCTTCACATGGCTGAGACTCCTGCTTTGGTTTTTCAGATATTCCCACAGTGGCTGGGAGCCTCCAGCCTGCAGGATGAGCTGGGCAATATTTCAGGCTTCAGGAGATTGTACCCTGTGTTTCTCCAGCTTTTCACCCAGCCACGTTAGCCAAAGATTTCAGCCACCCCTCACAGCCAGCATCTCCGCCTGTGTGCATCCACATTCCTAGGAAAGAGTTTTTGCTACCCAAGAAGGGGTCATATTCAGTAACAAGAGGTTTTGGGACACAGACTCTTTTCTTCTTTCACAGTGCTATATGATGTTCTTTTCCCTTTAATTTTTTTGCTTTGTCTGCTTAAAAAAAAAAAAAAAAAAAGATGAAATACCATCAAACAAAAGCAGAGCAACCTGTGTTAGGCTTCCTTCCAACCAAGAGAATAGCAATTTACAGCTCTCTCCCTGCAGCAAGGGTAGAGATTACTGCCATTTAAACCCACTTCCACCTTGCAATTTCCACCGTTTCCTGCTACTTTGCAGCCAGGCCTATTAAAACCAAGACACCAGAGCCAGGTCTGACTTGAAGAGAAGCCCTTCTGCTCGGGAATTACATCATATTTCAAGGCAAAACACATCTTGCTGTGGACAAAGTTAAGTCCAATGAAACCAATTTCCGCTCTAACATTATTCAAACATGGCCACAATCAAATATAGGAGAAAGCCAAATGAAAATCCCAAGCACTAAAGTGATTTCATACATGCAGGCTGAAGTGCTCTGCAGATTTGAGCCCTTCCTACCAATGAAGGATGTCCTGCAGTATATTATGATCCACGAGCTACAAAATTCTAAGTCCGACTTTTAGCTAGACTCATCATTTTAAGCGGATCATGTACTACACTCCCTTCTTCAACAGTTTAAATCCCACGGCGTGATTATCTTTTTCCTGTAGTACATCCCTGTTCAGAATAGCATCCCATGAACACTGGGAACAACCCCTGGTAAAAACAACACAAGGACAAAACAAGCGCTTGAGGGGAAGAGACTGCAGTCAGCCTCAGTAACTACACTGGGGGTGGCTGCGGTCACCTCGTTTGGGGCTGCTGCTGGAAGTACGAGCAGTACCTTGGTCTTTTGAAAGCTGCTGCACAGAAAGCTCTCAGCTATCCAATCAGCATTACTAGCTTCTGTAAATATTTATGATGAACTGCAATTGTCTTTAAGTAGAGAGATCTTCCTCTCTTTGGATCCAACAGAAGTTCCCTGAATTTTTTTCCCCCTTCAGCTCATTTCTTCACCTGTGCAGCTTTTGGCCAGCTGCCCCCAGAAGTCCTGCCCTTCCTCCTGAGGCTGCCAGAGGCTGGCAGATTTTTGCTACACCCTTGCCAATCTGACAGTGCTTGCAGTCCCCAACTCCAAACTCTCTCACCCAGCATGCTGTCACAGAAATGCCATTTGCAACTTGCCCCAACACCAGACACAGCTTCAGGAAACAAAGCACATGTGCACATGCATCTGTGCCATTTAAATACTGGGATGCAGGTTAAAACAAACCTCTAAGCAGCAAATCCAACGCAAGACGTGCCGTCCCCCTCCCTGCCAGCTGGCAAGGCAGGGAGAAGCAATAGCTGCACTACCACCCTGAGGACACGAAGAGCAGAGCCAAGGCTGCATCTCAGCCCTGCCTGCACATTGCAGGCAGTGTTTCCAGCCCTCTTCCCATTTTTTTCTCTTCTATTTGTGTGTGTGTGTGTGTTCGTGAGCGTATGGTAACACTGAGAAAACCAGAGAACAAAGGGAAGATCGATGACTGCAGGTAGCTGGATCGTTATGGATCCCAGCTGGGACAGGAGCTTAAGCTTCCAGAACTTACTTGCCAAGTTATTGTAGAGTTATGCCAAGCGAGCTGTGCCCTCTGAAGCTTCCTGGCATAGGAACTGTTGCAAGGCAAAGCAATGAGGTTTCCAGTGCTGCAGGAGTGCTGTCAGGCTGCAGGAGCCACCAACCACACAGCCATCTAGTTAATTCAAGTGCAATTACAGTCAATAAAGCCTGCTTGTTACTTACATCTCTTCAGCGCAGGAGTCAGAGAGACGCTGATTTATACCCTGGGCCCTCTCTGGGGGTGAGGATTTGGGGGCAGAGGCTGGTGTGCTGCACATCCAAGTAATAAGCCGGAGGCTGAGTTGCTCACAGACTGCTCCTCCCCTGTGCTGCACTATCCCGGGGTGGTCAACACCACTGGGACAAAGCACTACACAGACCATATACTGGGGTCTGGGCTCTAAGGGGGAATCAGAAAAAACAAAATGCCACCACATTCCCAAAGGGATTCGGCTGGTTGCAAAAGCCAGGGCTATCTCTGCAGCTCTGGCTCTCTGCTCACAGCCCCTTATGCTCTGCTATTTCCAGGAAGCTGCAGATGGATACTTGGTCTTACCCCATCCTGCTGTCCTTGCACAGCTCAGAATTGCTCAAAGACACACTCTGGGTGGGGGGAGAACCCACCTTGCTCAGTACTCACCTCTGTTCCCCCAGCCCTGCAATTCCCAGAGCACCCTGCATCTTCCCAGCACCTCTTGTGCAGCTGAATGCAATCTATACTAATTAGCTGTTTTACACAGCTCTCTGTTTTCTCCTATTTTGCCTTTCCTCCCACATTTTTCTTCTTTTCCACTTCTATTGAATTTTTGCAAGGGTTGTAGCTTGGAGCCAGCAGCGCAGGCTATGAGTGGGGCTAAAAGACTTTGTACTAATACATTTTCCCCTTCCCATGCCAATGTTCTCTTATAAAACACAAACACACCTCTGGGAGAACGTTTTCTTGATCTAATTTGTAATTGTCTGTGCAAACAAAATAGAAGGAATATGCTAATTTCACTAGCTACTGATTGCAAAAATCAGTGCTCCTTCAGCTGCTTGTGCCCTTTCTCATCGTGCCACTTCTCCCAAAAAACAAATTGTCAGAAGATGCAAAATATTTTACCCATGTGTGCAGGTCACCACCAGTATTGACGATAGAGCATAACAAAGAGAAACGTGTTTAAAGTCCTTTTGTTTCCTTTACAGGTGTATGGGACAGAACATGCATTCCTGTCATTACTTGCTCATTTTGGAAATATTGGCACCTTAATTATGCTGTGTCTGCAGTAACTGGCCAGCTCCACAAATGCCTTTTTTCTCTCAAACCGAAAAGACCATAGGACACTAAATATCCACAGGGCTATAGGGTATCACAGTTAAAAATCGCTTCCTATAGAAACTAGATATTGAAATGACAAATCCCACAATCAGACCAAGGAAACAATAATATCTGATCTCTGTCTAATAAGCAATGGCTTCCGCTCAGCCCTTCCTGTTGTTTGGATGGAGTGACGCTTTATTTCCCCATAAGCTCTATCCTCACAAAAGCTGTTTTAGCTCTTGCTCTCCTGTTCTCTTCCAAGTGCCAAAAAAGGCAAGCACGTCTTGTGAGAGACAGGCTGCCAACCCATGCAGAACTGGCCCCTGGTCCCCAGGCTGCCTGGTCCCCAGCACTGCAGCAGAACTCAGCACCATCTACCACAGCTCGCAGTGCCAGTTCAGGGTCTGCTGAGAATGAAGGGCTCCGAGCACATTTAGCGAGCAGATAGAGCTGCAGTGCCGGAGCACTGTGGCAGAACATAAGCTCCCCAAGAGGAACCGTGTCAACGAAACCAGAAAGCCGAGGAGAGGAGCTGTCTGTGTGGCTATGCAGAGGCCCTGCACCTGGTAGCGGGGCCTGGCTGTGAGCAGAAGCCCCTACTGCTAACAGAGGCTCAGCACCTGCCGCTCTCCAGTCTCAGGCCTTCATTTGCTCCAGTAATCAACACCTCGGCAAAAATCGCTGTAGATTAGAAAAGGAATTAACCTCCAAACAAAGGAGAAGCTTAATTAAGCATTAAGCATTAATTAATTAAGCATTAATTAAGCATTGCACTAACAGAAAGCAGAGCGGAAGTACAGGTTAAAAAAAGAAAAAAAGACAAGACAGTTGCATGGACTCAATTCCAATTTCCCCTCTTGTAGGTCTTTTCACCCAATGTAATTTCCTTTCCGTATCTGGGCAAGTTTGTTACTGAGGCACTGTCCATTAACAGAAGGGGTTTTGTTGCTTTCCATTCACTCGTACATTTTTTAATGCTTTGCATTATGAGCCCTCCATCAAAAAAGCAAAACAGATTTAAATTAGACTTTGGGAGTATGCCATTTCATGAACTTCTCCCCAAAGAGCTTCAGCTAATTAAACAAATGATTGCAAAATACTCAGTGTCAACCCTGTCAGCTTATATGCAAAATATCTACTCCAAGCTGCGGTTATTTAACCAAACACAATGTGGAGGAGCAATGTGCTTTATAGATAAGCACAAGCCACTGGCCACAGCGGGACAGACACTTTCTAAAACCATGGGTGGATTATGGGGGGCAAAGGCTTTGAACATCCCAGCCCATGGCCTTTGGGGTCAGCATGCACGGTTGCCTCATTCTGTGCATCCCTTGACATGGACTACTGCCAAGAGGGCAGGTGAGGAGCAGCTAAGGATGCTCACAGAGAATTCTGGATTTTTGCTGTTAGCTTGCAGCAGCTTGGTGAGAAGGCTGGGAAGAAGAGAGCCAGTAGGAACAGCTGCTGGGGGTGGGAAAGCAGGAGGGTAAGCCTTGTGTTACTACCATGTGCATAATTGCTGGAGGTGGTGGTTCATACTCCAGCAGTTGAAACTCCCAACTGTCCCAAGCTTGGAGGAGGGACATTTTAAACCTCTACACGTTATGTATAACACAACACAGGCATTCAATCCTTCCCTTTCCAGCTCACCTTGCTTTCCTCCACTCAGCTGTGCAGCTTGCCCAACAAGCCCTCTGCACCTGCCCTCTCCTCTCCCAAACACCGCAGACTGCCCTTACCCTCTTGTACCTCTCCCCCTGGCCCCACGTCCAGCCCATCCATGCCATGGTAACACATCACCTCAGCCAGGCCAGCTCTCCCTCCATCTCTGTGGCTCGGTGTTCCTGCTATTTTGAGCACGTGCTGCTTTTCCCTGAGTGCTTCATCTTATCCAAATCTTTCCTCCTCACCTACAGTGCTGTTTCAGCTTCCGTTTCCTCTCCCAAATCCTCTCTGAATGTGAAGTGGCCTCTTTATCTGTCCCATTTTCTTCTTTACAACACACATTTCCAGCATGATGTACCCACTGCTTCCCAGGGCTGACTTCTCCTTGCCCTCCTCCCTCCTCCCCCTACTCCCCTCTCCACTGTATTTACTTTCCCCAAGTGAGTGAAACTTCCCAGGTCAGGCACCTTACTTTCTATGATCAGGTGTGCACAATGAGGTATAACGTGAATTATGACAGCCTTTACTAGCAATATGTAATATTAATTTTACTAAAGCCCTGTTATGGGTCATAGAACCCACTCTACGAGGTAGAAGCAAAAAGGACAATGAGAAGCTTCCTCTGGCCTGCAGAGCTCATCTCCAAGGAAAAAAAAAGTGGCTCTGCTAATCATAGCAGGGTCAGAGCTGAGGCTGATGATAAACAACTAATAATGGGGTTAGGATGCTGGCAAGTCCCTGATGGCTTTACTGGTCCTGTCTGAGGGCCACGGTTAGCTGGAATTCTAGCAAACAGCACTGACTAAGCAGGCATCCTGCTCCACACCTCAAGAGCTGGGTGCTGACATTAAGAGCAGATAACTCCCCCTGTATCCCATCCAGGCACAAACCCCGCTCTGCTGAAGCTGTCTTTCATGCTTGAAAATGTCAGAGGCAATAGAATGAGGCAAAAATTATCTGCACTCAGGTGCTGTGTCTGTCTGTGGTGACCACGGATGCTCCTGAAGGCACTGTCCTCATTGCACCAGCTATGTGCTGTGCTCACACCGCAGGGTACCCGAGCACGCGGATGAGCTGCTACCCAACCAGCCCTCTCTGCAAGGTTGTTTCATGCCTTGGCAGCACTATTAATGAGAAAACAGTTTGGAAAGGGGAAACTTGGTTCAGAACATTCCCTTAGGAGGAATGCCAAGATCCTTCCTTGTTTATTTTACTTGTTTTGTAAACATTTTTGTAATACTCATCAATACAGTCTGTATAGCCTATTTTTTAAAATACCCAGCATGGACATCATTATCTTGCCCATGACTCTGGCCTTTTCTTTGATACCACACACTGAAATGAATGCATTATGTTGCCATTTTACTTTATATATTGTGCTGTGTACTGCTTGATTGTAGGCTCTCAGTGAACCAACCTAACATTAAATGAATTGGAAGGTACCTAAATCACATAATAGACACCAGTGCTGGAAATGGGCAGGAAACAGGGATTAAGGATGAATGGTCTGTTTACATGATCAAAACACATTAAGGCACGAAAAATGCTGTGAAATTCTTCACTGAACATGTCTGGTAAAAGCATTTAGTTTGCTTCTGCCAAGTTTTCTCTTAGCAGGGCTGGTTCCAGATCCCTACTGCTAAGCAAATTAAAAGTTCAATAAATAAATTCTGTCAATTGTTTGCTTTTCTCACATTTTCGGTGTGAATTCTTCTTAAATTCAAGCTTATTTTTTTGTCTTTAAACGTGACCTACAATGCATGGAGTCTTTAATCAAAATTCTGCATTAACTTCACATTTTTTCCCCCCTTAACTTCGTCAGTGTCCAGAACACAATTTGCACAGTTATTATCACAAAATATTAACATAATGTACCTTTTCCTTAGCAACAGCTATAGTATCTGGGGAATGCAGCCCATAATAATGCAGCTTGATCTAGAAGCACAATAAAATATAAATAAGCTTGTTACACTTCAGTGGCACACAGGATTCCATTGCAGTGGGCTTTCATGAATTTAGAAACCTCATCTTCTTTTTACTCTCACACACAGATTTTGTAAAGGAAAATTTATGAACACACACTTTCTTTTATTCCAGAAAATGAAACGTAATTGTTTACTCAGTATTATTTTGCTGCGTGTCTGCTACTAAATTTGTGGGCACAATAGAGGCAACATGCACACACACACACACAAACACACCTGTGCAAAGCAGCATTCCCTATGAAATAAAGATGAAATCAGGACTTAGAGAAAAACAGCAAATCTAAAGGGGAGACTACCAGGATAGTACCTGTAATTGTGGTCATTTTTTAATGATGAAAGCACAACTAGTTTTCTCCATACAGCTGCAATGAAGCAAGGGATGTACTTGCTACAAATTAGCATACTTAATCTAGAGCTGTCCCTTCATAAGACTCCTAGCGTACCATATCTGTAAAAGAAAAAAGGTGAGAGCCTGTTCAGCCCTCAGCCCACACCTGTATGGGAGGAGGCTTTCACGGAAAACTCATTTCCTTGGCTGAAGGTTGGTATATTTGGCTGCACTAAGAGTACAGCCTAAACACAAAGCTGCCATGTAATGGTGTCCTCGGCTGGGAATGGGCAAAGTCTTCTCCTTGCCTCACGTCCTGCTAGTTCCCCATATCCCTGACATGTCCTTGGCCAACAGCCCCATGGGCTGGATTGTGCCCTAATGTCCCCTGGCTCTCTAACACTTACAATTAATTTTACCAGCCAGAATCTTTCTTCTCAAAGGCAATTGAGATCTTTTAAATACTGTTTCCTGAGAGTTTTCAAGGAGAATGAACTCCACTGAGCCAATTTGAAGGCAATAACAAACCATTTGGATCTAGAAGATAGCAGTCCTTGTCTTCTGAGCAAATATTGTAGTTATCAAGCCAAATTTATTTGGCTGAAAAGGTTAAATAACAAGACCTCTTAATAGGGAGCCAAGTTACAATCTTAACAACAGGGCTCCATAATGTTTATCTGTTAATCAGTATTTAGTACACATTCATTAAGACTGGGATTTCCGAAAGAGCCTTTCAGGAGCTGGGTACCCAGTTTATGGGAATAAACCTCCTTCTGAACAGATTATATCACATCACTAGAATTCTCCTGTACAGAACAATATAAAAAGCAAAAAATGAAAATTCAACAGTTCACCCTCAGGAAATTCAAGGGCTAAACTAGGCTGTAAAACCAAACATGTTAGAAAGAATCAGGCCACTGGAAATGTATTTTTTTCCAACAATTTTTCTGATTCAACCCAAGATTATTCCAAGTGCCAAATGCTGTAAAAAACCACCACTGTTTCCCTATAGAAAATTCCATCGCATAGCTGCCTGAAGAGCCACCAAATGAACACAAAAACTCAAAATTTCCTCTTTTGACTCAGCGCTGTCAACAGCATGTGTGAACCTAACATGATTTGCTTGTATGGGAAACTGGTTGACTTTCTTGAGATACGCAGCGTGAGTCTGATGAACTTCAGCAAGATTACATCAAACTTGCTTACTGACTACTAAGATAATTCTATGCTTTATTGGAAGGCAGCCAGACTCCTCTAGTGAATAGCCAAAGTCTTTATCGGCTGCTTTTCCTAACTCATCGCATACCCAGATCGAGGTGGCGTGACAACAGGCTTGCTTTGGATCATTTTGTCAACTAATTTGCTGCCAACTAACATAGTGAGACATAATTTATGAAAGGGCCGGAGCATGTTTTATTCCTGACCTATCTCCATACCACAGATTTTACTGAAATTAACCCCAAACTTACATTTCTTACATTTCTTTTGCAAAGGGGAAAAGGACTTTCAGGGGAGCGATCTGCTTTCATTAAATACGTAGATACAGCGAATTTTCTACCAGCTTTTCTTGGTGACATAGAAGCTCTAATATAACAACCACAGAAAACAAAAAATAGAAAGAAACATTTGCCAGTAGAAGACGTTATAGAGATGTAACACAATATACCACCACTGCAAATATTTTAGCACACATGCCATTCAGAAATCCAAGTTACAGGAAGCATTAATATTTTGTTAGGTAAACATACCATTCATTATTTTGTTCTGGCAATGGAAAACTCTACCAGACACTACGAAGTCATCATTATAAATAGCGTTAACTGGATATTTTTTCATCCAAATTAATACTTGATGGAGAATAAAACAAACATTACCCATTGTAGCTGCAGTGGAATAAAATCCATTTTCTCATTTAGTAACTACACCAACACTGCAGCTACATTAGAAGTGACTTCCTAACTGTACTGCTAAAAAACTGTCTTCCCAGATTCAGAGAATCAATTTGTTCTCCTCTAGAGTTCTCCACCACCTAAGCAAGGCTGTGTATTAAAAAAAAAAAATCATTAGAATGTATAAAAGTCCTTCTTTAACGAGACCCACATCTCTCTGATTCTTTGAATTTATAACTTTTTGTCAATAACCGCAGGTCCTACCCAGAACAACAACTGGGATCCTCTGTCTCATTCTACCACACACAAATTTCCTAAGGATTCCTTTAAGAACCACCATCCCCATATGCCCCTCCTTAGTTTTTCAGGTGATGATGACATGTCATCACGTAAGTCATGGGGCGCTTCTACAAATAGGTGCCACGTGATGTAAGAAGCAGAACCCTGCAAATGATACAACCACCACAGCAGATACAACCTTTTCAGGGCTGTGCTCTTCAACTGTGGCAGCAAGCTCCTGCAGGAAGAGTTATCTCACATTGCATGCCTTTTTAACCTCTCTGAATGGGCAAAACGGAGGCCGGTTACGCCCCTCTGTCAAACTGCTGCAGCCCGATACCATTCCCTTCCAAACAGACACAAGGCTTTGGAAATCGGTGGACCTGAAATTTGATCTCTTGTATGATTTATTTGCCGCCATCTCCCATTACACAAATATAAATATAACAGGCATTTTTCTGCAGCCCTGAAATGATTCAGAATTAATACCAGATGACAAAATGGACCATGTACCAGGAGGGGAAAAGTTACACTAAAAGCTCCTTCCCATTAATGGGGCCATTCATTCATATGACCACTATTCCACATGGGAGCTGGACATAAATTATGTATTTGACATCTAGTTATAGACGATTATATCTGACATAATGAAGTTATAATGGAAGGAGTTTGCACATTGTTTGGTTATTAAGTGCCCATTTCTTGTCCCTGCACCAGGTGCAATGGTGATAGGCCATACAAATCATCCAGAAGAAATGCCAAAATGGGCTCCCTTACTGATAAAGCACCACACATGTTTATTAATTTAACAGCTTGTCTTATGTCTCCCCCATCTGCTCATTTAAAACAGTTATTTGCCCTATAAATATTTCAGAAAGAGAAGTGTAGCCAAAAATTAGTCTGGCAGAAAATGGAAAAAAAAAGTTTGAGAAGATTCTCATGCTGTATGCAGCGTTGCATTCATTTTCCACATTGAATTAGTTCAACAGCTTTTTCTCAAGCTGGTAATAGGACATTCACTTTGGATTAGTGATGCTTGAGGGTGTACTGCCATGGCTGGCTCTGCTTTCCAGCTGTTGCCACTGTCGGGTGGGTGAGAACTTCCCGTCTGATGGTGAGTGGCACAACTCACTACACTGGAAAATGAAACCCGCTGTCAAAAGAATCTCCTGGGTGGGCATCTCTGTCCACTTTGAGCATATCAGATCATATTGTACCTTAAAATAGCCTAAAAATAACTACATTTCAAGGCATCTTTAAATCACAGCTCATGCTGATCTCCACAGAAAAGTTCCTATGCAAGGATGCAGCTTGCTGTTAAAAAAAAAGCAAGTTAAAATGCATTTTCTTTCCTTCTTTTTGTTTTTTTTTTTAAAGATTTGTAGGAATAACTTAAAAGGTGTTGAACTTCACTCAGACTCCTTCCTCCCTTCAATTCCTTAAATATTTTCAAGTGTAAATAGTTTGAACAGTTCCCACCAGCATACACGATTTAGCACTCCTCCTTGAGAGTCTTTGTCAGCTCCAGCTTTCTGCTGGAGAGAACGCTGTTATCTTATAAATAAACAGCAATGCCCTGAGGTGCCCCTCTGCAATGAAAACACACATTCCAAAGAAATAAGAGCAACAGTTCAACACCATAGTAAAAAAGAAATTGGGGAACAGCATGCAATTAACTGTTTCTGACTATGGATTAGCAACAGGACGTAAAGCGGACCTTGCTGATCGTAACAAGCAAACAGGAGGGCTGTAGGCTTGCTGCAAGACTTCCAGGAGCTCTGGCAATTCTGGTTATGATACCAGTTATTACTGCTCCTGATATCTAAATGAGGAATTCATAAATAGTGAGCACAGCCTATGTTCAAAGCAGCTGCCTGCTTCAGGGCAATCAGCATATTCCAGGAAGATGGACGTTTCAGGCCAGATCTGACCCCTGATGACAGATTTTTGAAGAGCTGTGGATGAGACTAGGAAAAGCATTGTATACTTCTGTCAGAGCTCACTGTCAATTCTTTTCACAACCCAAATAGGTTCCCATACCTGGTAGATTCATCCCTGTGGCTGAATTAACCCACACTGCCCAAAAAACCTCTCTGCCACCATGCTGAGCTGTTTGAAGACTCATCTCCAGTGGGGAAGCTGAGGCCTTTGAATAAGCCGCCCATCGAGAGAAAAAGCCAAGTTCAAATGAAAAATAAATAGCAAACAACCCAACAAATGAATCTGTACAGATGCTTTCAAGGCAAGGCAGATGAAAATTCACCGCACATGTAATGCTTGCAGTTGTGGCCAAACCTCTTCAATGACAGTGGATTTACAGTGAGCTCACTGTGAACAGGCACCTTCCACTCACCTGGTGAAACACCAGTTACCTCTGTGCTTCATAAGCTGCTCTTGCCTGAAAAGCCATGAGGGAGAGACCTGATGAGAAAACACTGCATGTGTTTCACTTGCTTGCTGCAGAGCGTATATTCCCCAGCTCAGGGGGAATGAGACCCTCTGGTGTGCACACAGCAGCTACAAAGGGAAAGCCTTCAGAGTGGTCATTGCAGGAGAAAAGGCTGAGCAAAAGCATAGAAAACCACAGGAGAGAGACAGGAGGAAGAGCAGGACACCGTATAGCAAAACCCAGCATTGGATGGGGAAAACGGAATAGCATGGGAGACCCTGACCAGCATCCAGTGCACGGTCCTGTCTTGGCCCTGAAGCAGTGAAATAGCCTCTCACCTGGACACACCCTCCTGAAACATGGCAGGAAAATAATCTTGCCTTAAGAAGATGTAAACATATTGCTGTAATTAACCCTATAGGGCAGGAGCAGGGTACACAGAAGTGGGACCTGGCAGAAAAGCAGAGGGATACCATAAAGGACTCCCAAGCTAAGTGAATTAGGTTAATTCAAGCAAAAAATGAAAAAGCCTGGAATCGGGAGGCCACAGTCAGCTCTGAGCCGGGACATCCAAACAGCACATATCTCTCGTAGCCTTGGGAGAGGAAGGCAGGGGAAGGGGTATTTCAGGGCCTGGTGAGCATGGGACATGGGATCCTGGCGTGTCCCCCGTGCCCTCCTTTCTGGGTGTGGGAAGAAGGACAGGGATGTGCAAGCAGCCCTGCCGGTAACCGGCTGTCACATCCTCCCAACTCATCTGCAAAGCTACCAACCCTCTCTGGGACCTTTGGGAGGGAGGAAAAAAAAAGGCCCAGAACGTGTGCATCCAAAAAACCTGATCTATTTTTGGTAAGAATATTTTGCAGTGCTTCTGGTGTTCAGGAAGGGTTGACTTGGCAAATGCAAGGAGGAAGAAAAGTGATGAAGTGGGCCCACTTTTGAAGGAACAATGCATAAGGGGGCACGTTAATGAGGTAGACAGGAAGGGGAAAAAGCAGCAAAACCTCTGCTTGTCTCCCTGACACCATGCCTTAGAGAATTCCCTATAGGAAGAGATTCTTTGCCTAAGGAGGCTGAACCACATAACTGAGATTTACAGGAAAAAACCCCAATGCCTGAACTGGGGCCAAAACAACCTCCTTGCTCGAGAAACATGCATGGATGGGCAAGAACCTCCCATCTCTCATTTGTTTGCTGTGTATTTGAAGAACTGGGGACCAATAAATGGTTTTGCTTATAATTTTGTGTTTCAGAAACACACTCACTTCAAGTATATCAATCTACAAGACAACTACTCCCCTTGAGCTTCAACTTTGAAGGAAACCTTTGCAAAACACTAGCTCAACGGGGGAGGAGAGCTTTTGGACTGCCTAGCTGCAAAAGCCAGGCACATATTTCATGTTTAATACGACTCCACAAATACACTAAAATCTGCTTCTATAAAGCTTTATAAATAGTTATAGTGTGTGGATTCAGTAAGTTTAATTCACTCTGTTCACTGTATTTTAGTACCCAGCGGAAACTGAGTCCAAAAGCTAAATTTAATTTATTGCTATATATGATATTTCCATAAAATTCCTTTCTAAGGCAGTGTATCAGAGTCACCCTTATCTGTGAGATTCCTCACTATTGTCAGTAACCAATGATTCATTTTTAAACATTGGTTTAATCCTCAGCCTATGAGATCACAAGTAGTGGGTAGAAGAAAGGGTTTGCCACCATAGTGCAATGATTGACATCTACAGCTCAGTCAGACAGGGCTGCCCAAGAGAAAGAGACACTCCTGAAATACTTTTGGCTATTAACTACCCACAGAGGACAGGGAACAGAGCTCACTAAGGTAAATAGATTTATTCTCTTTATGCATGAGCCTCGAATTTAGAGGCTTGAGAGGCTGAGGAGGCTGGAGAGCAGCCTCGTGGAAAGATCTGGGAATTTTGCTTGACAGCGAGTTGGGTTTGAGTCAGCAGAATGCCCCAGAGCCAAAAAGGCCAACCCTACCTGGAGTGCCTCAGGCCCAGCACTGCCACCCAGGCAATGGGGGGACGAGATTGGCTGCTCTGCTCTGCACTGGTGCAGCCTCACCCTGAGCACTGTGTGCAGGTTTGGGCACCTCAACACAAGAAGGACATAAAACTATGAGGGATTGTCCAAAGGAAGGCTACGAAGATCGTTCTATGATCTCAAAATCCAGCTATCAGTCCTAGCTTTCATCATCATCATGACCATGCATGATGAAGCTAGAGAAACAACGGCAGCTTCAGCAACATCATGGCATTTTATTTATTTCCAGTGATCCAAGGTCTTAGCTGCCCCTGGAATCATTCTGCATATGGACGGTGTAAACAGTTGTGCAAAAATAATGCAATTGCATCTGAATCATCAGACTGAGCGGAAGCATAAAAACAATGGTTAACAGTGCTTCATATATGGAACTAATTTGAAAACACCCTCAAATTAAAAAAGGGGTGGGGAACAATCAATGTCTTGCTTCAAATGCTGATTCAGCACCTTATTTCTATTAAGTGATCTACAGTGTCATTACTGCATTACTATACAGAGCAGTGGCTCAGAGTAATTACCCTGTAATGTACGATGACACTAATGTACTAGTAAACTACTGGAGTTTATACTCTATTCAGTACTAGCATCAGGACTCTGAAAGGCAGGTAAAAATGCACTGCATGCATAAACAATGTGGGTAAATGTCACCAGCGATAAAATTTTTAAAAAGGAGAAGGAAGAAGCAGTTACAAATAAATCTGTCAGCTTAGAATTGCAACTGCATAGACCCACAGCAGCACTAAATCTGGATCGTTTTTAATACAGGAAGGAAAGATGTTTTTATATCCCTACCTTGGCTCCATTTCCATTTTTTTATAATTAAAACTGTAAGGTGGCTATCACCTTTGTTCTTTTTGTCACTTAGAGCAATGTTGACCTATAACTAGCGCTCAACTCAGTGCTAGGGAGAACATGGAAGCGAAATGAAGGGCATCAAAGCAACTAAAGCATTTAGCGGTTTATGATGACTGTCGTAACCCGGCACTCTTTTAAAGTCCCAGCTATTGAAATTGTGGAGAATCAACAACAGCTTCAGGATAGAGATTGTTTTGCCCTCCTTTTTTAAAATACCTCTCGTGGTTATGGGATAAAGTTTGAAACATAACCCGACTGTGTTCCATGGGGTCAGAAAACGTAGCCCAAAAAAGCCACCTCATAACTGTCACACACTTAGAAAAAAAAAAATCATGATTTTTAGAACACCCTGATGGATTTTAGGCACTGAGGCTGCAAATGAGGCAGCAGACGAGTAACTAGACAAACATGTCCCAGGGCCAAACGAAAGCCTCGCTCTTCCCCATGAAACAGTACCAATTACCTTACTTTTAACACCCCCCAGTCACCAGCTAATGGATTGGCTGCCTCCCTGGTCCTCTCCTATTAAATTACACAAGGGATTCAAGTCTTTCTACCAGCACGTGGCACCAGTAACATCACTCCTTCCACCCTAAACAGTCCTTCCTTTAAGATGTCTCAGCTGGGGGGTGGATTGCCCAGTGGAAGCGGTTAATGCAGCAGTTTATGTTGGATGAACTCCATCTTACCTTCGCAAGTGCTGCAACTGTTTTTCCTGACACACTTTGCCCTGCTCCTGGTGGCAGTGGCATTCATCTTGCAGAAGTGGCTATGTGCTCACAAATGGCAGATTACTGAAGATTTTTGATAGTCTTTAGCTCTTTCATCTTGGACCAAGCAAGGCACAGCATCATCTTTGCTGCTGTATCATTCTCTTTGAGTCTTCCATAGGCTGCTCCAGGCCCCATGGCAAACATTTACATTGTAAATGTAAACGGTAAACATTGGTAAACTAAGTAAGTTCTGAATCATTGCATTCAACAACAAAGAAAGATTTGAGTGAGAAGGTACTGGAATTCCTACCTGTCTCTGCTTTACTGAAGTGCTTTGCTAAAAAATCTGGCTGGCAAATTTTATTATAAACCTTGAGGTTTTCAAGTAGCTTAGAAGAAGCTGACAATCTCTCATGTGTCAAATCTCAGGGTAACTCACCCAAAGATGAATGGAAGTTGTGAATTGCCAGGAGGTTGTACACAATCAGCCTGACTCATGACAACCCTATCTTTGGAGAGAACACTCTGAGTCTGGCAACCTCATGCCCAAGCTCTGCCACCCAGAACATGGTTCCACCTCACAGAGATGCGAGAGGAGCCACCAGTGAATAGTTGTGCTGAGGCTGCTTTTGTACAGCAAGAGTCAACTCCTTTGTTTTCATTACTGCCTCAGCTGAGAAAACACACATTCGCACTTACAAAGGGAAACAAATGTTTACTTGATCAAGTTACAGATCAAGATGCATGGATGGTGATGGAAAAGCTCGCTTGAAATTAAGAGAGCCTTTCATGCCAAGCGCATTAATGGTATGCTTTCATTTAGCCTACTCTATTTAGCCAATAGTCCTTCGGCTATTGGAGGTGCAAGGATATGTTTGCAGTTGCAGCTGCAATTCACTGACACAAAGGTTGTTCTGTCTCTCAGAATACCAGAATTGCATAAAGAAGTGAGATTTAGAAGACAGATTTCTTCATATTACGTAATGACAGTGGGCCTATCCAGACTAATCTTGTATTAACGTATTTTTCAACCATGAACACTTAGAGAAAGATATACGCACACAAACGTACTCTCAGCCCTACAGCGCTGGGACAGAATGGTATAACCACCACAAAGGATAAGCCCATACCCTTCCCACCACTGCAATATCCTTTGAAGAGCAGGAGAAAGGAAAAAAAAAAACAAAAACAAAAACCCTAAGCTATAGCGTATCTGCCTGCTAACACCCTTTGGCTGTCATATTTTCCTCCCATTCCCTTCTTCCACAACACTCCTTATGTTTGTTTTTCATACGCATTCCTGGAGCTGATGAAGAAATCTCTTCATATGCCTGTTTGATTTGCAGCTGTATGAATGCATACTCTGGGCCCAAGCCCATTTCCCCAGGCCATGGGGCAAATGGTGAGGGTTCATCGCGATACAGCCAGATGAAGATCCTCCAAATCAGCCTGAGAAATCAAGCGCTCACAGTCATACCACCTTATTTTCACAATTCAACAGAGGCACATATCTTAGCAGGGCTACTCTGGATTCAATCTATATATATTATCTACTGGCACTGCTCCCAAAGGCAATCAGGTCACCCAAAATTGGAGTTATCCTCTGGAGCGACCATGTCTCTCCACCAACTCCAGAAAAATCCTTGACCACTGGCAATGTGGATTGAATCCAGGCCTGAACCACCACACAACTTCTGCACCTTCATTCACTCAAAAGCAGCTGAAATGTTCTTTTCTGCACCCTGCCACTAGGCTCCCTTGCCTGCGCACTACAATTAGGAATGAAGCAGAAGGTAGAGAGCAGGAGCTGAAGTACACACATCCCTGAAGAAGTGAACTGGTGGAGAGAACAACGTGGCTTGTGAACAACAGTATATTCAGAGCTATGTAGTGTGGCACAGGGACACAATCCTCTCTCATACAACACTTCCAGAGGAAACAGTTTGCTCCCAAGCATTTAGATGAAGCACAGTAATTTTCCTGTGGATGCTTTATAAACAAATGAATGATATACACTCTTGTCTACAGCTCTTTTGCAATGCATGCACATGGAGATTGCATCTCTGACTCACCCTTAGATGGCGGTCGCTCCAGATCCGAATCAAGGTGGATCGGTGGGGCAATATAGGAAACTTGCCCATGGTGAGCCTGCCCTGTGGACAAAAACAAATGTTTTAGTTGTGCTGTTTCCTGCAAAGATCTCTTAGGGATATAATTAAACATACAGCATTTTTATGGCACAGGACTAAGAAGAGGTTTGCAAGTACTTTTTCCAATGCATATTTTTCACATACACTGGTGTTCAAAATGAAGACGAACTTCCATTTTGTGGAGGCACCTGGTCAAAAGTTGAAAACACTCCCATTTCTTTTGCTTCTTTCCCATGCAGATATGGGTAACTATTCAGACCTGAAGTCATACCTGCTTTACCGCAAACACGTACATTTTGCATGGTGTTCTCTTAAGAGGCCATATGCCACAGAAGACAACCAGTTTCACACAAGACCATTCAATCTGTTAATCTCACTCTAAGAGGGAAGCAAGAATTTCTGTGTCACAAAAATTTCTAAAGGAAGTATGGTATGAAGTACAACTGCATCTGTTTGTCCCATCTGCAGAAGATACAGATACTGCTTTGTGGAGATTGGCATTGCTTTCACCTGAATGGAAGCTTTTCAGTTCTCACCACTGCCATGCCATTTCCCAGTCGCTAGACACTCAATTCCTCTCCAGTAATTTGGAGGTAACTGTATCAAGAAACTTTTATTTATAATAAAAACATGTTGTTATAATTCATCTATTTACTGTAACAATTTACAGGGTTGTTAATCTCTTTTTCTAAACACGGAAAGTTAATGACACATAGATTACGATAACAGCTAGAGTAACCTTCCTGTTTCAAGTAATATTCGTGCTGCAATAAAAGCAGTTGATTCCTCTTATGAGGCACATTCCAAATAATTAATATGGCTCCCTGTTGACACTTGCTGTTGTTGCTCCAAGCAATTTCCAAGCTAGCGTCAGAAGCAGCGGAGCAGTGGTACACTCTTCAGGCTTCTTTGTAATGACATCCAGGAATACCATGAGCACAGTATGCTGGTGCACATAATATGTTGAGAACACCTCTTCAGGGGGATAAAATATTAATGGAAAAGAGGGGGAAAAAAGTGTGTCTGAATGGACAGGATATATTTACTGCTTTACACTGAGGCTGACTTAGATAATTTGCATTATTAGCCATTACAACAACTGGACATTATTCAGGTTTAAAATCTACTGACACGCCATAAATTCTATATTTGCTTTTATGTGCTTTAACATGGGAAATCTGCTCCAGGCAAACCCATAGCTAATAATGAGTTACCCTGCTTTCCCCTTCTCGTTTACATGTTAAAAATCCATTTAATGTCATTAGTGAATACAAGTCATCATGTAATAGCTGCTTGGTTCTGCAGTGGAAATAGGCAGACAGTCTGCTCTACTCCAAGCTGCTCAACATGCAGGATCAGTGCCCTTTTAACTATACTTTGGGCTCCTTGTTTGCTGCATCCCAGATACCACCAAAATGCAAAATAGCTGAAGTTGGGAGGGACTTGTGGAAATGGCCTAGTCCAGTCCAGGGACAGCAAAAGCTGGTTGCCCAAAACTGCATCCATTTGGGACTTGAAGATCTCCAAAAAGGGAGAATCCACAACCTCTCTGAGCAACTTGTTGTAGTGCTCGGTCACTCACACAAGAAAAAAAGCTTCTTCTTATGTTTAAATGGAATTTCTTGTATTTCAATCAGTACCCATTGCCTCTTGTCCTGTCACTGGATGCCTCTGAGAAGAGTTTGGTTTTGTATTATTCATCTCCACACTCCCATCAGGTACTTAGGCACATCAATAAGATTCCCCTGGACCATCCCTGCTCCAAGCTGAACAGTCCCAGTTCTCTCCTAGAGAGGTGTTTCAATCCCTTAACCGTCTCACTGGACTGGCTCCAGTAAGAAGTCCCTGACTGTCTTGAATTGGGGAGCCCAGAATCAGACCCAATACCAGCAGAGGGGCAGGATAACTTCCCTTGATCTGCTGACTATTCTCTGCCCAATGCAGACCTGAATACCGGTGGCCTTTTCTGCCCCACGGGTGCATTGCCAGCACATGTTATTTTTTTCCCCTCATCTAGTCTTCTTCAGACCAAGTGATCCCAAATAGAAAAAAAGAATGATTCTGCAGGTCTGAAGAGCTAGGTTGGAGTAAAGAAGATACATGCACAGTATAAAAGACTGCTAAACATCTGTGAGTTTTTTTAGACATTCATTATGATTCAGTAATGACTATGGAAGTTTATGAATGTTTTATAAAAGCTTTTACCTAATATGGAGGAATCAGTAGCATCAAATGTTCACTTGTCATAAATGAAACAAGTTGCTGAAAGCTTTTATCTACTTGCTGCTGATACAAACACACTACTTCCAAAAAATATCAAACTTGACTCCTGTTAGACTGTATGCTTCTCACCATGCTAATAAATCAAATTTTGAGTTTTAATACTCTTTCTATAAAAAAGCAATGTATACAACTGCTGTGCTTCGTTCTCTTGGCGTGAATGCCAACTTAGTATTTAGACTCACCAGTCTTTCCATAGGAGGAACAAAAGCTCCCCACTGCTATGCGTGGCCATAATTATACATTCAGGATCAAGATCCCTTTCAAACCTTTCTGTTAATCAATAGAATCCCATTTTTCCTTTGATTTTACTATTACTGGCAATGGCGACATTTGAGGGAATTGAGAGAATGGAGCCAAGAGGTGGTGGCTGAAGGAAGCCCCAGCAATGGGGCCACTGCACAAGTACACAGAGGAAACTCTGAGTCAGGGGACAAAACTTGGGTATCAGACTAATGGTCCTTCTGGCTTTAACAGTATTAAAAGTTTTGCCAATGACACTATTAAATAACACAACTTCACCTTGTAAAACCATGCAAGGTCTTGAGGGTGATATCACTGGCACAGCTCAAGTCAGTCACAAAGACTGACAGGACAAGTTTTGACAAATAATACTAATTTCTGTCCCGTTTGTATGAGTTTAATTGCTTACCTCAAGCCTCAGCTCTAGGACTAAGCGTCCTCAGGCAATCTCCCCTTTCCAGATCCAGTTACCACAAAGAAGCGTTTAAAAACAGGAATGTGAAAGTCTTGAAAAAAGAAGGCAGAAGCAGTCAGCACTTCCCTCTCCAAATCCCCCAGTCCTTGAGCTGTTTTCTGCACATGCTGGGTCTGCGCAACCAACCCTGAAGCATCGTAAGGTGGAATGTGGGCCTCCCATACCCACATGACCATTTCTCAGTCTATCAAGCTTTGATGTATGTCTGCATATCTACTACTCCACAAGTCTATTTGATCTCACTCAAAAGCCTGAAGAGTTGCTTACATGCTAACCACTACAGAGCTGCTGTTTAGGTATCCATGCCTATGGGAGAGGAAATGGATGGTGTCAGGCTCTTCCCAAATTTTACAGAACACTCTGAAAATAACTGCACCTCTTTAAATAACTGGCCCAGTTTTTAGTTATTAAAAAAAAAAAAAAAAAGAAGAAGAAGAAGAAAAAAACCTGTTTCTAACAAAATACCAAAGGTCAAGATGTCTGTCTTGCTGATGGAAAGCTGGGCATGCCTTGTATTACAACAGCTTGCATGGCCCTCTCCAAATCCCACTCTGACTATAACCATCTGGTGTTTCAGCAGCCGGCTCTCAGGTAAAAAAGTAAACAGCAATCAAACGTAATCATCAAAGTAACACGTGATGAAGTTGCCAATTTTGTATCTAATCACTTCAGTAGGGCTCTGTTTCCCTTACTTCTCTTGCTCGTGAGGACCAGCTGCCGTCATGGCTGTGGCCTGCTCAGGAAGGTGGGCAGTGATGGCCAGCAGCCTTCGCCTCCTTGTAATTGGCAGGAAAAGGGCAGAGAGGCTCCTGTGCCACACGAGCTGCTAAAAGTAAAAGGGTTAATGCTGGAGTGCCACCACGGTCCAGTCCCTCTCTGCTGCATTTTTGTGTAATGTGCTACAAGGGTTCAGGCCTGGCCAATGCTGCATAAACATCAAAAATGCTTCTTTTTGTCAGCAGCTTTCATGCTCTCCTCACCTGCATGCCCAGTCACCCAGCGCACCCCGGCTCCACTCCCTCCTGCACAAACCCTCAGGCCAGGCAGATCAAGCACCGAGCTTGACGTGGGCAGCCCCAGAGGCCTCGCTCTCTCAGTGAGGACATCCTCAGCAGGCAGGCCAAACGCAGGTGCTGTGGCAACAGGAAAAGGGGCATACTCGGTCACCGCCATTTTGGGATTGAAGGATAGAAGTGGCCTGGAAAGCCCACCTGGTGACATGGCCTCCCTCAGCAGAAGGAAACAGAAGAGATGTTTGCAGACTAAAAGGAGCACCCAGCTCGCAATTATTTTCAGGTCTGACACATGAGAGATGCAGCATTATCTTAAAAAGCCACTAACTTAGATGAACAATGACAGTATTTTGTGAGGAACGCAGGAAATGTAATAGCATGGCCTGAGGCTTAATTTTTTTAAGGGATCTGGATGCTTACAGATACAAAATAAACATTCACACATCTTCAAAAATCTGCCCTTGAGTGATTTAGTCATCTACAGATTCCACAATAATAAAACTAAAGAAAAAAAAAATGCATGAACTAACTGAGAAAGCAGCAGTCTCATCTGCTTATCTACTAAAAACACTTCCCCCATTCTTTTTGGAAACATATCTACCATTTGTAGCACTTAACAGTGCAGATCTCCCTCCTGACCCTATTCCAAGTTTCCAGTGCCTGGTTTTCTCATGGGGTGAGAGTTCCCTGTCTCTACCATCCCCTTCCATAGGACATCACCGCAACACAATTTTTTCTGTCATGTCAGATTGCATCGCTTGCTCTGTTTTCTACTAATTTTCCAGCTTTCTTTGCTATGTTTTCACCTTCTATTGGCTTCCTTCTATTTTTGAGATCCTTCTTAGACAGCCTAGCTAGCATTTCACACAGAGTATTTCATTTAATTTTGTGCCTGTAGCTCTCATGACCTGCAGCTCCCTTGCACCACCTCTCCTCTGTCTCCCACATGCTTTCAGCACCTCCGAATACAGCCACCTTCGTGGACTGAATTCCTCATTCTGTTTATCCATTCGCTTGGATTACTAATGAGTTAAGTTAATAACCGTGAAACCACACATCGATTCCTGAGACTTGATTTCAGTTCTTCATCTCATTTCTTTTTTTTATAACAATGGGATGGGCACACACCAGTTGATCTGAATATATACATTCTAAGAAAAAGTCTCAGAAAATGTACCAACAATTTTACCAAAACAATTATATATAACATTTACTTTATATGTTGCAGCTCTCCCCTCCCAATTGAACAATTCCATTTTTAAAAGCAATCTAGTTGGTCTGGTATGAGCTGATCTGTAAAAGACAACATTACTTTTTAACCAAATTTCTGTAATCCTCTCTTAACAGGATTTCTTTTTCTTTTTCTTTTTTTTTAAATCTAATTTATTATCTAGCTGAAGACTACATCCACTTTGTTGGATTGCAATTTCCAAGATCACCACTCTTATCCTCTTTAATTTCTAAAATTAGTACATTTTTCTTGTCCTTTTTTCTCCACTCACGGGTCTTCTTGAACTACATAATATGTAGGCATATATAAAAACATATGGAAAGAGAAATTAAAAAGCTGTAGGCTTGCTAACAAACTCTTCTGACATGCCATTAAACAAATTTCATTTAGACCTATTACTCTGCGTATACTCTCCCAGCAGCCTTTTTACTGCCTTTCATCAATAACTATCTTTGCAAAACATAATTTCCTTACTGCCCATCCTTTTCCATTTGCATTAAAAGCTTTCTTTTTAAATAAAGCTCTTATAAAGCCATTCCCTACCTCAGACATGTCAGAGTTAGCACTGATTCTGTCCACAGCTTCATTTACTCATGGACTTTTATGGAGTTTCTCTCTTTCATCTCTACATCTCTCTTTCATCTTTCATTGCCCTTTTTACTTCTTAGGGTTGCTGTAAACTCATCCACTCCCTCTTCTCTCTCTCTCAGGCTTATTTCCTCGTCCTTCCCTCGAAGCCTTGCACGCTTCTGAACACCAGAAACCCTCTTTTCCAGAGGGTGCTCTCTGAGTGCATTAGCTCTGCTCTTTTGCCATTTTACCTCTTGTATTTCATACCAGAAATGATTGTGAGCTTAAAGCAACTGCAGAGGGAAAAGTACGGCACCTGAGAGCAAAGCTGCACAATGCCTGTGGGCAGGGCAGTAATGGTGGGAGCAGCTCTGGAACAAGAAGGATGGGGTCTCTGGCACCACAGCCACAGGGTCGGCAGCCTGTTTGGGAATGTGGTGGTTGCATGCAGAGGGTTTCCTAGTCACAGCTGCTTTCTGCAAATGGAGGTTACCAAAACCATCAGCCTCAATGGGCACTTATGGACAGCCTATAAACTGTTCCAAGGAGATAGCACACATCAGTAAAAATCAGGGGATGACTTGCTGGACAGGAGCTCTGCAGAGAGGGACTTGGATGTTCTGGTGCACAACAGGTTGGCCATGAGCCAGCAGTGTGCCCTGGTGGCCAAGAAAGCCAATGGTGTCCTGGGGTGCATTAAGAAGAGCGGGGCCAGCAGGTAGGGAGGTGAGCCTCCCCTTCTACTCTGCCCTGGTGAGGCCACATCTGCAGTACTGTGTCCAGTTCTGGGCTTGCCAGTTCAAGAAAGACAGAGAACTTCTAGAGAGAGTCCAACAGAGAGCCACAAAGGTGATGAGGGGCCTGGGAGCATCTCCTGTATGAGGAAAGGCTGAGAGATCTGGGACCATTCAGCCTGGAGAAGAGAAGGCTGAGGGGGATCTGATCAATGTTTACAAATATCTAGTGGGTGAGAGTCAAGTGGATGAGGTCAGGCTCTTTTCAGAGGTGCCTAGTGATAGAACATTGAGCAATGGGCACAGGAACACAGGAAGTTTCATAAGAACGTGAGAAAAAACTTCTTTACTGTGAAGGTGAGAGAGCACTGGAATAGGCTGCCCAGAGAGGTGGTGGAGCATCTTTCTCTGGATATATTCAAAACCCACCTGGATGCTTTCCTGTGTAACCTACTGTACGGAACCTGCTTTAGCAGGCGGTTGGACTAGATGATCTCCAGAGGTCCCCTCCAACCTCTACAATTCTATGATTCTGTGAGAGTGCTCCTGCACAGTTAATATAACAAGCAAATGTTTCTTCTCCCATTCTATTCTCTACAGAAGTGAAGATACAGTATTGCAGCTCCATTCATTGCTTAGCTACACATTTCTTCTGAAGCTGTCTCAGAATGTACAGAATTGTAGCTCTCTCAAATGTCTATATTGTGTGTCATGTACCTTCCACATGTAATACAAAGTCTGAGTGTAGGAGATGCAGGACTGCACTTTTTACTTTTGCGTTGTTGCTTTTTATTTCTTTCTTTTTTTTTTTTTTTGAGAAATCTACTTTGATGCATGAATTACACTACTCTGCCTTCCAATGACAAGGTTCTATAGGAGAACTCATGAGGAGCCAATTTTCAGAAGAGAAGATGGGTTCTCACCTCCCTGTCACAAGATACAGCTGAGTTTCCCAGTACCAACCAGGGCAACGTGTGGGTGCAACCACAGGGCTGTCAAATGCAAACCCTGGAGCTGAGGAAGAAGTGTCACTAAATGAAGAAAGAAGATGAGTGAGCTGGGCAGATGTTTAGCTAAGTCCCTGCATCTTTAAAACATGCATCTCATGTTTTAAAGTAAATGCAAATCCACAAACAGTGCCTGGCAGCATATGTGTGAGCAGAAAGTATGACAAAATAGGCTGATCTTTTCTGAGGATGTACTATTCCTGCTTTGAATCTGTCACAACAAACAGCAGCTTTAACCACGAGAGAAAGGAAATCAAAATGGGGCTTTTTTGATGACCAAACTGTCTCTCATTTGAGTCATTATATGGGAGACTCTGGGCTACCTGAGTTTTTAGAAGCGTTTTGCAATTCAGATTTGAATTACATACAAAAATATTGCCAAGAATAATGCCAGAGGAATGAGTTAAAGACTGACAACTACAGCAGCTTAAAGCAATTGGAGTCTTTTCACTACTGGCAGCTGCATACTTTTAAGAGAGCTTTTAGGACTCAAACTCAAGACTCATTGGAAGTCAGAGGTGAGTTCTTCAAGCCACACCGAGAAGAAGCCACAAGCTTTTTCAAGCCACAATGGGATTCTTTCCTTTGCTGTGCATACATTACAGTTTGTGCTCTGTGTTTAGACAAACCTCACCCCCCTGTTAAAGACTTAAAACATTTGCTTTAGTAGGGCCTTTTCTCCAGGGATGCTCTGCAGACTCCAGTGCGTGTCCCAGAACTTATCCCACAGTATGAGAGCCTGGTATACAAGGGACGAAGAAGAGTAAAAAAAGTCAGGAAATATTTCACACGTGCTGTTAAATAGTAATAAATAGTAATAAATAGTGTTAAATATCTCCTGTCTTCCCCACACACAGCAGCAGTGAAGGAAGGCTCTCTTCAGGCCTAGCTTTCCCCAGAGCCTGAGCAGGGAGCTGACCTGCAGGGCGGAAGATCTGCTCCCCAAAAGCTTGTCCAGGAGGCTAAAAGAAAGACGACACATCATATTAATCTTCTCCTTCCAGATGTGTTCATTGTCTTATGAAATACAATTTACCAATCACCTGCATTGGAAACTGGGAAGGGGGGAGTGATTTTGGTGCAGATGAAACCAAGGAATGTGGAGCTATGCAATGCTCAGAGTCCTGGCGATGACAAATATCCATATGCAAGAACTGCCCTGAGCGAGTTTAGCAATGGCAAATACAGCCAATCCCCAAGAGGTTTTCTTGGCCATCTCTCAAAGATTTAATCTGATGCAAAGAGTGCTGTGCCAACTCTTGCTGTCCTTACTCCATTCTTTTCCCAAAAGTCAAGAGGAAAGTTTTCTACTGCTTTAATGGGTAGTGGATCAAGTCCAGCAAATCCTTCCTCAGATGCAGCTAAGAAGACTCGGGACAGCAGTTTGGAAGAGTTTTTTGGGGGAAACCTAGCCAAAGCCATCCAGTCCATCTCCTGCAGAGGCAAAATAGTTCCTTACATTGTTTTGAAAGGTATCTCCTCGAGGCTGCCTACTGCTTCTTCCAAGGCACTGATCAACAGATCTTGCTGCCAAGATTTCATTTTTGTTTTCCCTTTCTTGGAGAAAGAATCCTGCTACCTTCCTGCCTGAGATGTTTCTGCCTTATTTTTTTCCTGTTGCTTGTTCACCAGCATTTTTTATGGCCCTGCCTCTTGTTGCTGTGCTCTCAATAGCACTCCCATTTCTTCCCCCTACACCCGCTTATCAGCTGGGCATTACTAAAGAAGGATCACAGAATCAAGGATGTAGCTTCACATTATAGCTAACCCATTTAGCAGTGGTCTCCGCAAGGCCATGCATTTCCAGTCCCTCCCTCACGGCAGACCTGGCAATTAATGTAAGCTAGAGCTGACCTGATGGAAAACGCCCCACCAAAAACAATAATTATTAGTTTTTCGCTGGCTCAATGAGCGCAACCAATTCAGCCTGCCACAGCAGCTGATACCAGATCCAATACAAAGGAAAGGGCAGGAATGAAAGAGCCAGGGCTGGGGGTGGGACGGGGACAGCTATCAGTCTCAGTGTAACACAAAACTGCACCTGGGAACAGTAGGAGCATTGTATCTAGATGCTCCCTCTATTCCCACACAAGAATCTCCTCGCCCCAGGAGACTCCCACCAGTTGCTTCCTTTCTTTGCCACCTTTCAGACAGCTTTTAATCTACCTGCCAGTATAATTTAGAGAGCTACATCTCACAGCTCCAGGTCAAAGGTTTTATTGAAAAGCATACGCGTGACAGCACGCTTACTCCTCGCATATAGAGCTCAGGACACAGCCCTATCTTTCTGTTAGTTGGGCTGCTGCTGTTAATGCAGAAAGGGGAGCGGTGGGGAAGAGAAGAAATCAGGCAGTAGTTCTTGCTATGCTGAGCTTAAATTTCAGTGGCAAAGCATCTAGGGGGGCTGTCAGAGAAGTCAGCTGAGATGCTGGATTACATGGTCGGAGACATGTTTGAAGCAGACAGGTAGATGTGTGACTAACCAGCACAGAGAGGGTAATTGAAGTGTCTTGTGGTTTCAAATACTGTGAGATGTGGTCCAAGAATTTGTCACTCTTGCTTTCTTCCATTCGTGACAGCCTATAGCAGACGTCCACTCCAATATGCTTTTACTTCACTATGTCTTTGCATGCCTAGCATGGTCTCCATCCCCATGCCATTCCTCTCTGGTACTGCCTATACCTCCGCTGCAATCCTCTCTGCTCTGCCATCCCCTGAGCAGGTAAGACCTCACATTTGCTCCCCCTTCTGCGTCAAACAGATCTCTCCCCAGGAACTCATGGATGCAAGCCTCCAAGAAACAATTTCAGTGTGCAGGGCTGCTTCTCCATCTCCTCACATGCATCTACTCACCTCCCTTAATGACCTCCATCACCACACAACCACACAGCACACGTATTTTAATTCTGCACCTCCTGTGACCGATTGCTCACAGTGGCTGCAGCCCAAATCATGGGATTGCTGGACAATAAAGAGTTACAGGAGTCTTCTTCATTGCAGGTATTTTTATCATTTTGTCATTAAGGAAGTGCAAGAAGATGAGTAATTTGTTTTCCAAGCGGGTCAGTGCACCCTAACTTCATTAATCACTTCTTTTGATCTACTACAGAAGTTTTGAGACAAGCAGTACAGCCTGCCCAGCTCCGCTTCCAACTTATTGCCAAGCTTGAGCTAAGCTGAGGTGCAGAGATGCTGCGAGAGGGAATATACTTAACCCCAAAGCAAGTGATCAAGCAGGAAAAGAGACTAACACTAAAGAAATTAAATGAGGGTGGATATTTTCTCCATGAACTTAAAAAAACATTAATCTAAGCCACCCCATCTCTTTTCTGTATTTTATTTTATTTTTTTCTTTTTGAGATAATATAAGGTATGTCTCAGCATGAAGGACATGGCTGCCTGTAGAGAGATTTTGACAACTCCCCTCTGAGTGCTAAAATGCTGTCAGCCGAAAAACCGAGCTGTTTGGGCAAATTGATCCAGCTCTGACAGGCTCCCTCTCCGTTTTCATGTTTTCTCTCTCAATCAGAAACCTTCTAAAAGAGGCAGGTTTGCAGACCCATTTTACAGAAGGGGGAGAGGAGATCACCCATCTTTGCGGCACTGCTCTTTAACCTCGGTCTCAAAGATCTCTCTCAGCTCCCCGATCGGCATGCCGTACACAGAAAGATGCCTTCTCTGACTCACACACAGCAACTGTGCACGGCCTTTGTGACTACCAATGAGGGCTGAGTCGATACATTCTGCAGGTAGATGGTAACAGCACAGGAAGAAGAGCTTTTAGGCCAGTTTATCTTAAATGCCAGTAACAGGCAAGCAGCTGCAGCAGCTGCCCAAGTAAGCCTGAGATTTTTTCAGTAATCATTAGGAATCATCTCCCCCTTCCTCAGCCCAAAGAAAACGAAATCTAAGCATTTTTAAGCCTTGTCCCTAGCTGTGAATATATCTGTAACCTTTCTGCATCAGTGACAATTTTGAATACAATTTTTGATGGTCAAATCCTGGGAGCACTCTTACCACTTTATAGCAAAGATTAAGCATGCTGCTGTCACAGTCAGTAAAAGATCATCTTTTTATATTGCCCCAATTGAGTATTCCAGAAATCCCCAGCCCTGTAAGGTGAAGTGCCAAGCAGTTTAAAAGCGTCTTACACAGACAACTTGGGGCTGCATTGTTTTTGCTGTTTTCACCTTTGCATTTAACATAGCTTTACAGCTTGACTGCTGTCTTGCTCATTGGGTGCCTCTCCACAGCTTTTCTAGCAAAGTGTCAAAGCACAGTGATTTTTACTTCTCTTTCCACTTCACTCACTTGCTGTCAGCTCAGCTAGGGGAGCCCATGTTCACTGTGACCAGCTTTTAAAAATGATTTTTAAAGACTTGTGCAGCAAAATTGCTTATTCATAAACTCAAAGACATCTAAAGTCTATAGTGTAGCAATGACAGTTTTGGTGAAGCCCACTGTGGACTTCATAAACATCATTATGTCCCTTTCTATTGCTTCACAAAGCCAGAGATGACATGAGAGGTTTCACCATCTGTTCCTCTCATGCTGCCATCCTGCACTTGTTTCCTTCCAGACGGCCAGGGACTGAGAAGTTTGCCTTTGGTCAGAAACTGCACAAGCCCACCGGCTCCAATATAACTCTGCACAGAGCACAGGTCCATGTATTAAACATCACTCTACAGACAAGATATTTGTTTCATACAAGGTCAAATTTTTTTTATTATCAGATTTTTTTTTTTTTTTTGTATTTGGAATGTAAACTCATTTGGAATTCAAGTCTCTTCAACTATGTCTCTAGATTCTTCTTATCTTAGTTCCCATGATGTTACTGTAAGGCCTTTGGATGGCGGTTTTGATTACAAGTCTGCACACTTTCTAGAAAACCACAATCCTGATCAGTACATGTTGAATAATGCATACTAATTCCAGCCTGAGCCTCACATTGTGTGAGTCATGATGGACATTCGTCCTCTGCACAGGCAGCAGTTGGCTCTGCGAGGGCACTGCTCCGTGGTACAAGCACTGGGACAAGGGACTTGAGGCTCCCAGGTTTCCTGATACATCAGTCTGTCTGCACACATGCAGGGGAAAGAGCCCCGGTGAACACCCCATCCCGGGAGACATTCAAGATCAGGTTGGATGGGGCTCTGGGCACCCTGATCTAGCTGTAGGTGTTCCTGTGCATTGCAGGGGAGTTGGGCTAGATGACCTTTAAAGGTTCCTTCCCACTCAACTATTCTATGGGACACTACAGAGTTTCTGTTACATCTCTCTGGCCCAAAGAAGGATGCTTGGAAGTCAGGTCATGGATTCTGAGGAGTACCACTGAAAAACGGTGTGTTTCAATCCCACTGAAAACTCTTTCAGCTCCTTCTGCCTTAGGCTCCTAATCTTTTCAATGAAAGATGCTGCTACAAAATTAATAGAGAGCTTCCGTTCTGAATATTTACTTTTACAACAGACAGTGCTCAATTTGTCCTTAGTCATACATTACATCACCTCCAAAACAGAATCACCCAACAGCTCAATGAAAGAAAAAAGGATTTTTTTTTTCTTTAGGAGTACAACTCTTTTGTTGCTTTAATGAATGTACACATTCACATGTCCACATGCTAGTCCTGACCACCATCTCAAGCTAAGCTTCCTCTAACAGGCTAACCTTTAACCTTGTGTTTGAGTCTCTTAAATAGTTTTTTGATCAAAGAACTGACAAAATGCAAGCTTCAATTCCCTGGCCAAACTGACAGCTGCCAGTGACATGCAGCTCTTCCTTCACCCTCTCATGACTCAAGCAAAGAAGAAACATCAGTATTTCCGAATACCAGCCCAAATGATTTGGGATTCCAAACTTTTAATGAACTAGTTTCACACTGAGCAATGGTGATGACTATCTCATTGCTGAGTAACTGAGGATGGAAACATGATTGTCTTCCCTGGATCAGAGAAAGGACAACTGTATTTAGTCATTGCTTTGCATCTCATAGCATTTTGGGTTACACCTAATAACACTTAATGGCTTTGATGCCACTCAAAAGGAGGAATGGTTTCTGGGTTGGCTCCTTGGGACTGAATTTCCGCTCTCAATAACATTGGCCATTACAGCTCTGATTGCCACGATAGCTCCAATTGAAGTCGCAGCGGCTGAATGGCGCAGTGACTACTACAGCAAGAATTGTCTGCACACAGTGACCTGATAAAAGAGAGTATTCGGCTTTCAGGAGCCTGCAAACAAGTTTGGGAAAATGCACTTGCTGCAACGGAATACTTGAAGCTGCACAATCTACTTCAAGGAAAGTACAGACATTTTAAAAGTTAGTGAAAGTAGTTAATTGCAACTCCACTGTGGTGGAAGGCAATTCCTTCAAAGCAGCAAAACTCATCTTTCTAAAAGCAGACATTAGTCCTTTAAACAAACCTGGGGCAAGCCTCAGCCAAAAGCCCACCTCCTTCCTACAGCCTCTGCAGGTGGAGGGAAGTGCCACTTAGGAAGGTGGAAAAATCCCTAACCAAACCAAAGATAAAACCTGACATATCTATAAAGAGCACAAGGCTTGCCTTCACAGCAAGTTGGAGACCCTGGCATGCAGTCCCATATTGCTACCTTCAGGGAAGGAGTCCTCTGAAAGATTTTACTTTTTCAAGAAGGCAGACAAAAAATCTCCAGTTAGTTTCATGTAGATGAGAAGTCAGATTGCAAACTGCCCACTACTTGAAACAGAGGTGGCTTTTTGTTGATGATAAGCAACGGTTTTGAGCTACTGGGAGATTTTATTCAGGGGTGAGGTCGGGAGAAGGGAGCAATTACAGGAAAAAGTGGAATGGAACAAAATATCTGTGCTATTGATTGAGGGCAGATATCTACACGTTTTGCTTACAAGCTGGATGAGCAGGGAAGCAGGTTTTCCCCAGGAACCTCAGTCACACTGATTGCAAAGGTTACAAATGACCGGTACAAGCTTACAGCCCCCAGAGCAATCAGGGAAAAAAACAAACAAACAAACAAACAAAAAAAAAAAAAAAACATGAAAAAGCACGGTTTGTAAGGTGCTTGGAATGATACTGCTTGGAAGCTGGTGCTGGAAAGACACTTCATGGTCAACCTCAAGGATGTCCAAGTCAGGAGAGAGATACTCCCAGATTCTGAGATTATATCCTTGTATTTTTAAGTCAAAGGCAAACAAACCCCACAAAAATAGTAACTATTATGGATCTAAGCATTTCTTTACGTTGTCCCAGATCTTCAAGAATTGTATTTTAAAGCTTTTCTTGCCATTTAGAAATGCAAGAATGCTCTTGTATTTTTAAATAAAACTGAATATGCCACAATTGCAGAGGCTGAGCTCAACAATGCTGTCACTAGAACCCACAATCCTGAAACTCAACTTCAGAACCAAACTGCAGAGCCCATTTTCACAAAGATATGTGCATTTCTGAGGGGCGCTGAGGAAAGTAAGAGAGCAGAGTACAGTGCCAGACGCCCAGTGCCTTGGTGCTCTGATGGCAAAGCCATGCCACTGAGATCTGCACAGGAGCTCATGTGCCCACCAGCTCCAGTGAAGCAGGTGGGAAAAATAAAGAGAAGGGGTGAAGAGCAGATACTTGGCTTTACCCTCTGACCATCAGAACCTGAGAAGGATCTTCAACCCTGTTTATAAAGTTTGGCACCATTCAATGAACTGATGCGTCATACATTTTTAGCGTTCAGAGGACAAAGGAAAATAGCAATTCTATCAAAATCACCATAAATTAATCTTTGTCTACTAAAATTTCGTCAGTCTCATCTACAATGACCTATTGAGTAGAAGATCTCCAACATGGAGAAATTAGGGTAATCTGAGGTCAGCAGTCCTACTGCTCGTATTTTAGCTAAGAATATTGTTGTAGACAAAGTCATCGGAAACTTCAGAACTGCTCACTATGTATAAACAGGGGATAGGCTGCTGTCAGGTCGAGATTGTGTATGACACACTTTCATGTCGGCAAACACTTTCTGATCTGGTCCATGTCTCCCAGTTTCAGACCAAAGGTCCAGAATTCAATTTAGAGCACCATCAACACAGCACTAACATGGAAAGAAAAGAGTGCAAGATAAGTATAGTAGAGGGTTCAATGAAATGAGAAAATATCACGACCATCTGAGGATGCAAAACACGACTTAGCTAGAATTACAATGAGCATCCAAGCATTCAGGAGATGCTGTGGTTGAAGGAGAGCCCCATAACGTCAAGAGGAAGAGTAAACCTGAGCATCAGTTAAAGACTGTGCACCCTTCATATCAGTGAAATTCTCATTCAGAAGCACTGGAAAGACATCAAGGGTAATTTTTAACCAAAGTCATCTGCCCTTAGCTCTGCAACAACTGATGGTCTCATAAAAAAGGCCATAATCACAGCTAGCTTTGCTGGCCACTTCCCGCTCATGCCCCTAACTCCTGCCATTCCACATTTTCAGTCACATCACGCACATCTCAGCTCCCCTTGCTGGTTTGTTGCTAGCACGAGGCACCCAGCCATCACAAACTCTGGCACATGCTACAGCCCCAGCTACATGCCAGTCTTGCTATACGAGCCTGAAGCTGCATCGCAGCCTCTGCATCCAGCAATAGAGATGCGATACGCAGATTTGCCTTAGTATGTAATTAAATACAGGACAATCCTGATTAACTTGAGATACGAAATGCAGCTAGGGTGAAACATGAGGGTTTGCTCCCTGTGCAGAGTTAAGGCGCTGATTTTTATAGAGACAAATATGTCACCACTGGGCATAGTTATAATATCTTCCTAACATGAGATTTATGAAGATAAAAGATTTCATCCCAGAACTGCAAATAAATAAATCATCCAGTAATTCATTTGGCGTGCTTGCTCCTTTTGCCCCAAAGCAAAATACAGGACACATGATTGATCTTACCCAGGGATCAACTAACTTCAACCATCCCTGGTCAGTCCAGCAAGGGCTGCTGGGATTTTCCAACATTTGCCAACAGCATCGGAAATTTACAAGCTATAGAAAAAGGCAGAGTATTAAAGAGTCACAAAACAGCTACGGGACATGCTAGAAAAGTCAGGAAATATTCCTTGTTAGATCCTCTCTAGACAGCGAAAACACACAGTTTCCCTGCTTGGTCTAAAAATGCAGTGAGTCCAGGGTACAGGGCTCAAATCAACCACAAGCTCTTACATTGCTCCAGCAGGGCTGAGGGGCCATGAGTGCAAACCAGTGCTGGATGGCAAAACTTGCTCTCTGAAGGAAATTCTGACACATGATGACCTAATTTTGTCATAACCTTGAGCACAAAGCCAGAATTTCTGCAGAACTGTGACTTTCAAAGAACACTGACTCAAAGGTGACCAAACCTTTCAGTTTCACAGGACTTTTTTTCTTCCCCCTTGGAAATATTAAAACGTTCCATGCTAAACATAACGTTAAAATTATAAAGTAACAATATTTTAACATTACTGATGGCAACAGTAACATCCAAATGACTCATTTTGATACTTTCCTGCCAAAAAAAGGACAAGTTCCTGCAAAGTCTTTTGATTTTATATCAATGGGACATTTTCCAACATAGAAAAATCATTTTATTGACAATGAATTGGTGTGCTGTAGCCTAAATGTACAGTTTTCTACATCTAAGCCCCAGGGTGGTGTAAAAAAACGTTAACCTTAATAGAGGAAGAGGCTGAAAGCAGTGGTGTCCCAGTTGCCCTCATTTGCCATCTGGATGATTCCTTTCCTGCCTGAAAAATTCTGCCCCTGAATTTCCATCAGGCTGATGATCTCTCCTCTTCAAAGCAGTTGAGAACACTGGAGGTCAGCTTGGGAACCTCTGCTTAACAAATCAAGACAGCTTTATGGTGTCAGAGCTTGGACGGAGTATTTGCTTCACTGCAAACTGTAGAAATATTGAGGAAACCTCATTCCCTCACAGTTGCTGTCCCCAGTCTTGCTTCTCCACCTGGGTTTGGTCTAGGCCTTCTTCCAGAGCATTTAACGTTAGTGTTGGCCATCTGACATTATCCAACAGAGCCAATGACTGTCTCTACTATTCCCCAGCTCTACTGCACGCAGATCTTGCCTAGAGGATCCCATGGGCTAGAAAGTAGGTAAAGTGATGGAAATGCATCAATTGCCTACATTGCATATGGAGCGACGTGGGGAATCAAATAAATTAATTAGCTCTGCATTACATCTTGACGTCTGACTAAAGCCAGGGAATCCTACCAAATACTTCTATCTATCAGAACACATGCATTGCTTAAGACAGATTCATTCAAGGTGAAAAAAAAAATAAAAAAAATTAAAAAAAAACAATAAAAGTTCTCCTGCCTGTAAAGCTATCAAGTATGTCCCCGTCTTCTGAGAATAAACACATATTTAGTTAAATCACCTTGGCAACTGAGCCAGCTTGCAAACTCTACTTTTTCAAATATATCTAATCAATGTGCAAATATCTTCCTCTATACACACACACACACACACACGTCTAAAACATGCACAACTTATTGTTGATAGTACTACCTCCAGCATTAGCTGCAGACAAGTCTATGCTCAGCGTCTGATTTCAGCTGCCAAAAGATGAAGCCTGAATACTAAATAGACATAAGCAAACATCTCAGAGATGCAGGTACGGCTTTTACCAAGCAAGTTGAAGGGCCCTGCAGATGCCTGTCCAAGAGAACCGCCCTATGGAAGCGAGACAACGTCCTTCTGGAGAAGAGCTGCTTCCCTGAGACACAGCCATGGACTTCAGGGCAAGTTTTTCAGCTGCTGAAATTTAGAAACGGGGCTAATTTGACCTTGAAGCACTGCCCATAAAAGAGAAAGCACAATGCATTTCAGTGGATAATGAATCCAGCTACATAGAAATCTGGAAAGACAAGATGAATTTTTCCCTTAATGGTTTGAAATTGCCTGAAAAATTCCTTCTCTAATAACTGGATCTATTTTTTAGGCATTCAGTAGAACAATCTTTACATTGTTAATAAACACATTTGTCTAATGAATATCTCTTAGTAATCTTGCCTTTAATTCAGGAAACCCAAGTGCAGCAGAGATAAAAATATGCACATACTAAAAGCTCAAATTGAAGAAAAAAATCAATTCAAAGTTAAATTACCCATCTTAAATTTCAGTATAAAGACTACTAGAAATACTGAGCTCTTGAACTTCAATTTATCTTTAGCTATTAAGCCAGAAGGGAAAAGGATTCTTCAGAGTATCAGAAGGGAAGCTGCAAAGAGCTCAGGCCAGCTTGCGAATGGACGTCACTATCGCTTAAACTCCCATCCCTGGCTCCACTGGGCTGCTTAACTCATGCTCATCTCAGGCTCCTCTGCGTGTGACTGCTTGCATGTGTGTGGCATACATTTTCCAGTTCCAATTCTCAGGGATTAATTGGCAGAAGTGCTTGTCATGGTTAAATAATTTTATTTAATTTGCACTGTGTGAAGATATTTGGGCAAAAGGGAAAAATAATTAAAATTTAATTACTTTTTTTCCCCCTTTATGATGAGAAACAGTTGCATCCCTTAGAGACTCAGCTAGGAATAGAACATCATTCACTTTTATTGTTAAATATGTTATTAGGGGGAAAAAAATTAAAAAAATCAATGATCAATCTCTAGTAGTAGAAGAGTGACATACAGCCAAGCCTTGAATAGGTAAAAACAGATCTCTAGAATCAATGACAGCTGAAGTTTATTAGGATGCTAAGGGGACAAGATAACATCAGCATCCCAAACAGAAATATCAAGGAGACTTTTTCATAGCTTTCTACATAAATACATACGTGTGTATAAGCACACTTTTACTGAAAGGCTCCGAGATGCCTCCTCAATGAGTCCCACAAGCTATGGGAAGTGCCACCCTCAGTGATGGGTCAGAGGCTTTGCCATGCGTATTAAGGAATGTCATATAACTTGACAACCTCTCATTTTTCTAGTTTGAGGCCCATCTCAGGCTTAAACATCAGTTTGCTTTCTGTGGCTTCCAAGTGGGAAGAAAGGCTGCCAAGCCCTCCTCTTCCCTTGATGTTCCTGCTTTTTATACACGGCCATCAGAAAAGGGTTTCCCTTCATAAAAACCACCTAGAGAAGGAGCAGAGGAGCCAGGCAGGGTAACTGCTGGAGATGTATTATTGTTATAGATGGTCCCGTGATACACAGAGCCTCTTCTCCTGCAGTTCCTGGTGCTTTGCTAGGCCCAGCTAGGCCCATCTTCAAACCACTCCAAATTTTGTAAATTAAAATCAACTTTCAAATTAGAGTATGGAGAGCACAGCAAGGTCTCTAACAAAACATTCACCTGGAGAACACCAGTTTTTACAAATCTAGACCTACTCTCTAAAGACATTAGTCATTGATAAATGTCAGGTAATTGTAGAAAGAAACATTTCCCATAGTTTCCCCGCAAATCCCCCTTGTCTAGAAGTAACCAAATTTATTGACACGCAGAAGCCCATGGCTGAGCAAGGCAATGGTGCATATGCTTACAGCCTTCAATGTGCAGAGCAGTTTGCACAGAAATCAGCAGCACAGAACTCCCATTGGCACTACACTGTATACCAGCTAGTCCCCAGACCATTTTAGGTCATTTGGGCTCATTTGGAAACTTTGGCTACAGCTGATACATCCACTGTCAAATACACTGGGGTGATGAAGTCCAAATGTGCACAAGAGCACTATGGTCACAAATTCCACTGGTAAGGGAAGACAGGACTTCCCTAGCACTCCTTGATACATGCCCATTTTAAGGTTTCTTCTTTCCAACAGAAAAGCAAGAAACAGAAGGTAACAACATTTGTTTTCACAGTGCTTAACGTGATGAAACCACAACCTGCATGAAGCCTCTCTCAGCTACCATGGTTCGTGATGGTCAAGAACCGTAAAGAAATGCCTGAAGGTGAAGTTTATCCGAAACATCACAAAATACAGTATTTGAACAAAAAGAATACATTTTGACGCCACAGTATAACAACTTGAGTTAAGACTTCTTTTTAGTGCAGTCAATTCATATTTGCACATTAAGGAAATGGCAAACTCTTTCCACCAGAATATGCCAATATATTTTGATGTGAAAAACCTAGTACGACCATGTTCTTGATAGAATTTAATGGCTGTTTCCCAAAATGCTTCCCAGGAGCTCGCTTCCTTGCATCACCATCTTTTGCTCAGTGTAAATACAAGCTCCTTTAAAAACAAGCAGGGAAAACAAAAGACAATAAAACCAAACCAACAATCAGAAAAAGCCATTTGGAAGTAAATCTTCCAATACCTTATGGAAAAACTGCTGGAATAAGCTTTTGCCCTTTCCAATGGACAGATGTTCTCATCAACGAGAAAATTAGAACTGGATGACAAACTCTGAGGTTTAAATGTCACTCCCTACCACTCTGGTTCAAATAAGAATGGAAGTGGCATTAAGAGAGCAGTATGCAAGTGCTGCAGACTGGTAATTTCCTCTAATTAAAAAACAGAGTTTACAGAAGCATTTAGTGATGCTTATCATAAAGTACAAATCTGAAAGTAGAAGGCTCCCTTCTTGTTTTCTGCACCCAGCAAGATACTTTGCTATTGCAGTGAATTGTTTCCTCAGTCTGTTCAGGAATTTCTCACTCTATGCAACCATTTCCTAACATCTTTAAAAAAAAAAACTCACGCCTATCAGTAACCCCAGTAGAAAGCACCCTCCTGAGCATGAGGTGAATAAGGTGCAGATTTCAAGCAGATTTGTGACTTTTTTATGTAAGATGCAAAAAGGCACGATAGGACTTAACGACCGGGCAGTAAAACCAAACATTCCTAATGCAAATATTATTTTACCTCTGTAACACTGGGAGAGAACATCCACGCAAGAAATGCACCATGAGAAGTGACACACTGATTGTCTCCTGGAGCCCGCATGCCCTCCTGGAAGACACACTTTAGTTAAAGTCAAGTCATTAGGCTCACTACAAGAGGAAGCGGATGAAATCCAATCGAATGCATTACAGAGGTCAGACTAAATGAGCTAATGGTCCCTTCTGGTCTTAAAAAATCTATTAATCTAATTTAATTCTCTGTTCTACTCTTCATACCAGAGTCAATTTAAACTCATTTATATGAAAAGAACACATTACAGCAGCCTTGCACAACACGCCACATTCTGACTACAATTTTAGGCTACCCAAAGGCTTCATTTAGGAGCTCAGGAGATTTTTATTGTTTATCTGCAGAGAGCTTGTAGTTACAAGCAAGGCACCAGACAGAGCCACGTCTCCCAACTCAACATGGGATGAATCTGTACCTGAAACTGTGTGAATACATCAGAAACTTTCCTGAGCACTTTCCACCTCAGCCTGTTTTTTGGGTGCTGGCGTTCTTTACTCATCCTGGTCCTTGCCATGGTGAAGAGAACAACACTTTTACCAATAAAATCTGTTCCAGGTTCTTCCATGATATTCCCTGTGAATAACTATTAAAATAACACTGCACCAATAAAATACTTGGCAGTCACTGTCCAGTGAGAAGAGCAAGTGCTTCAGTGGAGAGGGTCAAAAATATTCATTGCTGTTAGCAAGGGTCCCTGCAGTATATACACATGCTCCAGTTAAGCAAATAAATATTTTTTAAGAAATAAATAAATCATCCCCTCTTTTTCTTCCTCATGCTGCCTTCCCTGCTGGAGCCTCAGTGCTCACACCAACGTTACCGCCGCTTTACTTAATTCAGAGTGCAAAACACCACGTGAGTTCAGGCTGATCCACCCTGGCAAGCCTCAGCATCCTTCCCACATCCTTCAGAGAGAGGGAATAAGTTAATGCACGTAGGGAGAGACCTGGAAGTGAGGCCAACACATGGAGGCTCACAAATGTTCTTCTTCACATGGAATTTTGGAAAGGCACTACAAACCCATGGAGGAATTCTCTGTCTCTGCTGGCACATCTATGCCTGTTGCCTTCTTTACTTCTCTCCATTTGCAGCACATCTAAACCCTCTCTTGGCCCTTTCTCCATGCCCATCTCAAACAGCAACAGATGCAAAGCTCTGCACAGCTGCCTGATGCCTGATCTCTCCAGGGGCTGTGCTCGTATATTCCAGCTATTTGAGGCAAGCATGAATGGCACCCCAGTAAGCCTGCTCGGACTGGGATAAAGGCAGCTGATTTTCTCATCTTCTCGCGTAGTCAGCGTATAACTTCTGTAGTTCATAGTTCTGAAGTTTCTTTGCTTCCTTCCCCTCCAGCCCTTTCTGAGCTTGAAGCAGCCACTATTCTGTGAGCATACAGAAGTGAGCAGGTTCGCAACATGCCATGCCCTGTTTGCTTATTCAGTGCCAGTCCTTTCAAACCGAATCCTGTGTTTCGGTGAAATTTGCCTTAAGTCCTGTTTCCTCTCAGCGCATTTTAATCAAGCAAAAATCCTGTTACAGTGAAGAAATCCTGTTACAGAGAACAATCGCTACGTTGTTTTAATGGACGCATCTCTTTCAACCAAGCCTTCATCATCTGCTTTGCCCCCCGATCATGAGCATACCCTTGAAAAAAGCCTTTTCAACCTAAAAATGTAGGGCAGATACTGTGACTTAAATTCATACGGACAGTCACTATTTGTTCCAGCTTACAATTTATATTATCCTCTTCTGGTGCTTCAGACACAAATCAGGAGGCCAAAAAGCCTTTCCCTGACGAAGTGCAATTTCTTCTCGCCCCTGAAGCCCAAGCCCAGACTCCCACCAGCTTCAGAGGATTTGGCTGAATAATGGCACAGCAAAAGCTTAGGGATTTTCTCCCAGAAACTTTTGTTGTGGTATTAACCTTTGCCCATACCCGCCTGGCAGACTGCTTACCCAAAACAAACGGACACTGTTTTATTCTTGCTTCCTTCATTACCAAGTCTCTTGACTTAATGTAGTCACTACACCAAAACACACTTCAGGAAGGCGTGCCTCCAAGTGCCTGTTACCTCTTTTTTCTAGGCTCTGCCAATCTCCCCGTGTCAGGATGCTGGCAGCATTGCTGACAGGCATTTTACAGCCCTCCACAGCTGGTCCCATTTCTCCGGAGATGTGGAGATCTACAACCTATCTAACAAAACTCTATTTGCGCGTTCAACCTAAATTCAATAATTTTTCTATAACAGATCCATCTGTCCAACCCTACCACGAGAGTTCAGCCGTATTTCTGAGTGCAAGGCTGACCTTCCCACTCCTCAGATATGCTTTGGGTACTTTTTATTTCTACGGTTATACTTTAGGTGTCTGGAAAAATTACTTGCTGCCACATCTGAAGGATGAGGAGATGCTAAGGGCACAACTTCCTGGAGTCAAGAGACTCTGTAAAGCCTCCTGTAAAGGTTCAGTAATTTTGTGGCTTACTCCTGAAGAGCTTCTTACTTCTCTCTAATGTGAGCATCAAGGCCAGTGGTCTGAAGAGCATCCAGAGCATCCTCTGCTTGCTCTGATTCTAAATAGAAAATGTCAGGGCATCCACAGCCGCTTCCTTGGCCTTATTAGTTAAGATGAGGAAAGAAAAGCTGGCATGGCAGCTCTGCAGAGTGCTGGCGGCATCGAAGAAGTTAATTAGCAAAGTTGAACAAGGCTTCAGGAGACGAGTCTTAATAAGTGGTGCTAAAAATATTACAGTATTCATTTCCAGAACAAACACAATCAGCAGTAGACAAGCGAGGAGAGCCACGGTGGAGGAATTTTCAGAGAGGAGCAGGAAAAAGGCTGCTCATGGAAAAAGTACGGTATCAAAACCCCAAACTGTGACTTGAAACAGGCAGCCACGTCCTCTTGCCCCAGGGCAGGCTGGCATAGCTGCAGAGCTACACCACAGCAGAGCTGCGGGGAGCTCAGGGTGTTTGCACTCTGTGGTGCAAGGAATTGAGTACAAAACAAGCACCTAGGTTGAGAGGGGCAATGCCTTGAGAAGAAGCCTGGCAGGTTATAATCCTCTTTTGGGGTGAGGGAAGAGGAGCTGGCAACTGTGACAGCTCAAGAACGGAAAATCCTGGAAGCTGAACCCCCAGCTCTGCACAGACCTCCTTCCTTGCAGACAAAGCAGAGAAACCTGCTGGCCAAGGGCTATGTGAGGCATTTGTTGCTAAAAGACTGGTGTAAAATGCCAGCGCTTCAAAGGCTTCTCTAGTACATGCTGCAGTCCCTTCCTCCTGCCAAGGCTGCCTGGGATGTTTGCTGCATGTCGCCTCGGTCCCTGCCTCTGGCACACAGCTCTGACCCACACTTGGGCTTTGGTGCAGAAGGTTCGCATCAGACCGAGAAGCTGCGGTGGATGGCAGCGCGACAACCCGGTGGTCTCCAACTTAGTGAAAGGACAATCAATCACAGCTCCAGGCTGAGTCCTGCAGCGAAAGCTCACCGCAGAAGAGGAAAGCCGCTACCCTTCATCCACAGCTAATGCCTCTTTCCCTCTGCAATCACCCCACTATCTCCAGCAGCACAACCCATGCTTCCTGCCAGAACAGCCGCTTCAGCTTCTCAGATGTGTTCTTGGCAACATGCTTTCCCCCTCTTCCTGGAGTTTGACAGGATTATGAAGTGCAAAAATCACTGGCCTCCTTTTGTTTTGAAGCTTGAAAGTGAAGTTTTGCTTCATCTCTCACTGCCCTTTCCCCACATCAAGCCACCAGCCCAGCCCAAAGCACTCCTGCATGCAAGCCCGCACTTCCTAGCCTGTGGGGAGCACAAGGTGCTACTTCCCTGCAGATTTTATGGCAAATTCCCATTCAGATTGTGACAGAGATTATTGTTCTCCAAAGAGGTACAGCAGCAGCCCAGTGCCGCTCCCTGACGGGTTAAGCCTGCTGTACCATCATCCCAGGTCGGCTTACATAGGGATATGAAGGCTGCTCTGGATGGGAAAGCTCTCTCCTGTTCCACACCCACTGAGAGAAGTATGTTTTTATTTAGGAGGAGGGAGCAAGCACGTATCTATCTCAACTGGAGAGGCACTGAAGATACTCCCGCTGCGCTAACCAAACAGTATTAATATTTATGAAATGCTCCAGAAAGGGAGGGTTTTGAAGCTGAGGAATCCTGCATTTTCAGGGCTTTTTGTGAGAAGGTAGAGGAAAAAGCTCAAACTTCAGCTTTCCTGGCCAAGGGCAGAAATCACTTTTTGAAAAGTGTCCAGCGGTATGATACCTGGCTATTTTTTAATCAAATATTGCTTTATAAAGAGCAAAAATTTAAACAGGACAAAACCGAACAGACAGATCAGGCCTCAGACTGGTGAACAAATGTGATTTGTGCCCTTCCGGATCCCAGCGTGCCTCAGTTTGGTGAAACATCCTCCTCTCCTTCTAAGCCCCGGGTGCTGGCTGGCCAACAAATGTAGGTTGGGATGCCAGCTTTGTTACAAAGGATGAAGTGTCCCCGCACTGCTTTCTTCACCTCCAAACTTAGCTACATCTTTCTGTCTTGAATAGCAAAAAGGGGACTGAAATATTTATAGAATAAATGGGACAGGCATATATGGGCAAATATTGGAAGATAAAAGCCAGGGCTCCAGTTCACAATACGAGTCAGCAAAGGCTGCTGAAAGAGAGGGCTGATCTCTGAAAACCTCCAGCAACACTGTGCAACCAGCAGCTGTCACTGTAAGCAACGAAGAGGAACAGGAGCCAGAGAGCTCGGGATGCGCCTAGATGGGAGGAAAGCAACTGGAAAATAAAAACACAGGAGAAGCTGCAATCAAAGCACTCAGCGGCTCCCCGAAAAAGACCCTTGTCTGCCAGGAGAAGCTGCTCAGCAAAAAGGCTCGAGCAGCCGTTTAGAACGCAGCCTTCAGAGATGCTAAGTGTGTCTTATCGCAGCGGGATCTCGGAGCGATGGCAGTTCATATCCCGCACACAAGTGGGGTTTACGAGGCGGCAGCCCGCCCAGTGCATTTCCCAGGCAAGGCGGTGCGGCACGAGAGGCGCAGGAAGCCGCTTCCAGCTATTCCTATTAGCACGTGACAGCTTTGAAACGTTCAAGATCCTCTGCCCACTATCCACATTACTCAGCTGTCAAAGTAAAGGCCTCAGATTTATGATGTGAAAATTACATTTTAACGAGGTGTCATATGTGTTTAAAGTTCTTATTCATCACCATCCCTCCACATCTTTTACCCAAGACACAAATGCACTTAATTAGCATATTATAAGGACAGAGGGTTCACCTTATCTGCATTGTAAAACTGCTTTAGGAGAAGAAACCACCACTTTTGCTGAATCAAATGGTTGCAGTCACACGTCAAGAGAGCATTCTGCCACACAGAAGACAAATGTGAAGGACAGAAGTTTGACGGGCACACTCAGAGGTTTTGAAAGTATCACAGGTGTGGATGGAGGCTTCGTATCACATTTCATTACCAGATTGGCCCCCCACAGTGTTAATATGCAATAAAGGAAAGCCACTTAAGCACAGAGAGGCTGCATTCCAAATCCTATACCAAGTCACTATCTTCCTTATGGGTAGAGCACGTTCATTTATTAACTTCATACATCCACTAAACAGCCCATGTTCTATTTCCAGGGTCTCCTGGACAGAGCTTAAACGAGAAGAACAGAACACCTCAAAAGCAGGAGGTTTGTGTTTCCCATCCTGCCACAGGAAACAGCCAGGAGCCTGAGCAGAGCTTTACCAGCAGCAAACAGCCACGACCTTGCAGAACTTTCCTCCCCAGGGCCACGTGCTCCACGTCTCCTAGCTGCGTGCCTGCAAGGAGCGCGTGACAGAAGATGCTTCCGGACTTGCACAGCCATTCTATCACTTCAAGTTAGCCAACTCAAACGCAGCTACGCAGGAGACAAACAAACACAAAGCTAAACGGAACTCAAGAGCATTTATGGAGAAACACTCTCAAAAAAAAACAAAACAAAAACAACAATAACAAAAATGGACTCATTTAGAGGCCAAAAGCTGAAGGAAAAAATGCTTCAAAGATTTTTAGTGTCTTCAAGTTCGCTTCATGAAGGCAGACGTTAACAACTGGCTCCCTGGGATTTGGAGGCAATGAGGAATACTTGCTTTCAAAACTGCTTTTTGTGGTAGCTGAAAACAATGCCAGACAAAAACAAAAATTCAAAGGGAATAAAAAACTAACAGTGGGGCAAGTCCTTAAAAGGAAGGTTTTTTTCAATTTTTGAGAAAAATTAACACTTGGTTTAAATCAATCCAGAGCCCTGAATTGCTTCTAGGTCAGCTGAATCCCGCTCTGTAGCCCTCCTAACATTCCAGCATATTTTGCCTTCCCTCATACCTTTAGCTGCTACAGCAGCCAAGCACAGACTCCACATTTTGACACTCCTTTACAGTGAGAGGTAAAAGCCTATTTTTTCAAACAACGGCTTGGGAAAGCTCTGTGACAGTGAAGATCTCAGCTGTGCACCAAACCTACCTGCACAAACGGGCCTTTAATTAAAACTCACAGAAAATGTTTAATCACTGTGAAGAGTGAGAGGACCTGATTCCCACCTTTCCTGTATGGTAAAAGGCTCCTGCCTCCTCCTGCTTTCCTTGGACGGTCTGGGAAAAGACTGGAAATGTTTGGCTCTAAGTGAACTGGAGCCTCCAGCACCTGTTTTTTATTTCATGTATCCTTGAAATGTATGATACTAGAGACTTCAAAAATGTTTCAAATATGTTACTGGCTATTTAGGTTGCTAAATATATTATTTGTCTTGTAACAATCAATTTTTGGTTTTAAGAGCTCCATTTCCAAAACTTCACCCCTAATTGCTTTTTAACAACCAATTTGCTTGACCCATCAATTTTACAATCTTTTATTTTCTAATTAAGCAGATATTGTTTACATATTTTGCTACTCAAGCTGTAAAGCTTGAGAAAATATCTGCAAAATGCATTCTCTCTTCAAACGTCACCTTGCTCTCAAGGAACTGAGAAACAATGGCAATTTTGAAAAAGAAGGGAAAAACATATCCACAATTCACTTTTTGAAAAAAGAAGTGAAGAAAAGAATATAAAAATACGTCCTGGGTTTTCACTGCATTTCCAGTGTTACATTGGCTCCTGTTCTGCTCTTTGGTGAAGGAGCCATGACGGGTTTATCCCAGCCACATATTCAGTGTTATATATAAAGCAATACAGCACGAAATTTCACATCAGCCAAAAAAATGGGTTGCATTGGATCCTGAACTCAGGAGAATCACAAAGACTTGGTCTACCAACTCCTCTCTGCAAAAGAATTTGGTGTTGAGCAAGTGTGTGCTCCCCCATCCAACTCAAAACCAGTGCTTCTCTTTGGCTAACTAGTAAAATGATGCCTCCAGTAATCAGGCTATGCACCTAATGGAACACTGAACTCCCTCTGCAAAGGTAGTTTCTTTCATGTTGAAGCGCCTTAGCCCCATTCAAGCTGTCGAATCAAGGATTTCACTTTCTGTCGGAGCAGTCCTCTCAAACGTCCTGCAAACCCACACAGCAGTGAGGTAATGGGACACCAGTGCAGTTCTGCCAAACAGGAAATCCCAGTAATTTTCAAAGAAGAGAAATGCATGTAAAATTCAGCTTTGTGCCCACATTACAAAGCTAGCAAAAATGTACAAAAGGAGCGTCAGAAAAGGCTTAACAGATTCCCTGACATGAACTTAACCATCTCTTTCCAAAATCCAGCACTAAAATCTACTTCAGCTTTCCATCTTAGACATCAGCAGGTTTTTAATTCCCACCCAAACGTTGGTGAAATCAAAGTTGGTTCCATCTCCAGCCAAGCAGAATGACACAGGAATGACTCAAAGCCTTACATCTAACAGATTTCCAGCCCTCTGCAAGATTTTCATCTGCTTTCCTATCTCACCAGCTTAGACTCAGCTGGGAAAACGGGATGGGGTGGGAAGGCATTTCATTTTCTTACAAAAAAGTGCAAAATTTGAGTTTTTCATTGATAATGGCTTTTTGTTAAAGATGCTATTACTGAAAACAGTCACCACATGAAAAAGAGGCAGTAGAGAGTCCACTGTAATACCTGTAAATGATTCACTGAAAAGGAGAGAAACCCTGTAAAATAGAAGGGATGCAATTCATTTTCACTCCTTGGGGATAACCAATAATGCACAAATTGCTCTGCTTCATTCCACCACTCAGAAACTACGTGCTCATTGTTAAGTTGGGAGAACGAAAAGTATTACTTCATTTTTTCCTCATTTTAAATCTTTCAGAGGTGAACATCATTGAAAGGATCCCTGCTCTTCCCTTAACAGTTACTCGGGCTTGTTCATTTGCCTCTTTGAGAAGTCTTTCTCCTCTTCCTTACATTTTTGTATAAAAATTTGAAATTCACTGCTCATTTACTGCTTCTATTCCATCTCTCCCCAGATTTTCATATCCTCAGTTTCTTTCAGCATCTCTTTTTAAAACACGAATGACAGGCTGCCCATATGAAAAGAAAAGCTCAGCAACAAAAACATCTTTGCTCCTCCTTTGGCAATCTGAAGCTCTGCTTAGACTCATCTGCTTCTTCGTCTTTCTTATAATCAAAAAAGAATATTTTGGGAATAACCATGCTACTAATCAAATACTTTGTTGTCTAAATTATAGTACTTCCACTTTTCCCATTCCTTTTTCAGCATCTCTAAATACATGGTTCACCACAAGAAATACCTGAGTAAAGTATCTCTACAGCAGTAAACACTTGTAAAAGGTTTAGCAAACACAGTTTGGAAATTCTTGCACCATCAAACAAGTCTGACCACAATTTAGCCTAAGTCATGTTGCTAACCAAGTAACAATTGTGAACACAATACATGCAAAATGATGAAGTTGATAATCTTAAGTGATTGCAACCCAACTGAGTAATTACCAGCGTAATTTCTGACATTAAAATACATGCAAAAGCAGGACATTCCTCTCTTAAACATTGTAAGACACAGACCTGTATGAAATGCTTTGAAAACAAAGAGAAACTTGAAATAAAGAAAAGCAACCAACAATTTGGAAGATTTTGTTGTCAGTTCCTCTCCTGATTCTAGACATACTTTTGTGGGTGCTCACATCCGCAACTATTGGCTGCTTCTGTAAAAGGCCCGGACTCCCCTATCTTAATGGAACTAACTCCTGTTAAACTCCATCTAAACTGGCTGGCAATTTGCCCCATGCTGTCTGCAGTGACAGCATCTTCTGTCCTTTGTTTTGCCAAGATTTCTGCAGAAGGGATGATGATCTTATGCATAGAGCAAAATTCAATTAAGAAGAAAATAGTGTTATTATTCCTGTGACGTGGAGACTGTTTCAGGCTAGTTACGGGTAGCACACTCCTTTCTCTATTTCATTTCAGATTAAGATACAAAAAAAAAATGTTCTGAATATATTAATGTCTGAACATCCATCATAGGTATTACGATGAGACTTAATTTACAAACAGAGGGAGATCATTAACACAGGAGCATATTTCAATTTCACACCCAATTTGTGAGAAAAATAGAAATCCCGGTTCTGATTTTGGCTCAGTATTAAAACACTTACCCGCTCTGCTGTCCAGTGGGCCAAAATCCAAGGAATACTTCACTACGTGATAGTTGTTCCACACGTAAAGGAGATTGTCCCGGGGATTATAATCCACAGCAGCAATGTACTGGTAGGAGTTTGGAAAGGGCACATCCACCATGCTATCCTTGCTTTGGTCAGTGTTATATATGTAGTCTATTTTATTCCCAGTGGCTTCATTGTCATCATCTTCATACACAGACTTCACCACATATAAAATCCCACAGATCATAAAGGCGTTAGAAGCTGACCTCTTGTCATAGGCAGTATCCCACGTCCCTTCAATCCTTAACGTGTAAGGGTTTAACTGGCTAATGACTATTTTACCATTATTTTGTTCTGTTGCATAGATTACCCACAGCCCGTTCTCATCCACAGCCAGGTCTATATCAGACTTGCCTCCCCAGCGGTAGGGCGAGGTGTCATGGTAATTTGCATTAGCTATGATAGCCTCCCCACTTTTTATCCTTGTCCGCAAGTCAAACTTGACTATATTTCGGGTTCGCTCCTTGTTGAAGAACAAAGCCCCATCGTACACCACAAACCCTGTGCCGTCCACTCGGTGAGGAAGTTTGTAGGTCGTGGTTGGCCTCCCAGCAATGAAGTCATCCTTGGAGGAGTACTCTGTCAGCGTGTCCGTCCGGTACGGTGTCCAGGGCATGTAGTAGATCTTGTCAGATGCCTGCAGTGGGTCTTTGCACCAGGCACCAGACTGGTGGTCGGATTCAAACAGGTGTTCACTCTGGTATACTCCTTTTAGCAGTCCAGGGCAAAGGAAAACTGTTGGAGGGGGAAAGAAGTTAAAACAAAAACCAAAGTTAATGAGAGTCTGGGGGTGGTTGGCCCAAACTTCTAAATAGTTTCTAGTTCTGCAGCAGAGGACACTCGAGGTCAGAGCAATGTCCTGTAACTGGAGACCAGCCATCCCACTGGCCAAGCCTCTAAAACAAGACTTGCTCCGCCAAATTGATGGGTTTTCTGCTTTTTCTATCAACTTCAGCTCATTTTCTTATTGCTTTTCAAACCTATTTTTACAGGTGTACTTACTTGGACCACTCGCCTTTGTAAACTCTGAAATGAGTATGAACCCCCAAAGGATTTCTGGGTTTGTATTTCCAGATTACATTCTGCAGTGAATCTGTACCTACTAGGTGAAGGGGTAAACTCCTGGGGAATTGTTCCACATAGTTATTTTGAACAGCCCACAGCAGAGTGGCCTAGAAATGGAAATAAGAGAAAGAAATTCCCATCCTTACAGCCCAAGTGATATTAAATATTTAAAGGGTACCAGCAGCAAAGCAGAGGCAAATCCCTTAGCAACTCAGAAGAGCATTTAAAGCAAAGGGAGCGGGAAGGAATACCCAGCTACAGACCAGTAGTGGAACTAGAAATGAGGCTCTCAAAGCTGCTACAGGACACACAAAACATGCAGTCCACGCAATTAAAAATGAATGATGTATGAAGGCTGAAAGTAAAGAAAAGGAAGGAAGGAAGGAAGAAAGAAAGGAGAGAAGGAAGGAAAAGAACTGGAGAGTTCCACTGGAGAGGAACTCAAGGTCTAGATTTTAATCAGTTAAAAAATGTCCTGTTAAATATAGTAGTAACTCAAACTTAAAAACATATACCTTCTATTGTTACATGAGAGGTGCACAAAGGAGCGGTTTGACTAACCGGGGTGCTTTGCTGCTCAGACTTCTGGGGGGATGAGGGGGGCCGGCTCATGGCTGGGTCATGCCCAGGGCTCGGGAGGAGCTTGGTGGCACCCGGCTGATGCGGGCATCCTGGGAACACCAACACCAAGAGCCCGGCTGGCTGCGCGGGGGGACAAAAGTGGAATGGAAGGGCTACGTGGAGCCAAACAGGCTCACCTGGCCCTCGCTGTGCACCTCAGCATCCTCCCGACCTGCATGGAGAGCGGCACATGCTTCAGGGGGAGAATATTTGCTGGTTATTTGTAACACCGACCTTGCGGAGCTTGAATAACCACCGGGATGAGAGAGGCAGCAGGGAGCCACAAAGAGGCATCCGCCTCAGGCTTCTGGTAGCACAGCACTGGCAGATGGAATCCTGCATTTGCACTCCCTGCTTGGAGTGTAACCAATTATTTTCTAAAATTCAGAAATTGGTAATATCCTCTGGAGAGCGAAACAGGAGGAAAATCAGATTTAGCAGCTGGTGTAAAAGCGTATCGCTTTACTGGAGTCTCAGCAACCACCGCAAGTAGCTGATAAAGGGGTGCCATTTCTAAAAGGCTTTTATGGCATAATTAGATATACTTATGCACATACGTACGTGCGCGTGCTTTCCAAATTCTTTGGGGCAGGAGAAAAGTGAGTTATCTGAACCGTTGAATAGAAATTTAATGAAAGAAAGTGGTACCGGTAAAACTTTTCAGCAAAAATGAGTTATCTCGTGAAGTTGAGCAGCAGAGAGACTAAATAAACTTTAACAAAAAAGTAGTGAGAATTAATGACAAAGTATTTCAACTAAAACGTTAAACTGTTAAATAACTTAGCCTATACATAAGTAATATATATATATAATTTGAAAGGTATTTAATTACCTTTTTGTTCCACTTCTATTGTAGAGAGAGAAGTAAAGAGAGAAAGGAGAAAAGAGAATAGATTAATGGTACTGTATTGGCCAGGTACTCTTCTTTACCTCTTTCATATGAAAAGAAAGATTTAATAATTTACTTTAGATAGTACTATAGTATGTGAACATTTTATAGATATATATTTAAAGCCTTTCCTCTCACATACACTGGATAACATGCAGACAAGCTGAACAAAATACAGACATATTTTAACTATACAAAAACCTTTAAGAGGAAGAAAATCAGCATTTGAGACATCGTGAGCCCCCTCAACTCTCTGAGATACCTCGTCAGCAGCAACCTTGGCCTAGGTTCTTGGAACAAAATGAAATACCCATACTCTGAAATACAGCTGATCCAGATTTATGCATGGAGTGAACTTTTCCAAGGAGAACCTTTATAAAAAAACATACATCTTCACATATTTTGCCAAAAACCTGTAAGTTAGAGATGCCTATTTTATTCAGCAAGAGAATATTCCCTTACAAGCCTAATAGGGAGCTGGTGGGAGTCAGATGAAACACACTGGTAGACATTTGCCGAATCTTGTCCTATGTCTCAGAGAAACAAGCTTCATTAGCGCTTGCAGAAGAAAAAATAAATAAATATTGTAGTACTTACATGATCATCAATGAGAGCCCAAAAATTTACTTATAATATTAATGATTTAAAAATATCTAAGCACTCTTTAAAATGCCCAGTCCCACAACCTGCAGGATGTTTTATGTGAATTACTCACCCCACATAATAATGCTGGTGAACAGGCTGTGTCCCTTCAGACAAAGCCTCTTGCAGACAGAATAAATAAACACAGTGCACTTACTAGTCCCTAAATGCTCAGCACCGTTTTCTAGAGCTAACAAGAAAGCTCTGGGGGCCCTCATCCCCATGCTCCCTGGAGTCGTGGCACCAGCCCGTTGCACTACAGCAGCAGCTGAGCACAGCCATTCTGGCGGATTGGGGTCCTGTCTGCCTCTGCCCTGCACTTGGCTGAGCCATTCGGGGCAGGATGCTGCTGTAGGCTCAGCAAGGAGCTGCTGCACCAGTTGGATCCCTGTATCACAAGCTTGTCCTGTGCTGCCAACACAAGCCACACAGCACTGTTTTCTCTGCACTTGCCTCTCCTTGAAGGGGCACACAGAAAACCACATGACAACACACTGCACTGTCCAGATGTCGCTCCTGCATTTGCTGATAGTGACATGCTTTGTGCAGCACTCCTCTGAAAAGAAAAGCCAGAGTACGGCAATGTGAAAGCAGGCTCCAAGCAGCCTCTGCACTCCCAGCCCTCAGGTTTGCTGGTTCTGCAGGGCCTCTTCCCTGAAGGTATAGGAGAAGACAGGCCCCATAAAATATCACCAAGGGAGAAGTGAGAGCTTGCCAGTAAAGCGGTATGGTTTTGACAGCTGAGAGATCTCTGCTCAGAGAAGCGAGACAGGAATGTAAAGGTATGCACACGCGCTTTGGTTTTGTTTGCTCAGAGCTCGCTCCGGCCCTTTCCAGGCTGAGACACTTGCCAAATGACCGTCCTCTGGTGCTGGGACTGCAAACTCCTCACATTCACAAGTCTCATTCATTTGGATGGGAAATTGCAAGCTAAATGGAAGACCAACAGGCTGAATGATTTCAGGGTGAGACTACAAATACATTGGCTAGAGATGTGGATCTGTGCTTCTCCAAGTGCAGACACATGTCCAGAGCCAGTTATGTAACAGCAGCTCCCAGAACAAACATTTCCAAGCTTAGACAGCCTTTTTACTTGGGCTTTGATTCAGGCACCCTTCCACCTTCTACAGGTTGAGGCTAAAGGTAAGGTCAGGGCTCTAGTGAGCAGAGACAGCACTTCAGTGCAAGTACCCGATTTTGCAAGGGAAGCAGCCAGCAGGACCAAAAGGGGCCAGACCAAGCAACTGCAGAAACTCGCACAGCAGTTGCTTTCCCTTTCCCAGGCTGTGCCTGTAAGGTTGTAAGAAAAACATTAAATAACCCTTGCAAAAGCAAGACAGTAACACGACAGACCTCCCAATACACACCTTCACACAAGCACACCAATTCTTCCGGAACTGACAGCCTACTGTACCTCAGACAGTGCAGAGGGTAGCAATTTATGTTCCAAAACAAGCAAAAGCTTTTGTAATGCACTCCAACAACTACACAACATCGTAAAGTAGGGAGAGGGAAGCTTCTGCAGGGGATAATATATCCATGACAGCTGAGCTGAGTGACCTGAAGCACTGGTAACCCTTATCCTGAATAGCTTGTATGTGTTATTAGTGGCCAGTGCCATACCCAGTTCTGCCGTGACTCCAGACATTGTACATGTTTTGGCGATCTCCTGCATGGTGCTCTCGGTGCATTCTATTATATGCACCCCAAACGCATACTTTCCTCCTGCTGATTGAAAACTTAATGCTTTTGAACTTCACTAAGTCTTCTGTTTATAGTGGGACAACATTGTATTATTCAAACAGGTCGCATGGGAAACCTGAAGGGTTTAACTTGCTGAAAGGAAGGGTCAAATTAGGGTCTGATTATCACTTCAATTATGCAAAATATCACTGCAAATCTGTCTTCACACAGCACTGATTGAATTTTGTCAGATTACAGTCACTTCTATAACTCTGCAATGCCAAAATACCTTAAAAGTGCCAGTCTGCAGCGTTTAAAAACTCCTTATAGCACAGGAAATCCCTTACCTTCCTAAAGGAAGCTAAGACAGAAATATCTATACATTTATTTCCCTTACAATGAGACCTTCTGCTCCTACTGTTGATGCAATATTCAGTTGAACAGAACTAAAGTATTTCACCTTGATTTCCTATGCTGTTGCGGGCCAGTGCCATTGGCTTCCACGGTGCAAAAGGCTGGAAGGAAATCAAGAACCCCTCAGTGAGGCTGGGGGAAGTTCCAAGACATTCCATGCACCCTTACATCCTCCCATTTCTTCAGACGGAAGAAAACCCAAGTCCATTGCGTGACTGTCGGCCACTAGAGCCTGCCCCTGCTGTGCCCAGAGCCATGTGATCAGACAGATTCCCTGCCACTTGTTCAGAGAAATCACACAAACAAACTAATTAAATGCTCTTAGTACCACTGGGTAGAGGCTCTGAAAACACACTCTTAATTTCCGGCACAATTAACACTTGAACACCATTAACTGCTCATTTTCTTACCACCACGTTGAGTTGCACTGAACTATTTAAGGCACAAGCGCGCCATAGCAGCGGCAGAGTCCTGTAGAGAGCTCTCTCTCTGGCACCACTTCAAACCCACAACATGAGCAGAAAACTCCTGGAAAAAAATGGTCTGAGTAGGGGGGATGTTCAAATGCAATTGCAAAAGTAACTAAAAAGTTGTGCCCTGTACGTTGCCAGCTGTTGTTTTTCAGGGCAGATGTTTAATAGCAGAGTAAGTGAAATCCAATCCCTGTTGCTGTCCTTCTCAGGTCAAATTTAACATACAGAGACTCAGCATTAAATGCATAGTTAATGACAAAACTGAAGGACTTCAAAAACAGGTTTTTGAGGTTGACCTTAGTAGTATAAGATGCAGCATTTCAGCCATGCTGGGGGTACTTTGTGCGAGATGTGATTACCTGCTGCATCCTGCACCCACCAACCAGGCTGACCAGCTGCTTGGGAACGTAAAGTCAAAAATGGCCATGGCAGTAGGGAACAAACTGGGGAAAAGCATCTCCAGAAGGCATAGCACTGGTTTTGTGCCTTGCCCCAACACATGACCCATGGTGCAAGATGATAACTGCCACGTCATTTGTCCCTGAGCCCCGCTGCACTAGACTCAAGCAATGAGCTCTCTCTAACATGATAAAACAAAGCCTGGAAGCTGTTGTCTCATGCCAGGGTTCCTCATGAGGATGGTCTTGGGATTTACAGCCTTTTTTTCCCCCTGACCCCTAGACTCCAAGCTCCTTGGCCAACAGTAAGCATCCACAACTCTCTTAACTTCTTTTACTTTACTTAAACTCTCTTTACTTTACTCTCTCAAATTCTCTTTTACTTGTGGGCTTCCCTATAGCACCCAGAGAGAGCTTTCCCAATTTACATGGCTCTTCCCAACACACACATAGCATCTGTAGATTAAAGAGAAACATGTTTGGGAATCTGCAAACCTAGCAGCTGAGTATGCCCAGGTAGAACTTGCTCAGAGATGAAGATGCTCTTCTTTTCTGAAGACACAGCTGGGTGCTGGATTCTCAGTGCTGATCTACTAAAGGAAGGTTAAAGTAAACAAGAAACTTGTTGAAAATTCAGGGTATCAAAGCACATGTTGATAACAGACTCCCTTTTAGCTATCACAACAGAAAGCAGTAGTCCAGGCAACTAGGCAATATAAAAACGGGGACAGCATCAGATTCATGGCACATTCAGCGTGGCAGGTCAGTGACAACAGCACCCGACAGTGCTAGAGAAACTCGGTACTCCTGGCTATAGAGAAGCTGGGTAGAATGCATTGCCAGTCATGCTAATAGCAATAGGGCATACAAGGACCTGAGTGGTTTCTCTTCCCAACCTCTAGAATTAATAAAAGTGGTTGAGGAAATGCAGCAGCCAACAGGTTAGAGCAACATGAGTGGAGCACACAACCTGCAGCAAGGCCATCAGCTTCTCACTCATCCCTCCATTCCCTCACCTCAGCACCCAGCCAGTGAGGCTGAAGAGGACTATACCAGTATGTGTTTCTAGCAGCAATTCCAGTGGGAAATGTGGGTGTTACATAGACAGATCCTGATCAGATAGCAGACTTATAGGAAAGCTGAACTTTGTAGTAGCAGCTCTAAAATAAATACATCTAAACCCAGAGAATGAAAATAAGTACTCTTCCTTTATTAATTTGCTCTTAAGAACACACCGTCCCCCACCCATGGCTTGCCAGAAGAACAGCCAGAGAGCTAGCTCAGCATATATATGATACAAGCCATTTTGGCAACCTGAAGTTCAAAATGCTGCAGAAGGACAAGTCTCTGCTTTGTTTTCTTTTCCTGACACATAATTAAAATGACAAAAAGAACCACACAGCCAAGCTCAGAAGATCAGAGCTTGCTCAGTGCAGCACAGACACACACCAACACATGCAGGACCATTTACCTCACCCACCCACTTCTTCCAAAAAGCCTGGGGTCCCGCCATAGCACAGCTGGGTGGCCGGTGGATCCTGATCTCCCTAATAAAGGGCACAGAGCCAATGCAGCAAGCTAGAATCAGCAGGTCAGATGACATTCTGGCTATTGGCAAAGGAAAAGCAATACAGTGTGTGGCAGGCTGGCCTTTGACCTCTGTCCCCTCAGTGCAACTGTTCCAGCTACTGAAGGCACAAGCCTCCCTCCTCATCGAGCTGCTCCCAAGCCAGAACATAGCTCCTGGTCTGTTTGCCCCAGCGAAGCACTTATTTTATGAGCTTTCAACATGGAAAGTTTTGACATGCAACAGGTGAAGCTCTATTGGGCCTTGGCTCAGGAGCAATCAGAGAGAATGGAAGAATTAGGCTTTCTGAGACTATCAGAAACAATACAAATAACAAACAACAAATAACAATACATACTGTTGCTATGTTGCTACTTTCCCAATTTTGCCACCTTATTCCATTTTACTACTTCTTTTTCTTCCTTTTTTTTTTTTTTTTTAAACTTCATCCTCAACATGACAGGTTTGCTAGAAATCATTTCCTTTACTTCTCAGAGCAAGAATGATGTCAGCTTCCATTGGCAAGGTACAAAAATTAAATACATAACAGATTGTGCCTTGTGCCCTGCCACTGCATTACCTGGGGGATCTTCCCTTGGAGAACAGGCCCCATTACTGCTACCTGGCTTAGCAGTCCAACAGCAACTTGACACTTGAATGTAAAGCACACAGACTTTCATTCTCCAGCCAGAGGAATGAATAGATTATTCTTATCAATTATTGCTGTTAATTAACTTTCTCACAGCTGCCAATTTCTGTTATGAAAGAATCCCACACAACTTTCAGCCCCTCTACTGCATCTCTCCTCCAGACCAAAATCATTCTGCAAGCTAAGTTTTAAACTTTGTTTAGGTTTAAATGATTATAATGGTTGATCCCACTTAACTTGTAATATTATATTTCCAAGAAAATGCAAGGTTTCAGTAAACAGGCAACTTCCCTCTTCTTGAGCGTATGGGCTCGTGTGCATGCATTATAGAATCACAGATTCATTTACATTGGAAAAGATCCTTAGGACCTTATCAAGTCCACCTATTCACCTAGCACTTCAAAGTCCACCACTAAACCGTCTCCTCAAGTGCCACGTCTACACATCTCTTAAATACCTCCAGGGATGCTGACTCCACTGATGACTCAGGCAGGCTGTTCCGATGTCTCACCAGCCTTTCTGCGAAGAAATTCTTTCTGATATCCAATCTCAATCTCCATTGGTGCAACTAGAGGTCCTTTTCCACCAAGCAGCTTTCCTGTCACTCTTCCCCAGGCCTGTAGCATGGGGTTGCTGTGCCCCCAGTGCAGGACTTGGCACTTGGTGCTGCTAACTTCACACATGAGGCCTCAGCCAGTTGCTCCAGATCCCAGATCCCTCTGCAGGGCCTTCCTACCCTCAACTCTCCCACTCAACTCGAGGTTGTGTGCAAACTGACTGAAGATGCACTCAATCTCCTCATTCTGATCACTGAGAAAAATATTACAGAGAACTGGCCACAATACTGAGCCCTGGTGGACACTGCTTGTGACCGGCCTCCAACCAGATTTAACTCCATTCACCACAACTCTTTGAATGCTGTGGGAAACAGCGTCAAAAGCTTAACTGAAGTCTAGGCAGACAACTTCCACAGCCTTTCCCTCACCCTCTAAGCGAGTCACCTCATCACAGGAGGAGATCAGGTTAGTCAGGCACAACCTGCCTTTCACAAACCCATGCTGACTGGGCCCCATCACCTGGTTGTGCTGGATGTACACAACTTCCCACAAGGCTGTGAAAAAGATCATGATTTATTGCACAGCAGAAATGCTTGCATTTCACAGCAAATGAAGTGCTAACCCTTTATTTAATAAAAGGGAGGAATACTTGCTCCATTTTCAAATTAAATTTTTCATATAATACCCAAGCATCAATGAACAAAAATGCCCTGTGAGTACCTTGTGTTACAAAGGCTTCACGTAATGTGTTCTCCAAATTATCACTTCCTAATTAATTTTGCTGTGAAGTACAGATATTGGAAATGTCAATAATCCATAAACGCTTTCACAAACCACAACTTAAATTAGATCCTTAAATATGGTGTCTATAGATTTGCAGAAATTAAAGCTGTCATTTTTCATAAATGGATATTTATTTTTTTTTTCAGATTTTCATCTGATAAATTTGTGAAACCTTTCAAACCATTAATTTGGGCTTCCTTAAAATGTCAGTGCTTCCAGTCTGCTTTTTAATACATCATAACAAAATTTAATAGATGTTCTCTGAAATAATATCAAGGATTATTAATGTTAAAACACACGTCAGTGTAACTTAGTCTTCAGGACCCAGGAAACCACTAATGTACATTAACTCCTGTCCACTAGAGGTTTCCTTGGGATGAAAAAAGTTATGGTTTCCTACAAAATTGCTTTGTGTATTACAGATCAAATTTTGGACTTTTTGGGTAGAAGCCATCTTTGTTAGACATTTGTGCAATGAATTACAAGCATCAGAGGCCCTAGCCCCCATGTGGACTCTCCCAAAAACCCAAGAAATAACAAATGCTTTTTCAGGGCACTATTCCCTCGAGGTCAATTTTCTAGGAGTTTAAATATTATGACTTCATTTCCTTATTTTAGGTACCAAAACATATAAAAAGCTATGCCTTTAAATATTTTTTTAAGAGAAAAAAAAAAAAGGAATCAGTCTTGCAGAGAGCCAATGAAACTTCTGGATTTTGAGTTTTGAGGTTAAGCAATAAAACCCCTGCTATGCATCCACCCCTGCAAGAACCTATGCTCTTTGGTGTAGCAGAGATTGGTGAGGCAGTTCTCAACTATTCTGCAACATTCAGATTTCCTGAAGTTCCCTGAGTAATTTCTGTTCTTTCTTTGACTCTCTCCTCTTATTATTATTCTAGGTGGCAGTCACAGTGACTGGCTCCCCTGAAGAAGCAGACACTTCATCAGCTTCAGCAGATACTGAATGTGATTGCACTGCACTTCTAAATGTATTATCCAAGAGGTAAATATTTTTTGCTCAAGGAAAGATAATTCACTTAAGGTATAATGAGTCTTGAAATAAACTGCACTGAAGAAAAAAATGCAGCAAGTATTGTTATATTCATAGTTCATCTTCAGAAGAAATATCTGATTTTTTAATGTGTATAAATCTTTTCTGTGGATGAGATTTTATGGTTAGAGTGCCATTCTAGAGATAAAGCAACCTGAAAAACCAATTCATCTCTGATAAGGCATTCAGGAAACAAAAAGGTTGCTTATGCTAGTCAATGTGTTCATCAGAGGTGAATCATTTAATTTTCTCTGTGCTGTTTGAAGCAGTAACATAACATGAACAGGCTGCTGAGGGAGGTGGTGGAGTCACCATTCCTGGAGGTGTTCAAGAACCGTGTGGATGTGGCACAGAGGAACATGGGTTAGTGGGCGTGGTGGGGATGGGCTGACAGTTGGACAAGATGATCCTAGAGGTCTTTTTCAACCTTAATGATTCTATAACCAGGTAAAATGGGTCAGGGCTGCACTATTGCCTAGGCAAGACCGCAGACACCACTTTTGCCAAATGGGACAAGTGCCATGAACATTGGCCACTGCTCAACATCAGAGACAGAAAAACATGCCAGACTCTTCATGTGACCCTCTTGCCGGCTGCACATCCCTCCATTGCCACCAGTTTATACAAAAGCAAGCAGTGACTTCTTAATTTACTGCAACTCTCTCAACTTGTTGTGCACCAGGATTTCCCTTTTAAATTCAGCAATTAAAAATAAGCAGCAAGATGAGTTTAGTGCAAGAGAAAAAAAGGACCGTACAAATCCTGTGTGAAATTCAATTACAGCTACAAGTCATTCAGCCAAACTTTCATTGGCAGTTGGCCTCTTATTGTTTCTAGCATGACAGCAGATGAGTGAGCTGCCATTAAATTACAGCAGAATCAGCCACCTGGACATCATTCTCCCATAATAATAAAAAAAAAAAAAAAGGAAAAAGTGAAAACGGAGATCTAGAAAGGGATGTAAGCACTGCAGGGTGGACCCTCTGCAGTGCTTTTGCAGCAGCTGGCTGCTGCTGTCGATTAAGAGCCTGATGCTAAGCACCCACCAGCCTTCTGTAACAAAGGAAGAGCAAGAGGTGGAGATCACGCCCCTGCAATGGAGGCATGAGTTAAACCTCATTCAGGCCGTGAGCTCCTTTGTAAAAGGCATTGCTGCACATTACTTCCAGCTACAGATTTAAAAAAAAAAAAAAAAAAAAATAGCTGAGCATTTTCCAAGAGTGTTTACTGTCTCTCTAAAAAATGTCTGAGCACAAAATGAGTACTGAGATGCTGCTCCCTTCCATCAGGAAAGGTTTCTGCACATGTACACGTAGAGCAAGAGGAGCTGGCAGCAGAATGTTATCCTCCAGGGTTGCTGAATGGAACTTTTCAGGACAGGACCCTACATCGCGTCTCATTTTTTCTTTCTGCCATCTCAGCCCAGGAGAACTCAGAAACATGGCACAGAGAGACAGACTGACAAAAATGGACCATACAATGAAACAGCTGTTTCAGAAATAAACTTGCCTGGTACAATCTAACCCCTGGGAGTTCTTGTAAGGAAGTTGGAAGCCCAGGTCTTATTTCCCTTGGTAATTCAGTCCACCTGTAACTGGGCTGGGTGAACAGAGCCAGATAACCACTCCACTTCTTCCTCCTGCTGTGATGTCAAAAGCACTGAAACATCACTTGGCAACAGGGCAAATGTAGCTAATTCAGAATAATTATTATTTGCATAGCTATTTATATCTTCTTTGCCAGATTAATTGTAAACCCTCCTTGTCTGTCTTTAAAAGGAACAAAAGTCTAAAGTTTATTAAAGATTTGTCCTCACCCAGGCATGAGATAAATTTGGGATGTCAAGAGCTTGACAGAACCATCAAGGCAAACATTAGGTACCTTGCCTTAAGCAAGGAGCAGGAAGGGAAAACGTCTTAGGTAGGGGAATGCTGAATTAAAGCTCTGTGTCTTTTTGGTCAGATTTCTCTCCAAAGAGGAATAAACTGTTTGTCATACTGCCAGCTCCGAGACTAGCTATAAAATAATGGATTCCACAGGCCCAAATGAGGCTAATCATGATTGCCAAGGCATGTCTGTGCTGTGAGAAGTGAGTGAAATCTGATGCTCTTCAGAGAAAACATTTTTTGAAAAGCTCTTTGCTCTGCAATAAGCCTTGGCAGTTATCTCATGTCTTTGAGTATCTACCGTATTTCTTGTTTGATTGTGAGGCATATTGCTGACACCGGCTGCTATGGCTGAGTTTCCTTTAATAATGCTCGGTAGGTAAAACACCACTTCTTTTTAGCTATCGAGAAAACCGTAAGGACAGATTTTGCATCAACTGCCTCTCTCAATACTACTTATTCTTAAGTGTCTCCAACTGGATGCTGTAGTAAAATGCCCATCAAAATCAGAACAGGATTTCCACAAAGCCAAGCAACAAGCCAACACATTTGTTTTCTCCTGTCTGAATTGGGGAACACCTATGAAGTAGCTGGAGAGGTGGGATTTTACCACAGTCACTTTGGAGAGTGAGTGAAGAGCAGAGAAAGGAGTTGTTGGACTTCTTCAGGAATTGGTCCTTTGGAGCAAGGATTTACAATCTGCCCAGCACATTTTAACAACATGTACTGTTTTAAAAAAAAAGAATCACCAGAAAAAGAATCAAGGCGTGACTTCCAGCATTTTTAGGTGTAAGTAATTAAACCAAGTTACACATATGCACACTCCAGCACATCTGTGACTTCCAAAATTTTACGATTTAAATAATTAGCCCAAGCGTGTCACACGCACATATACTCTATAAGGTACTGGCAGAGATTAAACGCCAGGGCACACTCCCAAAACGCTCTGAAGAAACAGTCCTGGGAGCTGTAATAGTCTGATACCCACATCCCATGTACAAACTGCTAAGGCAAGTATTGCTGCTTAGGAGTGGTTCATTTAATCTTTTTTTGCTGCAGCTCTCGGTACACAGAGTCAACAAAACCTAAGCCGAGATGCAGATGTTTTAGAGGAGATCATGCCCTGGTGAAAGACCGGGCTCCCATGGCTTTTCTCCAGCTCCTGCTCCAGATGTGCTGGGGAGATGGGAGAGGGTGTGAGACAGACAGCCATAACTGTCTTTTCCAGAGGTGCAGGCTAGAAGGTAAGACTAAATGTGCTGCTTAAAAGCAACTCTTCCACTGATCTTCAGGGTATCCTAAAACCCCAGCTGAGTAGAATTCACCCTCTGTGCTGTGCACAAGCATCTTCCTCCCCTCTGCTTCGATCATCTCCCTGCCACACCAAGGACTCATTAATCACTACCTACCGACCCGTGCAGAAAGCCCTCACATACTTGTGGAGCTGACGAAGGAGCAGAAATGAAGCCAGGGGCCAGCAGGGTCCCCATGGTACTCTCGGGAAGGCTGCAGCAGTCAGACAGCCCCCAGCGAGGCTGCCACACAAGCAGACCTTTGACAGGTTGGCGTTTGGGTGTGTTGACTTAACGAAGCGCACAGGTAAATGAATTAACGGAGAGGAGCTTGCAACAAACGCGTGCTCTGAGCCCCAGTGTGAACTGAAAGTGCTTTATGTGTTTCAGGATTCAGCTCCCTACTATATGGATCTAGGACTAAGAAGGATGACATTATATTTTATACTTATTCTTTAATGAATAAGTACTGATATAAAGCAGGGACCTAGCTGGAATGAACTGTCACTTTAAAGGAATACATCTGAGACCTTTAACTTGCACTGGTATATTCAGCAAAGTAAAAATATTATTCTGCTTGGGAGAACCACAAATTACAGCAATAAAATATATGTGGTGAATATGTAGAAATTTGGTACTGTATGCAATGAACTGAATATTAGGCACCACTAAGACCTATCATTTTCGCCATTAATGAAAAAAAGACTATTTTATTTCTAATTTAAAGCATACGAATTTATGAAGGTTCAGAGAAGTCCTTTGTGTGCTTTTGCAACAGCTTAACTTCTAATATATTATATGTTCAGAAATTAGGATCCTTGAGTTCTTGCACAGTATTTACTGGTGTACATTATTAGAGTGGTCAGTGTGTGGTGCCCTGTCTCTATTTCATAGCCAATGCAGTATTTTCACTGTGACATCAATAGATTAAAAAAAAAAATTCTCACTGGGGTAAAGAAAAAAATTATGTGACAATGAAACACACTCATTTTGCTATGAGGTAATTCAATAAATCTGTCCACTTTGCAAAGGCTTAATTTTTATGTAAAACAACACTTACTTATCTTGCTAACTTCAAACTGGAAAAAGAATTAAGGGCGAGGTTCAGTTTTCAGTCCAGCTTTGAGTAATCTGAAAATAGGAAACAGGGCTAAGAGAGACCCTGTGAGGTCAAGGATACGCCTGCAGATGCCAAGGTTATGCATGTTTCAGGTAAACGCTCCCTCTCTTTAAATCTCTTCGGACAATTTAGGTGAGGAAAAACCTGAGAATCAAATGGTCACACTGCCAGAGGTTCCCAAAGGGATGGTGATAGAGCCATGCTGATATGATGGCGCTGAGGACTTAGCCCTTTCCTCTCATTGTAGTCTTTCTCTTCTTTGTTGGCAGCTGGCCTCATCTAACAGATCTGATGGGAATCTGTTGTAGCCTAAGCTCATGAACAGCACAAGCGTAGCTTACAGTCTCCTGGAAGAGGCTTTTGAAGGTGCAGTTTCCCATCAACCTACTAATTAACCCTGGAGGGGGAAGGGAAAGGGCTGGGTGTTTGAGCCAGACCAAAACCTGACCCAGCTCAAATGGTCCTGGCAACACTGTCCGTGTCAGGGGGTTGGAACTACATGACCTTTAAGGTCCCTTTCAACCTAATCCTATCTATGACTCTATGAAAACCAAGCACAATTAGATGATCGAGGCTGGTGAAAACGTGCTATGCCAGGCTACAATTGGAAGTGAAACAGTTTAAGAATCATCACCTCTAAGATTGTGTAAGAAACACAATCCAGAGACCACGCAACAACACACATCTCAACTAGGTGCCACCACAGTTCATTGCTAACCCAGCCTGCTTTCTGCATCTCTCAGAGAAAGGCAGCAGTTTCTGAAGACAGGAAAAGCAACAAAGTGATAACACCACTTGGGACTAAAAAAAGAATGTATATTACAGCAGCTACTTGTGCATTATATATATATATATACTGCACATATATATATATAAGTACATATATAAATATATATACTTATGCATTATATACCTGATGATATGTAGGCAGAATCCAACAAAGGTTTAATCAACAGCTTCGTGTCAAAGAGCTTATGAAAGCCTAGGGGGTAGTGCATCTCCATCACAACCCAAAGGCAAGAGAAGACCTGGAGGCAGCAGGAGTGGGTAGCCCACCCTACTGGTAGAAGAAGCTCATGTGACTTGATATTTCACAAATGCCTACTTTTATAAAAATGTTAAGAACTTTTAGTGTGTTACCATGTTCTCATTGAGCTAATGCACATATATGGCAAAAGAAACAAAGAAGTCCCTGCAATGGCTCTGCCTGGGCTGACTGAGGTGGAACAACTGCTTCTTGGCTTTAAAGGTAACCTATATTAACAGAAATCCAACTAATTTTTAAGTTCTTTCTAAAGGACTCTGATTTTCAGAAAGCAGGTACTCAGCAGTTTTAGACAGACGATGGCCCATAACTTGGCTCAACGCTGATGTTCAGAAATACACCAATTTCAACACTGTGCTCTGCGGTCAGTATATTCTCTTGATACTTACAGAATAGAATCATAGAATATCTGAGTTGGAAGCGACCCACAAGGACCATCGAGTCCAACTCCTGGCTCCACACAGGACCACCCAAAATTCAGAGCGTTGTCCAAATGCTGCTCAAACTTTGGCAGCTTAGAGCCATGACCACTGCCCTGGGGAGCCTGTGCCAGTGCCCACTCACTCTCTGGTGAACAGCCTTTTCCTAATAAGCAACCTGACCTTCCCCTGATGCAGCTCCATGCCATTCCCTTGAGTCCTGTTGCTTTCACCAGAGAGCAGAGATCAGTGCCTGCCCCTCTGCTCCCCTCGTGAGGAAGCTGTAGGCCGCCATGAGGCCTCCCCTCAGCCTCCTCTGCTCTGGGCTGAACAAACCCAGGGATCTCAGCTGCTCCTCATATGTCTTCATAACAAAACATATACAAAATGCCTGGACAGGTCAGACTAGATAAACTTTCCCTAAAGCTCTCAGGCAGCCCACGCTGTCTGTGTTGTTTATAGAGCAGGCACACTTTGCAACAAAATCAAACCTGTCAGCTTTGGGGAGTCAACAGAACAGTGCAGGAAAGAAGCAGTGGCTCAGCGCATCTCCTTCAGTGTCTGATCTAGGCCATTTTCACCTTATGTCCCTGATGATCAAAGACTCTTAATTAAAAATACCAGACTACGTGACCTGAGACACAGACTATTACTTAGAAAGGCTGAGAGACTGCCCTTCTCTAAAACCAAAAGGAGATGACAGGAGGTGGGGAGGAAGCTCTTGGCAGCTGGCGCTGCCTGTTCTGGTGTCAAACTCCAAATCAGGGAAAGGAAAACAGGAAGATGAATGCTAGTTGCATTCAGCAGGCAGCTGGGAGATGCAGCTGACGCAGGAGGAGAAGGAAGAGGCAGCAGAGCCATCCTGCCCTTTGGCATACAGGTCAGCAATGCAAAGCACTGCGTTTTTGCTGACCCCAGGCCGTACTCCCAGGAAAGGAGTCCACCATTGGTTCAGTGTTCAGGCCAGCTCATAGCCCAGGATCTCTCTCATGATGTATGATTTCAACCAGCAGAACATGTGCCCCTGAAATGCATCACTGGAAAAGAATATAAAACAGGCACAAACATGCTTTCTTTAGGCCTCCTCAGTCACTTCACACTGCATTTCAGGGTGCATTAGAACAAAGAAAAGACATCCCTACTCTCTCAAAAATCCCCAAATCCCTCTTGTGGGAAGGCACATCTGGAAGAGCCTGAACAAACCCAAACTTTCATGTCCCCTGCTCATGTGACCATACATCCATCTCTTCCAGCCAACGTGCCTGCCGCTCTCACCCCCACAGCTGCGCAGCAAATACAGTGTTCCCCACAACAGCTGCAAGATGTATAGGTAAAGACAGAGCTGATCAACTTACAGGAATCCCTGCCGCCAAGCTGAGCTGCTAAGCAGTTCATAACCCCAGCAGATGCCTCTGTTTTTAAGCCCTAGGGAACCTCCTGAGCAAGGCTGCAGCACCTCTCTCATCGTGGCCTACAGACAAGAAAGGCAAATTGCATACAGCCCACTTTTCTTGCTCCAGCTCTTCCTGAAGACCTCTTTGACAGTTTGCAAAATACACACCTTCAACTAATGGCTTCTGGACTGGACCAGAACGCCATGTTCAACATAAAGAGTAGATATTATACAGTTATTCCTTCCAAACTGCACCTCAGTACTACCCTCATTTTAAAGGTAAGGAAGCAAACAAATGCCAGCACCCTGAAGCCCTGGCAGACCAAGGATCAGTGACCTGGCACAGCTGGCCATTTGTCAGTTATCTAATCCACTGCTTACAGCAATTCTCAGTTCACAGACTCTCCAGGAATATTATTACTGCAGTTTTTAGCATGCCAAAAGAGGAAAAAACAAAACAAAGCAAAAAACAACAAAAACCAAAAGCCAAGGATTTTACAGTTTGCTCCAAATCATGCAACAAAGTCAAAAGAAAACTGGACCAGGTGCTCACGGCACAATCTGTAGTGAATTAAGCAAAGTGAAACTGTGTTTGACATATGCACAGCCTTGCATGAACGCAAGGACAGGAGAAGTATGTTCAACGAAAAGCGGAGATGACAGGTCCAGTACATCAGAGCTCTTCAAAGATCTGGATGTCCCACAGAAAGCCTCCATTAGCTAAACATGCATCATTCCTTCCTGAATCTCAAGTGTAGCCAGGAGAAAGCATTCACAGGAAAAACAGCAAGAGCACGTTACAATTTCCTCTGATTCTGACTCTCTCGTTTTGGGGGGAATGGGGACTGTGAGAGAACTACAAGTAAGTTACAAAAACAGATACCTAAATAGGCATTTTAAAATTATCTGTAATTTACTTCCAAAGCCATATGCCACTTTTGATTGGAGTTGTAATTTTTACTTCTTCTCAGAAAACTTGTTTCGCTACTTACAATTGTCTCTGAATGCACCACAACCAAATATAGAAAGTACCAGACAAAAAGAATAAGGCTTATTTTCCTAAAGAAAAGAGATGAAACAATAGCTTCATGACTTACATGCATGGGAAAAAAATAGTGGTTTTAGAAGTATATACATATTCTCAGTTTGTGCTGATTCTCTTACGCAAAGGCTTTCAGAGATAAAAGGTATTTTGCTTTCACCAGGTAAAAGTTAGGAAAATAATGCAAAAAGTAAAAACCCTTGAAACATTGGGTTTTGCTGTGAAGAAAGATGGCTATTTCATGGATATACCATGTTTTGTTTCTCTTAATCCCATTTGAAACACAAGCCTCACAGACGTTACAAAACTGCTTCTCTGAACATTCCTGTTGCGTATGTTGGGATTAAAAAATTCTAAGTTGTCTATCAGCAAGACAGCGACTGAGGGTGTGACTGCTACAAGGCAAAGATAACAGGCATGGAAATACACTGTTATTGTTGATGGTACTTATACTAAAGCTATACCCCAGGGCCAAAGTAGAAATAGGCAGTGGGCCACTACTAATGTGAGAAAAGACTGCTCTCCAAACAGCTTGCAAGCTAAATAAACAAAATAGTCAGGGTTAATTAAAGATTGATTCAGATACCCATTTGGGAACAGCAGCAGGAAAATATTTCCTGCTTTGCCGAAGGTCGCCCAAGGAAGTTGCGGCAGAGCTAGGAAATGGTGCCATATGTGGATTCCAGGCCTTTAACCACAGTCAAAAATCAAATAAGAAACATTGCAAGGGTAAGGAGTGACCATGGATGCTTTCCTCAAGGGATAACAACTGCAAATGCAACTACTGGCACCTTTCCAGCGTGCTGCACGCAAACTGGCAAGGACACCTTCCCAGGGTCTTTTTAAGAGTGGTTGGGGGATCACAGCAAGGTAAATTTCTTTTAAGAGATACTAAACATGTATAATGGATAATTCTTCTGTTCCTCTGTTCTTTCATGTTGTGAACTCTCATGGATCACTTTTCCTCAAGGGAGAGCATGGACTGGTAAGCTTTGGATGCAATTGTTCAAGCCTTTGATGTCTTTTCCATGAACTCAGAGCTATCTTCCCTCTTGTGACCTGCATGGATATCTGCTGGCTGCAATCAGCAAAGCCTAGTTGGAAATGAAGGATGACTGTACACGAGAGAATCTGCTTTAAGGAACTGAAAATATTTGTTACCTTATAGCATCATTTTCAGCTGTTGGCTTGCCAATTGCCCGTGCACTTCCCAGTGACAGCCTCGTTGCACATTCAACACTGAAGGCTGGATTCTTTGAGCAGGAGAAGGAAGAGGAGCCTCTAGGGAATGTTCCTTTGTCTTCTTCAGCTTGTTGAAAGTCTGTTTCTCTTCAACTGAGAGCTGGGCCTGGCCTCAGCCATTACGAGGTTAAACTTCCAGAGTAGGTTGCGTTTTGGAAAACCACCAGGAGAGTAAAGCTGTGACACAGCTGCTCCCATTTTAGACAAGTTAGCTCCCAAGAGGAGGGACCACAGCCTGTGCTCTGGACAAAGTGCCAATTGCCTTCTGGATACACTTCAAGCCACCACAATGTTTGGCAAGGACTCAGAAGCAGCTCCCCCTGGCACCCGGTTGTTGGGGCAGCTGTCTGTGTACCAATCTGCTGGCAGTACTCATTCCAGGAATGGGAATGGCCAAGGAGGTAACAGCCTTCATTTCCAGCAGGGACAGCCGCTGGGATGCTACCAGCACAGTCACTGGTGTTGATGCACTGTGAAGAAGGCCTGAGGCAACTGGCGACAGGGAAGGGGATGTTGCTCAGTGGGCACCAAAGACAGGAAAACAACATGGGGTTGGAACAATAACCATTTTGGAAACTGGTCCAACAATGCCATCATCCTTCCTGTCTCCAACAACAGAGCATCAGGGCATGTGATGGTCTTACTGGTGCTCCTTCTCTTTCCTTCCTGATATCCACACAGCCTGATACCAATTTCATTCTGGGGAAAGATATGTACTTAATATTTGCCACCAATTTGACACAGACAGAGCTGCACCAGTCTGTGATGGCTCCAAATCAAGGTCCGTTTTCTTTCCGAGGGATGGCAAAGGAAGTGAAGGATGATCACCAAGATGTCACCTATTAGGTTATCCCAAAAGTCATTTAGCGTATGCATGCTACGAGAACAGAGAATAAAGGAAACAACTCACTTCCCTCCACGCCAAAAAAAAAAAAAAAAANGGCTCTGCAAAGCACGTCTTGCTCACACCAAAGACAAATGGAGAGCACTTGGTGTTCAGAGGACCTCAGCTCTGAGCAGTGCAATCCTCAGGGAGGAGCCCAAGAAGCTGCTCAGTGTGCTATTTTTTTTATTTTTTACTTTCTTTGTTAATAAATCTAAAGCAGACTTTGGGCTTTGCATGCAACATGGACTTTATTTATAGAGCAGGTCAGGGAAGGCTCCCGCTCACAAAGTCGATAGTGGAAAATGGCACTGCTGTACACAATACCATCACACCAGGGACTGGAGCGTGCAGAGTGCTGAGCTTGTAATCAGAATTTCTGCTTTGTCTTCCAACCTTTGGACATGTAATGACTATGTTTCACAAGTGGAAAACTGGAACAGAAAATAGTAAGCAACAGGTTAGAGCATAACTGGGTTTCCTTCTGGACCATCAGGATTCATCCAAGTCACATCTAGTCCACACAGCATTTACAATCATGACCTTCTCTGGCAATTATAGCTTCACTTTCCTTTTAAAATGTTTTATCCAGCAACGATTTTGCAGCTCCATGAAGCATTCCTGATTAGATTTTCAACACTGTTACACATGAGGTCTCTTGTACAAAACAGTTTCCACGCAGAGAATGTGAGAATTGCCATTCAGCAGTTTTCAGTACATGTTTGGAAGGAAAATAGAAAGAAAAAATCATATTTTATGGTCAAAAAAGAAAGTTTAAAAGTGCTTGAAAATTCTTTAAAAACACCACTTTTTTTTTTTTTTCCTCCACATGTGCACTTAAGGAAGCACCTATAAGTAAATAAATGTGTGTTTGGAGCAAAAATTTACCAACTCATAGGATCACACACATTCAGGAACTGCAAAGCAAAATTAAAACCATCAATAGCACCATCATAGGATGCTGCCCTGCAGTTGTAGGGCAAACAAAGGAGGAACAGAGAGAGTTTCCAGCTTTTCCAAGATTAATTCTACATATTACGACTAGGGGATGGGAAATACGGGTAGGATATCCAACAGTCTGTAAGAAACACTCAGGTCATATCAGACAAAGTATATCGTGGACATTTTAAAGAGAAAGGGGAAAAGAAGAGAAAAGAGATTGATTATGACCAAAATAGTTCACAGTTAAACAGGAAGAACACGGAGTACATTACTAGTGTTTTCTTACGAAAAGTAGGAGGGATGGGGAAGGAGATCTTACACTTTTTAGAAATGCAGCCTGTAGCACCAACCAAAGCCCCATTTCCTTTCTGGCAACAGAAATCCAACACAAGAGAGTCATGGCATTAGCTATAGCAAACCAGAAATGACAGAAATCCCCTGCACATCTTGTCCTCCCTACACCTCACATTGCAACACTTCCGACCAAGGTATAAAGCATCTAGATGCGATTAATCCAAACCATCTCCATCATCACAGTCAGCCATCCTTTCCCCAGGATGCTACATGGCTAGCCAGGGCATGCCTCGAAGCACATTTCAAACAGCTCTCATTCAGCAGCCCATTGTGCCACCAGAAGCAAGGAGAACAGGAAGAACAAGCTGCAATTTTGGCTCTGCAGGGACACTCCTGTTAGTGTTTCCCTTGAGAGGAACAGGTATCAATGAGAGATGGAGGAACTGGTATTTTGTTCTCATCAATATTGACAACTTCAACGTTTCGCAATGAGCCCAAAAGGAAGTAGAAGAAATTGATGGGACGCAGACAAACAGCCATCAGATCACATTCGGTTACTCTGTTTCTATTGCTTTCAGTTGGTATAATTCCAACTCTCTACACTTACTGTCAAGGGATGCACAGATCTGCAATTGATAGGCTTTTTATTATTTTATTTGGTCAATTTGCTTAGGAGACAATGAAAGCTTAACATCAATGCATCTGGTAAAGTTCCACCCTAAGTAACTAGACACAAGATTTTTAAATGTTGCTCCATCAGCAGTTAAAGAGTCAAGAATTTGTTCTTCTGGACAGAAAGAGAGTGCCCAAAAATTCTGAATAATGATGACTTCACACTAAATGGAAGAAGACTATTTTTTTCTATTATTTCACTTTAAGCGTTCACTTGCCAAGCTTGCTATTTTTCTCATCCATCCTTTTACAATTACTCAGTTGCCCGAGCAGCCAGCAATAGCTCAGGCAGTATGAAATGTCCACTGCAAAGCACCAAAGCACCTTTTGCAGGATAACCATCAAATAAGGCTGCATTCATCATCTTCTGCAGACTAAACTTTGCAGAGACATGATCAGTTTCAAAAAACACTTTCCTTCTGTGTGCCCATTACAAAACATTCAGAGCTCTTAGTTAAAATGCACGCTGCAGATATACTCAACTGAGTATTTATATTTTGGAAAGCCTCTTCCACTAGGTACTGAACTAGTGAGGGAGCTTTGCCTTTTTACAAGCATGACAGATCAGGCATCTCCCTGAGAAACTAAAATGATTTTTGTTTCGATTTAGGGTAAGAGGATGGCTTGAAGGTTTAAGCGGTAGTGCTGAAATTCTCTTTTCTGCTCAAACCCATTTCAAGGCAGGCAAAACCCTGCCCAAAAGGCCCAATAGGAACATCCACCAGTCCAAAATTCAGGTCCACATAAGACAGTCCTTTCCAACTACAAAGACAAACAAGCAAAGCTATAGTTTTCTTTGCTTGCTATCCAGAGCATCACCGGCTTTGCCCTGGGCTTTTACAGAGCTGCCACGTACCACCACAGAAGTGTCTCTACTGCGGGACCGGATGAAAAGAGACACTGGGATGCTGCTAGGTTTTAATTAACATGTGAAAGAAATCCTGGCTTTTTGAATAAAACATGTTTTAGAGTAAGAGATATTTGCATATTTACTTTTTAAACAGAATTAACTAGCCACATAATAAAACCTAAAATCAAAGGGAAAAAACTATAACATTAATTTTCTCCTAGGTATCTCCAATTTGGTATTTTCTGTAGCACATCGTTCTGTGGAGCTTTAATGTCTAGGCTTCTACAGACCTAAAACAATTCTTACAATTTAGCTTAAAATAAAAACTACAGGCAGTGAAAAGGAGGCTCTAATTGACTTATTTTGTTTCAGGAAAAACTGTGGCCCAAATTCTTTATACAGTAAATTAAATTTTCAAACTGATGTTTATCGTATGCACAATTGTTTCCAGAAATGAATTTTTAAAACAGTGAGACTGGACAGATCACTGGAGTAAAGAGCTTGCCTGATGTTTTTGAAACTAAGGGTTGCAGTAAAAATGTCAGTCTGAAGAGGAAGTAACAATTTTGGCTTCTACCACTAATTTCACAGGTTTCAAAATTGCATTAGGACATTCATTTATCGTCATTGTTAGTCAGGAGAGGTATAACTGTAGGTCAGCACAATTATGTGCATTTAGAAGCAAGTCTATCATTTCTGCATATGATTTTTCTTTATAGGTTAAGAATAGTTTTACGATGGATATATGTCATTAGTCTTCAATAGAGCATATTCCTCCTTATTTTTAGATCCTTTACACATACACAATTAATTCTGGGAACTTCTGATATTCAGAATGGCGGGCTGCGTTTAGAACAGAAGTTGTTCTCAGTTTGAGGCTTTCTTTCTGATCATTAACTACCATGCAGCTGGCAATGAAATCAACCTCACAATTGTCTTCTGAATGTGACAAACACGTAACCGGGTCGTATTGTTGCTGTGAATCATCTCTAGCCACTTCTACATCATGTAATTTAATATCCATTTGTAGAAGAGCTGACACTACCACTCTATTCTTGTTCAATATCGGAAAATTTAATTGGCTACCTATTTGACTTCAGGCAAACAGTGATATAAACCAGACAAAGTCTCACCTCTTGACCCTATCGATTGACGAGAGTAAAACACACTATTGATAGCGCAAAAGCCACGTGAGCATGAAGTTGGGCTAATTCTGCATTCCTGGGACAGAACAGACTTTTAGGACTCTCTTCTGGCACAATGAGAAAAAGTTATTAAAAAAAAGTCAGAGTTGAACGATTAATAGTAAATCCGCTGCTCTACAAGCTGACACCCTCCTGCAGCCTACTTAGTCTTCCAGAAGACCCTCTGCTCCTGAAAGACAAGGTCAACTGAGAGGAACAGCGTTTGGATTTAAGAGGCTGAAGCTTGTAAAGCCACAGTCACAGCCACGCAGGTATATTTATGGGAGAGTAAGCGAGAATCTGAGAAATGAAGTGGAAAGAGCACAGAAGGGGGAGAGGAAGGGTGAATTTTCAATAAAACCTCCCTGAATTCAGGCAGAGAGAAAGAAAAGTGATAAATAATCTCTCTTCAGATAGCTTGCATCTCCACACTGTTTAATGGTATTCATACACCCAATTTCCATGGACTCTGATATCATAAGAAAAACAGCAAATCTTGGCTACCTGGGGCTCCTTCTGACACTTCCTGCTTTGCGATGAGCCTGGCAGCCTGCTCAGATTTACCGTGCCTGCAAACTGCACCGCGCAGCTAACTGGCTTCACATTAAATGGAGGAACTCGGTGCTGGAATGAAAGCGTTGCAGGGAGGATGATCAGGAGAGGGAGGGAGGAAGAAGGAAGTGTGCATGTCTTGTGCAGCTTCAAGCAGCCAGATTTGGATGGTGGCAGGAGATGCAGGCTGATGTACTCTTGCCAAGGTGGGTGCCGATATCTAAGTCTGCCTCTTCTCACCCTGAAGTCCAGGGAACACAAATCCTTTAGGCCTTGCACAGCTCCCACCACACTCCTGCAGAGGATGAAGAAGACCCACACAGCACCAAATTCCACCACAAAAAGATTAAGTGGGCTTTTTCATTGGAAACCCTCTATTTCCGGGTCTGACCGACAGCATGATACAAGGAGTTTGTCCCATGGTTAGCAAAGAGCACTGCAGAACTCCTCCAATTTTGTCTGATAAAAGCGAAATAAAATGGATTTTTTTCCAATTAAAATAAATACCAAATGTAGTACTTCAGAAACTTCTTGGCTAACTTCAGAGCTTTATTTTGATTTATTTTCTTTGCCTGAAGAGAGAGCTGCATAAATGCTGCACTGTTAAGGGAAAGAAGTTCAAACTTTATATAAGGGCTTTTTGCCCAGTGTCTCTTGGCATGCTTCCCTGAGTTTTAGATTGCTTTGTATGGTGAAGCATTACAGAATAAGATAACACTGTGTTATCTAGGCACTAAGGAAGGGCTTTGCGCTAAAGAAATTGAGCCAGAATTTCTTTTCAAGGAGAGCAGAGAGTGCATTTGAATAAGCACTAAATTCAGCAGGGGAATAACTAATATGATTGGTTTTAAAGATGCAGAAATGAATATTTTGCTGTATTATGAATGTTGTGTGAATTTTAAAAAGCCAGAGGAAGAACGTACATGCTTTCTACTCCCATTTTCAGTCAACACGCTGTAGCAACTTTATAAATCAGAAGGTAAGCAAATGCTTGTGATTTTATTTTTGAAAGGCTGCTATCACAAAATACCTTTGGCTCATTTGTTCTGGCAATATGTGCCTTAATGATCTATTTCGCATCATAGCCAGCAAAGGTTTTTGCAGCATATTTTCCAGAAGTGATGAAGATTTTTAACAGCCTGTTCTCCACCAAATTAAGCACTGATCCTGCAAATGCTTACACAGTTTATTTCAGTTACACAGTTTCCAGATAAGGCATGTTCACAGATATTTGTGTCAGTAGTAAAAATAGGCACACACTTGGAGAATGTAGTCTCCATGATGTTAGTCCAGCTTCTGAGGACTTCTGAGCTGCAACCATCTGAATGCAAATGAGTTACAGCATTGCTATCAGCAGGACTGCTCTTTGAGAGCCATGCTTTTAACCTGTAACAATCTTTCACGTGCTGTATTTAGAGAAGCCATTTTATTTTTAAAGCAAAGCTATGCAACAGATATTGATTGAAAGCAAAATCGTCTTAGTGAAGGAAAATGCAGAATTTTCTGCAAAGCCATGCACCTGACAAAGCACTTATCAATGTCATCACAACAGGCATTGGACTTTGGTTACCAGCCGGCCCCTTGCAGTAGAACTGCAAAAACTTCTTGAAACTTCAGGTAAGAAGTTACACAAGACATCCATCAACTAAGGCCCCTTGGGAAAAGCTGCATGATACTGCTGCTGCAAACACAGATTTCACCCTTGCTCAGACAGGTGCAGCTCCCACCAAACTGAGAAAGAGCAGGATCCCCTTACACCGGAATTGATGTTTGCTCACAGTTTTCCATCATGCAGTATTTCATGGTCTCCATTTTCGAGTTATTAAAATAGGATATTATCCAACAAGTGGAGGGGAAGAAGGGGTCAGGGAGTTGGTTCCTGTCTCAGAAGTGGCAGCTAAAGCTGCTGAACAACATGTGTTTCTCATTTGAAATGTATCACTCATTCTTAAAAACAATAATACATACCATCTGTTGCAGCCATTCATAATTGATAAGAGTTGGGCTGACTTTGACTGTGAAAACCCATTTAACATGAGTATCAATGTACGTATAAAGAAGCGTTGCAAAGCAATTCATTGTTTCTTTCCATACCCTATAGCCAAGGATGGCCAACTGTCCCTGGGCACACATACTCCTCTGGAAGCCCAAGTTATGAAGACATTGCAAGGCGTCAGCATCTGCCTCCAGCAAAAATTGGCTAATAATTTGACACCATTTCCTGAAACAGTTAATAAACAAATTGCTAGACATTTGTATGACTGGCCAGAAGGGTTGACTCTGTGTCAACAGAGCTATTAAAATGCAGAGATACACAAAAGAAAGCAGTCTTTTTCTCAAATAAAGTAAAAAACTGAATGGTTTTCTTGTGTATTCTACGCCTGATTTGAGACTTCAATAGTCATTTAATTTTGCCTCTGTGAGGAAAAGAGAGGACGGAGTAGTCCCTTTTGAGGAAGAAAAGCCTTTTCTTCACACTGGAACTGTCACTCCCTATTAACATCACTGCAGCTCAAATTTCTCAGCTCACAAATCTGAAGCCCCAGACTCATTCAGTTTATTAACCAAGGCTACATGGATTTTAATACTGCCTGATTTCACTCCATACATCCAAATTACCTCCAAGTCAACAAGAAAACTCCCAGGTGTTTCAGTGGGCTCTCATCAAAAGTATGTGCTCAAGGACAACTACAACTTTATTAAATCTCTTGTTTGTTTTTAAACTTAAGAAATTAATTTAACTTAAACAGGACAATTGAACCAGGATGTGTTTCCAGTGGACTGGCTTTGAAACACTAATTTTTTGTTTTCAAAGCACTAGCATGCAGTTTTGTCAGTTTATGATAATCAGTATGTCCCCTCACACCACAGTCATCTGGAACATGTTTAATTATTGACTTCATTTAAAATGTAGACAGCGTATGTATGCTCACTCTTCTGAGTAAGTCTTTAAGTGGACAAAGGCAGATTTGTTCATTCTTCAAAAATCCAGCCTCGGCATGTAAAGTTACCCCTAAGTTAGGTTTATGTTATTTGTATATACCATACATAAAATGTAAACATGCAGGCTGATGTTGATCAAGCATTGAAGCATATACCTAGGTGTAAGCATACTGGTTACACCAGCACAGGGAAAAGCCCTAGTGAAACCAGAGCTACAACTGCGGCTCACATACACATATGCCTGGTAAATTCACTCCTGCGTTACAGCTCGTGCTCCAGCATCCCGTCTCCTAGCCCATAGCCGAGCAGGCCCAGGTGTGCCCATACAGCCTGCAGACATTCCCTACACACACATCTCGTGTGGCGTAGGTACATCATATGAAACCTGTTGGCAGTGCTCAGGTACCACTGCATTTTCACCACTACATTTTAATGGCTGGTGCCTCCATATTAGCTCAATATTGAGTATCAGCTACCAGCCTTTCCTTTTCCAGGTGCTGCCAACCTGAGTATAAATGCCCAGAACAGCAATAGGATACAAATGCAATTGTACCTGAAGCAAGACTAATTTCAGTGTACGATAACAAAAAGACCACCAGTAGTGATATACTGTAACTTTATGCCAAACAGAGCCACTAGACAATCCTTTATGCTCCCCTATGTGAGGCTAGAATACCAGCCATTTATCTTACAATTTCAAAGTTTTCTGCCAAATCTTACCAATAAAAAAAAAGTTTCCAACATCACTTATGTACCATTTCCTGAATTTTCATCTCCTTAGGGTCAAATTTTCAAGTCTGAGCGCTCATTTGCCAGAAGAACTTCACACATACACACACACCCCTTTTAGTTTTGCTGCAGAAACATGGGACTGTCTGTTAAGGTCACATTCAGAATGGTACTTCAACACACCTTTTCTTGCTTCGAATAGTAACATAGGTGGAGTAACTCCGGAGTGTTTCACACTCAGACATTAAAGGCAGATTTCAAGGGGAGCTTAGCTTTCATTAGGGCATTGAAATGTAATGGGCTCATTTTCAAAATCCCACAGAGTGCAATAGCTCCCATCTGGAGCATCAGAACCATTACTTTGCAGATCTGAATATCCGAGGTTTCTGAAGTTTTCAGATATGTGTGTGTCTGTATGGTCCCACATGCCTTAAATTGAAGAATGTGCAATTATTAATTTTTATAGCAAAAGGACAAAGGCCTGACACTGCTTCTGCTGGGATGAAAGAAAAGACTTGGGTGGATTACACAGGGCCGTGCTAGCCCCGGCCTCTGCAGAACTAGCCTGTGCTTTCCAGAGAAGGAAAAGACAATAGTTTCACTGTGACAGACCATTCACTGCATGGGAGAGAAAAAATGGAGAGTTAATGAGGCACTGCTGAATACTACCTTCAGAGAAGCAGAGAGAGAAACCAGGTAGATGTCATCTGCTGCAAGGTAAATTAAAATTATACATCTCTGAGGATTATCAGTGAAATTTGAGGTCTGGAAGGGAATTTGCTTTTGATATTGGAAGGGATAAATACTCCATGTAAATCCTTTTATGTGGGCCTGTAGAGCGGAACAGAGAAATTAAAGATAAATGAGATTAAGGCGTTTTTTAAAACTACATTAGACATATTTAAGTTACCCATGGAGGGAAAAAGACTTTGGAGGAGGAGATTAGTTTAGACCCTCAGCAGTACATTCATCTGGGAAATCAATTGGAACAAATCTCTTCTAATCTGAATTGCTTGTCCCCCCTTCCAAAAGCCAGACACACCTCAGAAACCCCTTCACAAGCAACCTGCCACAACCACAGAGTCTTTTTTCTAAAGATAGGTAGTGTCTGAAAACCGCATGCAGCCTGTCACAGCTGTGGGTGAGGAACTGCTGGCTCTGCAGCCAAGGTCTTCCTCCCCCTGCTCCTGAGAGCCGGCTGGGCAGCTGCCCACCTGTAAGTCAATGTTTCTGCACAGCCTGGTCATCAGCTCGTGTCTATGCCATGCCATGTGCTTTGAGTGGCCATTTTTTTTTTNTGGGAAAGGAAACTCATAGGGATAAGTTGCTTTGTTTGTTTCTTGCATAAAGATGCCCTGGGGAGGGCCCCTTTGCCTTAGCCTCCCACAAATCCTAGCATTTAATTCCTCTTGGAAACAGAGACAGAAGCTAACCAAAATCAAATGCTATACAGTCTGTGTTTCTGTCTCCGTTGCCAGAGTTTGAGGTATATGCAACAACGATAGTTTTATGCAGCCCTATATTGTTATTAAAAGTTGACTGGAAATGTTGTTAGCAAGGAAAGTGGAGGAAATGAGTAAAAAAGTAATACATTCAGATCCATTTGGCTCTCTTCCTGGGAGCCCTTTTAATATAAAGAAACTCAACAAAGTTGTATTTTTAGATCTGGAAAGATATGTTTTAGTATTTCGCACACTAAAGGGATTTACCTTAATACACTCAAAATTTCTGCCCCCCCTTCTCCCTGATGTGCTAGAAGAAATGAACTTCAATCCTAAACCTAACCACTGGATACAGATATTCTGCTCTCCCCATTGGCCAGAATAAAAACCAATAAATGTATTTCATTTCTTTTGTGGATTTATAATAGCACCTGGCAAGGATGGTCTTAATCTCCTTATATTGCTTGCACCAATGAAAGAAACCTTTGCAGTATTTATTGAGAGGGAGATGAAAGGATAATAGAAATAAAATCTGGAAATATAAATATTATCTCCATGAAGATCTGTTATAAAATGTATGAAATCCATATCAGCGTCTCTGGAGGGTGCTTGGCATAATAGCGCAATTTAGACAATAGGTTATTAAAGATGGAAAGAAATATATTCCTCTTAAGGACAATAGAATTGTTCAGAGACAATTGTGAAGTATGGAGTCATGTTTAGACAGCAAGTTGGTGGCAAATACTTAGTGGTCTACCTGTCAGAAACAGATGAGAAATATTGGTTAGTAAAAACGACCTAAAGCCAGTGGTTTCTTCCATAGACAAGCATGATTGCAGGGGTCAGACTGCTACGTTTTCTCACCACCTTTGTTAACCAAACACAAATATATTTCAAAAATTAGAAAGATGTTCCATTATTTGGGTATGAAATTGTAAGCCACGTAGGTGAGGGAGACAATGATCACTAATATATTGAGGAATTCACCAGAATTTCATCATTCCTTCTGCTCAGCATGGTTACAATTTCCATTATGAGCTGAGATAGTATCAGGTATTCTCTATGCTGGAAATGAGTGCGACAAAGATGAATTTTGTGAAAAAAATGACTTCAGAATGCCTCAGGTTACTAGAAACCTGACCCAAAGATTGCTGATGTTGAAAGAAAGTTTCCCAGTGATTTAATGACCTTTGATTCAGACCCAAAGGCAAAAGGCATTCAGACAATAGATTTAAAGATTTAAAGTGAATTTTAGTTTAAATGGCTAAACCCAGAGCAACAGCATACACTTTTTCACCAAAAATTCAGCTGCTATGGGACAAGACTGGAAAGGAATAAATAGTGCACTGAAGTCACATTAGGAATTAAGTTACTCCCTTAGATTCACAATCTTCATAAAATGAGATAAATCATACTATTCATCACAGTTTTCCATCTCCAGTTTCCATAAAGGAAACCAATCACGGAGGCCTTAGGGAGAACTGACAGGAGCCTGTATCAAGAAAAACACTCGATGTGAGAAGCACACAACATAATCTATGGTAAAGGCTTTGACTTGTTTCAAGTCCGGGCCTCTGCAATGCAAACTTTGTGAGCATGAGACGATGGTGGGATACGGATATGAATGCACTGCCGCTTCCTCTATCGCAGAAACCTTTTCAGATGCTTCAAAGAAAGAAAGAAACTTTCTCCCAGGTGTATTTGCTCAAAAATGTAATCAATATTAAACTCCTGTTGTGCTCCCCCACATTCCCTTCGACCTGTTTGTGAATTTCATTCCTGCAAAGTTGTCGCTGGTATCCATTTCACTTTATACCTACTTAAGTATTAATTGGAAAGGAAAAACCTAATTTCTTCTTAATTACATCTGCCACTAGGATACTGAAACTTTCACAGTAAAAGAAAGAAAACATCCTCAGTATTTTCCAAACAAACAAAAAAAAAAGCAGCTCTGAATTTCCCTCAAAAAATAACTACGCAGAAATCCACTTTTCTTGCCTGAAGATTGCTTTCGGACCGGGGTGTGGAACGTGTACGGCACGTAGCCCAACGCGTTGCAGAGCCTGCTGCGGGCTGCTCCTCTCATAGCTCATTATGGAATGCGTTAGTTCTGCCCTGAGTTAGAAAAGGCATTTAGTAATGCTGCAAACAAATATCTTTCTTTGGACTGAAAAATGAAAAGCCTGCAAGTAATGAAATTCTTATAACAGGACCGACAAAAGGAATATATAGAGGCATAGGGCATCTTCCTATTTATTTGTGGTTAAATTTAATTTTCCCATGCTATCCTCTGTAATATTTTGCATCTTCACTGGGATTGACTGTGAGACCTTCAACAACTATGCAGCTTGTAGGTGTCCAACTCAAATGTCAGACCTCACTTTAACGCTTACCTCATTTCCATGATTAATTAGGAGTGCAATTTGAAAATAAGATGGCCAGAGAAGTGACTCTCAAATATTCATGTGACTGAACATGCACTTACTCACTGCAGTGACTCTTCCATAACAATCTGTTCATCTGGTAAGCTTCAGAGCTATTTTTCTAAGTGGCATTAATACATGTCCATCAAATGATGTCCCTACCAAATTTCACAGCAAATGTGCAATACAACACCCGTGATCAGCTGACAAGCTCGTGGGTGCCCAAGCTATAACAGAGTCCAACTTTTTTCCCCTGCAGCATTTCAGATCTAATCCAGTTAAGAGCAGCAGAAGCATCATGGTGACTTTTCCAATAAATTAGCGTGCACAACTCAAAGATATATGGGAACACACCACCCTGTTGGGTATGCGGATATGCAGAACCAACATGTGCTGTAAAGACAAAACACTTCAGAGAACAGAGGAATTTCAATATTTTAAGCGAAGGGTGTGAGCAAGCACAGGAGCTGATCAACCGCTCAAGGGAAAAAAAAAAAATAGAGGAAAAAAAAGACTTTTCACAGAAATATTCATGCTGGCACAAGTTGGGGACACAAATCACAGAATTGCAGGAGTTGGAAGGGACCTCTAGAGATCATCGGGTCCTACCCCCCTGCTAAAGCAGTTTCCCTACAGTAGGTTGCACAGGTAGGCGTCCAGACGGGTCTCAAAGAAGCATGTTGTGTATTTCCCTCATTTCACCACGACTCACAAAAATGTCCTTTTCCCTCATCTTTCAAGTTTACAAAGACATTTATTTTCCCCATCTGCCAGCATTTAGTTTTCCTCCCATTCCTGAAAACCTTACATACACCTATGCAGATAGCTCAGCTTCCAGGTTCCCAAAGCCCAGTAATATCAGGTTATTTTAATTAAAGGTGCTTTCCAAGCAGCCATTGTATGTGTGCACCCTCCCAAAAGTAAGTGGTGAAAGGAGGCTGATAGGGGAAGCAGCAGGTCCTTTGTTTCTGCTCCCTTGGACAAAGAAGTGACAAGCAGAGCTGAGAATTTCAGCAAATACAAAAAAGGGATTTTGGCCGAAATGCCTGTGAAACTGTATGCCTTGAAAGAACAGCAATTTTACAACAGAGTACAAAGTAAGGATTCTTTGCCCTGAAATAATCGTAATGGGTGCTTAGTTATTTTTTTGTTACTGTTATTACCAGCCCACACACACAAATCATTTATTTAACTCACTAAAACAAAGGATGCCTGGCTTTGGAGGGGGAATCCACTCGTTACTGACCAAAGTGCCAGTGGCTGTGCTTAATCCCTTGGTATTTTTTCCAGTAGACTCTGGGAGAAATTATTTTGGGAAAAGAAAAAAAAAATGGAGGAAAAGAAAACCAGAGAAGCCACAAGCTTGTTTGTTTAACAACACTGCTTCCCAACCAATAGGGAAGGTGTCAATAAAACACACAACGAGAAAGCCTGGAGGCTGCATAAGGGTCTTACGGCACTCCAAAAATAATTAAGAACAATATTCTTGGAAAAAGTGGTCTCATTAAATTGTTTTCAGATTGTAATTTTCTCCTCCCTTTCCACCAGCAATCTTGTAGCAATGAAAATATCAGTTTGCTTCCTAATGCTTGTATTCTCTTAAAAATGTCATTATTCAATTATCTGTCTATTCACTGGCCCTAAGGTCCAGCAGAGCAGATATTGTGAGCCTTCATTTAATGTTTTTAAATGCACTTCAGTCCACTTGTGATACAATAAAACTTTATTGAATTCTGTTCCCACATCACACCATCCCTCACTTTTATTGATATGTGAGTCCATCTACTCTTCTGTCAGCAATAAAGGAATATTTCTAGCAAAGAAATGACCTTTCCTTCTATCAATACAGCAATTGGGAAATGTGATTTCAGCTTCCACATTAAAAAAAAAAAATGGGAAAATTTATTTTCACTTCCCAAAAAAAAAAAAAAAAAAAAAAAAAAAAGTCTTCAGAAAAGAAGAGATGAACAATGCTCCAGTGTTGTTTTCCTTCTCCTTGTTAGCACCAAAAAACTAGGAAAGTGTCTGTAAACACCAAAGAAATTTGATCCCTCTGTAACATTTATTACTCTGTTTACCCAGAGGAATGGAAAGGAAGGACAATTCATCCTTCGTCAGATGCCACAAACATTTTTCCCTCTCAGGAAATAGTCCTTGGAATAGATCTCTCCAATATTAAAACCTGGTGGTAGACCTGTTGCCTGAAAGAGAGGTAAGTTATCAGTGGGATATGATAGGTGAGTTGCTGCCATGCCCAGGGCACGACTCTCGCTCTCTCCTGCTGTTGCAGTCCTCTCCATCACTGCAGAAACAGGCTTGTCTTCCCACTTTTTTTTTTTCCTGCTCTGTGCCTCGAAATCTCCAATCTCCATCATGCTTTCCTATTCTTTATTAAAACAGCTGGGTTTTAAAGGACAAGTTTTTGTGTTTGATTAACTCCAAAACCTAGAAAACTTGAGAGCACAGGAAAAACTGAAGGCAAGTTTGACCCAGCTAGCTAAATTCCCTTTCCAACAATATAATGAGAGCCTGAGTGGTTGTCTACAGGGGAAAACGAACAGATACAACACTCCATAATCCTCTGCACTTCAAACTAGCACCTTTTTCCAAACTGAAATACAATCCAAGTGCAGACAATCTCCTGATTTCAGTCAAAGCCAATGAGAAACAACTGCTCAGAGATTGGAAAATCTCCCTGGTCTGACTTCAGGTGTGGCCAATCCAACACAGCACTACAGCCATGGCCCAAGCTCTAATTTTTAATGTCATGAGAGCAGATAGAACGTGTGCTCCAGAGAGTTAAGGAAGGAACTCAGCAGCCTGAGGCATGCTCTTCTTCCAGCTCAGAGATACACAGAGGACTACTGAGATACAGATGGCTTGAGCTGCCAAGTGCTTACAAAGGCTGTATTTGTATCGGCAAAACTAGCACATGGGTTTGGATTTATCAGATTATAAATTGACAATCTGGCTGCTTGCAATGACAATAGGCTCAGCTGCTCTTCTACCAGCACTGGTCTTGCAAGACTGGAGTCTCTCACTTGCCACCAGTCTCATGTATGGCGGCGGATAAATGGCTCATCTACTTCCTTCATTGACTCATGAGTAAAACAGAAGGTCCCTTAGAACATAACAAAGACAAAATAATTAAAATTATACTCCTAGACATACTGTCATGATGAGAACAGGACCATAAAAGCACCAGAAGCAGATGCGCACTGGAAGTGTTTCTATAACAGCCACAGTGAGAGTCAGATCTGGCTTCACAACACCACCTCCATCACGTTTCACATTTAACGCTGGCCAGCACAGAGAAAAGGGGAGGGGGACGCACTGAGAAATAACAGCAGAACACTGGGTCACAGAGACCCTCACAAAGAGGGGCTTCTCAGACACACACACACACAGCGTAATGTAGCCTAAAGTTCAGTTTGAGGCATCTCTCTGCAGTGTGCCATGTCTCCACAAGTTGGCAATGGCAAACTGTAGGTCTATAATAACACAGATTTAACAGAAAACCATGGAAAAGCTGCCTTGGTCAGTACCCATTAACATAAAATTCAACTGTAAGAAAATTAGATTTTGGTATTTCAGAAGAAAAGGAGTAGTATTTCAAAGAGACATCAGAGTAACAAGCAGTATACACCAAGGCCTTGTTTAAGACAAGATGAATTTGGTGACTGTTTCTGATACCAGAAAAATAAGATAACTGATGCCACTGAAGCCTATCAAATCAGGGCATCTTTTACCTGCTGCAATCACCTGCTTTTCACTTGCTTTTCATTATCAGAGGGCAAAATACAACCCCCTGGAGGTTCTTGTAGTGACTTTCCATTTTTGTAGGCAGCATCTGTTATTGCATAAACTTACTGCGGGGCCAGGAAAATGAGGAGAGGATGAGGCTGTCTCTGTAGTCATCTCTTGTCTTCCCCACATGCTGAGAGCAATCTCAGCCTCACAAAACTCTCCTTGTCAGGGGCATCCCTAGCGAGTACACAGGCATGCCACGGGGAGGGTAATAAATAAAAGGTGTTCTAAAGGGTGTTCTAAAATAGCTACTGAAGTTAGGAGAGGAGGTCTTCCCCTCCTGAGAAGAAACGGGAGATGTGTTCCTCTTGAAAATGGTCCACGTTAGTCGAAGAGTTAAAATAATTAAAAATAAATAAATAAAATCACAAGAGAAGTGGGCAATCCAACCCAGAGCTTTAAGTTCCATAATTTTTCTCCAAGGAAGCGTATACACTAGCACTTCAGTGAGCTAAGTGTCTAAGGTCAGTGCTAACATCTGCTAAAGATGACTCCTGAACGCCGCTTTGTCGAGACGCACACAAGCTTCCCTCCACTGCCGAGCCAGTGCTTGGCTAAACTGCATCTCACCATCTACATGCAATGATTTGAAACCTCAAAGAGTAAAGCATTCAACCTGATGGAACAAGCTGGACTTGCACACAAATTTAAGTGCCTGCTGAAATATTAATTCCTTCATTATGCAACTGTTGTGTTTCTTTAGGAGATGGCCATATGGTCAGTGCTCTGCTCACCAAGGGCTTGGGGCATGGATCTGCGAAGCCAATGCCAGTGGCTGGGGAAGGGTTGCCCCAGCCCTGGGGAGATCATGGAGCCTGCTTCTCTCCTGCAGCCATACATCTAATGCGTGGCTGGGTGCAGGCAGCTGTGCCAAGGAAACTGGGCCTGAAAGGACTTGGGTAGCAGCCCAAACTGGGGTAGGGGGGCTGAAGAACCTGGGCTCAGCAACAAGAACCCAGTGGGTTTCTTGTGCCCAACAGAACCATGGCAAATGGCAGAGGCATCACTAAGGGGGAAGCAGATTTCACCTACCAGGAGTTGCTTTGGTGCAGATGTAGCCTTGCTGACCTCCTAAGGGCTCACCCTTCCCCATCGCCCGGTGTGCTCCTGGCATTCAGTGCACAGCCAGGGAGAGGAACATCTGCAAAGTTAGGTTGGCTGCTTTCAGGGAGAAGAAGTAGAAGGCAATAACAAAGTCAAGTAGAAATGGGGCTAGGAGAAGAACTTGCATTTCCCATTGCATTGCTGCAGGCACAAGTGCCCAGCTGGCATGAATGCAGGCCCACAAGCTGACTTTGTGGTGCTACAGCAAGTAACGATTCAGGAAGATTTAACCCAAAATTTCCTAGGCAATGAAGGGTGCAGAAGAATAAGCTTGGTAGATGGGATCCTGTTTATAGCACGTTTGTCCCTCATCTCTCCCCTTAACTCTACTCACATAGGCAGTATATTGGACTCATAAACAGAGCAAGCGGCCAAAGCCACTAACTTAATTGCAGAGGTAGCACGGCTTGTTGGTGTTGTTTTCCTCCTCTAATTCAGATCATTAAAACACATTCAGTCCCTCCTGTACATTTGGCACTGAGCAATCTCTCACAAGAGTTATTTTACATCTTGTACACAAGGCCGATTAACACCTCAGGGCACAATATCCACATATTACCTTTCTCACAAGGCACCACTATTCCTCTTTGTTTATATGCAACAAAGGCTACAGAGGGGTACTGCATAACGGCTATTGCTTTCCCAGCCCAGTCTCAGGAGGGAACAGAACGCCTCATGCAAATCACAAATCATAAGGAAATACAACCTGCTATGATAAGCAGAAACTTATCCCCCCTCCCCTCACCCTCCCCACACCCAGCACTGTTTGCACAATGAAAGGCCTCATTTAGAGCAGAATCCCTTCAAATCAGTCACTTGGTATGAGCTTGCTCGGGCAGACCTTAAGCCCTCGATGTCACACTTTCCATGGGTTTAATAGCTCACCCTGTAAAAAATATTCCCTCACCACATTTAGAAGCTTCACATTTTTGTGTAGAAAAGCCCAACAAAGACACGTTGAGGCCCCCATTCCTCAGGGGAGAGGGACTCCTCTGCTCGGAGATGAGGACTCAGCCCTCAGTAGGACCATAACTGGGTCTAACAGATTAGGTTCCCACAGAAAGCAAGTTCTGAGGTATGTCTCACTTTTTGCAACTCTGACATTTCCCATTCAGCACAGATTGCTGTGATCCCACATGACTGTCTTTCTACCCTCAGAAATCCAGGCTAAATGGCAAGTATGCAATTTGCCTCCGTACCTTAGGAAGCTTACAAATTAGTCATTTCCGTTACCAAACATCAAATTTCCAAAATGGTAGCTTTCTCCCTCCTTGGTGATACAATATTGTATTTAAGGCACTTATCAAATGTCATCAATTGAAAGGACATAGGTCAGTCCAAAGTGCACTGCCATTCATGTACAAGCATAATATTTCGGAAGAAGAAGTTATAAGCTAGCAATAATGCTTCATTCTTTTGGTACACTTTCAACTAGTGAGGCTTTATGAGCCTTTTCCAAAAGGTGACTTGCAACTGTAACACTGCACAACAAGGCAAACATGGGGTACTATTAGGATATTTTTTAACCTAAGCACAAACCTTGCACAGAAAACAATTTTTCATATCTTATCAGCTCTGTCTCAAATGATGCACACACTTTGTCATCGAGTGTTCATTTGCCCTCAGGCAAGAAGAGACAAGCTCAAGGCTGGCCCATTCTCCACATTAAATCAATTCTGTGTTAAAGAAACAATTGAAATATATCAAGATACATACTGTAAGGGACACATTCGTACTGAACTTCCAGGTATTTGTACGTCCCAGGGCAAGGGTCTGGAAACACATCAGGGCCAGCCACAACTGCACATTGGGTCCGATTACTGCATCTGAAAAGTAGGAAAAAAAAAAAAAAGAGAGAGTCAGAAAACAGTCCAGCACATCTTCTGGCACAGCGTCAACAGCAGAGAAGATGCAGGAACTGGGACTCAGCGTTAGCTCAGAAGCTCCCCAAGGGAGCGCACGCAGGCTGATGGCAAACACTGAGACTCCCACCAGCTTGTTGCCACTCCTCTTTAGGCTGCCATTTTCTTGCACACTAACTACATTTCAGTTAATCCATACACCTAGGAGAACTCGTTGCCTGTGCACATAATGTGCTTTGATTTCAGAAGTGACAATAACGAGGCAGCTTTTTCAAAAGGGAAGGGATGTGGTGGCACAATCCCTTCCCCTCCAAGTAGTTCTCACAGCACCAGGAGGTATTTCTGTAAAAGCAAGCTGAGAGGAAGATTTACAAAAAATGAGTATGAGTGTGTGGTCCTCTAGTTCTTGAAACCCCAAGCACCACTACACTGACCCCAGCTAACCTCAAATATCAGTGTCTCAATCAAATGACATACAAAAACACAGGCAATAACATTTGTGGCAAAAGTAACCACTGTATATTTTATGTCAGGCATAAATAGCTTTTACAAAATATTTATAAAGTATTCCCACAAAAACAGTCATTTTGAATAATGCTGTTTAGTGCAAAGCAAAGGCTGCAAATGGTAACACCGAGACAAAAAGGAATAGTTCACCAAATACGCTGTCTAGAAAACAAAATAGTAGTTTTTCATATGCAGCCAACAGGCTTGCATTAGTTATAAATGATTCTATGGAGAAAATTCCTTCACTTTTTTTTTAAATAAACAGGAGAGAGAAAGAAATATAATTAGTCTTTGATTTTTATCCCTTCTCGTGCCAGAAGGAGATCTCCTAGGGGCTGGAGCACCGCATTCACTTTCTCCAAGCTGCTGCCTCCTGTGCCGTGACAAGGGACCTCTGACCCTGCTGCTCTTCCGGCAGAAGCCACAACATCCAGCATAGAGCTCGTTTAGCTCTGCAGTGGAAATGCTTTGTGTTTACCTGGGGCTATAGTTTGTCAGGCTTAATGAGGATTTTATTTGAGCCCATAAATTAAAATTGATTCATTAGTCACCGCCTTAAGCTCCATAATTTCTTTAATTTTATGGAAAGATTAATAAGAGCTGATACGCTTGCTCATCAGGCTCTTTTGCTGGATAACAGATAATCCAGAGGGTTGGGACATTTTCATGTTTTCTTGTTGAAAGAAGACAGTTATCACAGCAAGCGACTAGTTTCATCATATGCACAGAAAAAACAATTTCATTAGCAGAAAGGCTGGCTTTGTTGTCCTCGGCCGCACTACTGGCAGGCAGGTGGCTTGGCGGGGACATCACAGGTAGCCAGGGCTGTGCGGGTGGGCAGCCTTCCAGGAGAGGCACTGAACTGCATCCAACACCTCGCTTGCAATGAAAATCCTCTGCTGGGCTCAATGTGCCTTTCATCAAGCAGTCGCACTGGCTAATCAATAGCTTCTCTGCCTGCAGGGACAACCCTGACCATGCTACATAGAGTAAGAGCAATGCAACAAAGAGACATTTCAAAATCATAAGTCAGGATTCAAAATTCTTAGGAATTGGAAGTGGGGAAGAACAGGCATTCCGGGTCCATCTGCATGTGTTGTTTTCTCTTTCTGTCTGCCAGGCAATGTCTGCTTTGAATGACCGAGCGTTTCTCTGCAGCCATTTCTTTTCCACACTCTCAAGACAGCAAGAACTTGGAGCCAGCATTCTGAATGCAAAAACCAGAAGCAAAAACATGCAACCTAGAAAGCTCCAGGTTCATAACCAATGTTTGAAAACTTGGTGAAGAAACCCAACTGCTTCAGGCTGCTAACGCTAGCATTAATATCCCCCGAAGTGTGCTGTGTTCTGGGATATCATCAAAAGATTCAAACACCATGATGTAACAGGTGAATAAGAAATGCAGGGGAAAACCCATATTAGCACCCTAACCCTAGCAAGTGCTGGAGCCTCCTTAAACATTAGCACTTCCCTGGAGGGGGAGATGGCAAAACATGTGCCTACCACCCAGCATAGAAACTTCAAGAGAAGGTGAGAGCACATTGACAGTGCCACCTGGGGAAAAGTAACAGAAAACAAATTGAAAAACTTTCCCCAGCAATCTGAAATACTAAGTGGTGTCAGCACCCCATGTAATTTGCAAAACAGGGCTCATAAAAAAAAAATAAAAAATCTTTCCCACACATATTTCAGCACATTTCTTACTAATAGAAACACTGTGCCCCGCATTTGGCATTCTGAGTTTCTTTTTGAGGCCCCGAGATGAAATATGCAGGTTCTTGTTCCAGCACACTTTAAAGGAAGAAAGCAATTGGGACTAAAAAGGTTAGAAAAAACTAACACCCATTCAACCAACTATTACTGTCAGACATCAGCCTACAAAAATTTTAAGGGGAGGAAAGGGTAAGGAACACTCATCAATAAAACCCTGATTGCCATGGTTTTGCTTATAGTTTTTTCCACTTTCGTAACAGCTTTTTGGTCTCTTTGGATTTATCATATTTCATTCCAGACAGATTAAAGGCCCAGTTGACACTAAGTGGCACAGAAAAGGAGATGCATAAAAGAAGATGCATCTGAAGCCTTGAAAAGAGAGGAAAAAACATGTAATCATGCCTTACTCCCTTCCCAGCAAAGCAGCCCATGAGCAGCATCATTCTTCTTTCCAAATCATGGAATTCTACACTGAACGTTGTGATTTCTTGGCACTAACATCAAAACAAGCTCCTTTAATTTGCTGAGACAAATTAGGGCAAATGCAGCCAGGGAGAAGGTAACCGAGGGATATGCCACCTTTCACCCTCACGTCTACATCCAAATCCTGCCCAAGGCAGCGACTGCATAAAGTCACAACCACGGGAAGGGCGCTTGGCAGCCTGTGCCTGATGAGCTGGGCCCCAATCAGTTCCCAGTGGGCACATGTCTATACCTCTCATTATTTCTATCACTGACTGACCAGCTCCTTCAACCAAAACTACTTCTTTGCTGAGGCACAGAAGCCCACTGAGGGATCAGAAAATGAAGCATAACCAGAGATCTCCCTTTTCACCCCAAACTGAGAGACTGGAAGCTGTATGCTTGGGGAAGAAGAGCACCCCAAATTCTCCCAAAAATCAGTCAGTGCTGCTCTGCAGCCTTTAAGCACCCGGCATCCCAGAAATGGATCATTCACATACAAGCTTTGGAGAGAAAATCTATATTCTAGAGAGCATGTGTAAATTGTCCCACTCACAAGAAAAAACAGATATAGCTATGTTGTCTTCCTAACTCCATTTATTCCCACATATCAAGGTACTTGTTTTGTCTGTCAGATACTGAAAAATGTTTATCCTAGAAGAGACGTGTCAATCCAGTGTCACATATAGACTGTAACAGAAAATGGGGATTATTTTTGCAGAACTTCTCTCTGCTGCAATGGAAGATGAATTTGAAGAGCTAAATGTGAAACAATAATAAGTTATGAGGTATTTGTTTTCCATTTACAACAGTAAGACTGAAGGAAATGTTTGAGTTCAGTACCAGCTGCAGGGCTCAACTTTGTTTGCAACTCTAAATTCAGACTTAAAATAACAACAAACCAAAAAAGCAAAAAACAAACTTCATTTCCCTTCAGCATACTTCCATGCCTTCTCCCTAGCAATGCTTTTATGACTTTTAAGTGACAAGGTCATCTTATGATAGCGAGGGAGAAGCACTTTAAGACATAAACAGCTGCTTATTCCTGCTGTGACATCTTTGATTTTTTCCAATGATGACACTGTTGATATATTTACCAGAAGAGAAAGAAAAGAAGAAATAATAGTTTGGCAGGTGATGTTTATTTTAGGCCTTTCCAGAAACTTGAATAGCACAGACATGTCAGCAGCATCAGACTAGACATGTCTGGGGCGTTATGTTTGCCAGAACAAAAATGCAAAGGCAGCACAAAATAGAAGATCAATCACAAACAAAAGCCCTTTGGCAGGAATCATTGCAGACACAAGCCCAGCTCCCCCCACCCCAGCGGAGATCATTTGCCCCAGACAAGCCAAATGGGTGCCAAAAACCATGGGGACAGCACTCATGGTGCTGGGGAGAGCAACCAGAAACTCTTGCACAGGGCTGCAGAAAGCCTGGAGATCCAAACACCCATTTCATATCCCTCCTTGCTGCTTCCAAACCCTGCTCGCAGCTTGTGCTACCCTTCAGAAGAGGATTCTTCGTGCCCATGTGCACCCACCAAGCAGCGTTCATTAGCACTAGTCACCAATTAACAGAGATGCTCTTCCTCTCAGCTGAGACGCCTACTTTACATAGGGTATGCTTTTTCTGCAAAGACGAGGCAGCCATCACGTGACAGCCAAGACATCAATATCCAAGACTGTTTCTCAAGGTCTATTACACTTTTCTAATGGTTTTACAGTAAGAGACAGACTTAATTCATTATCCCATGTGGCAACGCTGCAAGACATCGTTTTCCTGCTCTGAAACACAGAAATCTCCTCTCTAGATGGCTGCTTCAAGAAAAAGCCTGTCACAGAGAATAAGTCAGCCAGAAGTGTCATCTTCCCTGTCAATATGTGGTATTTCCAAATCAAACCTTTGGGAAGGGCCAAGAGGAAAAAGAAATAATAATACCCTGGAGAAAACAGATGGGAAGAAAAGAGAAATTTCACTTCTAAGAGTCTGAGTGGAGTTAACATGATGGCTTGAAAATAAGGGGAGAAAAATTTAAAAAAATTAAAAATGGAGAAAAAAAGGAAGGGAGCAGCAGAGGGTCGAAGGGGAGAACAGAACCACAAGCCTTTGGTTCACCACATTTGCTTTCAATAACATGCTGCACCAAAGCAGAGCTAAGCCCTCCGCATGTTTAGCTTTTAAAACCAAAGAATTCCTCAACAGAACCTTTTTCTACCTTTGCAAAACCTTAAAAGTGAAGGACCTAATGACAGGGAGATGAAAATCCAGTTCCTGTACCGTTTTCATCATTACGGATTGGTCTGTTTTATTGATCTTTCAGAGCAGGGAGAAGCTGCCTTTCCAACCTCTGCTGCGATATAATTATCTGTGGTGTTTAATGCTATTGCAGGCGAGCCCCGCTGCATTTTGTTGTTTTATTGACGGGTTTTAATTATCTATCCAGGTGCCAGAGCTGTCAGCGAGGCTGCTGCTTCTGTGATCAAACTAATAGAGAGAGAGGCACGGAGCAGTCTAATTGTAGCCTCACCGAGTGGCTTTGTGGCAATATGCCAACAAGATGCATTTAAACCGCTATGGCTATTGTAAAAGCTTATGATGTTTTATTTGAAAAAGATTCCTCTTTCTATGGCTTTGAGCCGTTTCAGTCCTCCGATTATTATTTTATATTAAGCGAGGCACAATTGAGGAAAAACAAACCACCAAAACCACACCACAACCCGAGCCAGCCAAAGAGCTGAACAATCCAGCTGAACCGACCCGGATTGGAGCAGCAGAGGTCACCGAGGGGACTGCCTGGATGCAGCACGGAGAGCCCGCGAGCAAGATGGAAACCAGGTCCTGGAAAGAATTTAAATACTGGCTTTACATAGGAAAAAAAGTGAATTAAGCTGTTGCAACTCATTGATAAGGCCCTTAAACTTTAACTAGAAGCATATAACAGCAAATTGGTAAGATGTAACAGATTTAAGGGCAGTTCAGGGCATCCTTTTGCATGGTGCGAGGGGTCCCCCAGCTTGGTGAGCCAGGGACTGGGCAAGCACTGGCAGTGGGATGTGTGGCTTTGTCTCCGTCCAAGAATGGACGAGAGGATGAGTTGCCCAAGCCACCAGATATGTTTGGGCTAAACACTTGAGCTGCTCCAGCTGCGAGTATGAACAAGGATACATTTGCAATGTAAGCTTTCACCTTTTCTTGGATGCCAATCTGTAGGGCTGAGAACAAAACCAGGCAAGCCTGCAGGCTGTAAAGCTCATCTTTTAAAGGACTGCATCTCCCCTTTTACGGGTACTTTACTTCTTCCAACTCCATAAACTTCTGTAGCACCCTAATAAAAATCCACTTTACAAAACACTGGCAGGATATCTGGAGAGGAGAGTAAACACCTAAAGCAAACCAACCAATAAAAGGCTCGGTGGTTTAGCCAGAGTTAACACTAGTTAAAATAACTGTGAACAGAAAACAGTCTGGCTTTTAATTTGGGTTAGGAGGTCAAATTAAAGGCTCGAGGAGGTCTGGGCTGAATTTCAGCTGGCATTCCACCTTACTTTGTCTTTCCTGTCGTTTTAATACAAGTCGGTGCAAGCTAAAGCCCATTCTTTCTGCTTCTTCAGTGCTGCCATCGGGAGCTGGGACAACCAGAGGAACTGCCAAAGGATCATTTTCTGATGGCTCTGGGTGTGCTCAGTGGGACCTGCCAGAGCTCAGCTGAGGACTGAGTGTCTCAGGGCAGTCAGGAGGGGTGTTCACATGGGGTGAGCTTCTCTTTCCCGTGCACAAGCCAAGAGACCTCATCTTCCTCTCCTGACATTCTACAAGACTGCTGCTACATTCCCTGTCTTCCCTCCTCAGAAGTCAGTCATCCTTACAGCAAACCTGAATGCAAACATTTGGACACCTTCTAAATATATTAATAAAAATTAATACAAGAGACATAGAATATCCTGTAGGTTATGGAGTCTCCTTCCCTGGAGATATTCAAGACCCGTCTGGACACCTACCTGTGCGACCTGCACTAGGGAACCTGCTTTGGCAGGGTGCTTGGACTCGATGATCTCTTGAGGTCCCTTCCAACCCCTACAATTCTGTGATTCTGTGATCCTGAGTTGGAAGGGACCCATAAAGATCACTGAGTCCAAGACACTCTGTCCTGCTGTTAAAAGAGGAAGGGGAAATCTTGTATTACTTGCACCGCATCCCCTCTCCATAAGTGTCACATTTCCTTGGAGTACAAGAAATTACACAGCCCATAACAACCACAGTGCTACCACTCAGTGTCGCTCCCAGTCAGAGACAGGTTCCTGCAAAAGGAAAAAGCGAGATTAGAGAACACTGTCTCTAAATGGGCTCAAATAATCTGTATTCATGGGCTGGTAGGTTTAATGTATTAGCCTTTCACCTCTGCAAATAGGGTTAAAGAAAGGTTTAGGGCCCAAATCATTTGTACTGCACTCTGCCTCAAATTTGAGGTAATAATTTAACGTCTGAATGAAACAAAAACGAACACGTCCAAACAGCATGGGAGGTCAGCACCGGGCACCTCTCAGATGAACTCAGGAGTGAACCAAAGGCACCACGGCAGCGCTGCTTCCAAATACCAGAGCAGCCCTCTCCTCACTGCTCCTGCCGATGGCACGACACCAAGGGGATCTTTAAGTGAAGGTCCATAGTTTTCAGTTATGGAAGTAATGCCCCTCAGCCTTGGGCCATCCAAGTGAGCCAAAGGATCAACACATGGCAGGATGCCTTTAGCATCACAGCTAAATCAGATCAGACAAAGCAAATAGCATTACTGAATGAAGCAAATGGCCTGCCAGGAACATGTGCCATTAATGTGGCGTTGTTAATGGAGTCTGAGTTTGTGCAGCACCTTGCACAAAGGAGCTTTGGCCCATCCATGGCTCCGGCATTAAAGTAGTAAAAATAATAATGAGAAACAAACCAAACTTTTTCACAAGAGTCCTGAAATGAACCAAATATGTTTTTGATATTCAAAAGGGATTTTTTTATTCTCTTCCAACATAGCCAACTCTGCCTCTTTGATCTTCAGCCCAAAGCTTGAAGAAAGGCAGCCTGCACTTTGATTCTAAGCTCTAGAGAAAGCACAGCGTCACAAAACCTTCACACGCTTTCCAGCCCAGCGCTGCCTCGCCAAAGTATATACGGAAGGAAATGTTTAAAGAAAAAAAAAGCCAAATGTTAGATGCATTACTTGAAACTCCCATTGTCAGATTCCTCACATTGTCTAAAGATAACACCAAGCCTTCTGCGGTACACATGGCCACATGGCATGGATGGAGGGACACCATTCTGAGTACATCTGTCTAGCAGATCCACTGGGGCATCTCATACTGTGCTCAATACAAAGCCATGACAAGTCAAGGATCACACATCCCTACCCTTACCACCCTGTCCCACCACTCCCTCCCCACTTGTCCTTCCCCATCCTTCCTTGGGCAGTTTTCAGCTAAACTTGCACAACAGCTCTTCACCCTCCCTCACTCTCTCCAGTCATCCTCTACTACTGGCACATTCTATACCCTATTTGCCCGTAAATTACATGGTTAAAATGCATACAGATTTGGCTTAACTACCAGGAAGAGAGTAATAGGAGCTTCTGCAAGCCTTCAGTCATCGCAAAGATGAGGAAAATGCTGCTTTAGTGGAGTATTGCATATTTCGTAGTATGGAGACTGTCTAATGTTACGCTCATGGAATTAAACTTGTTGTACGTAAGAAAGCTTCCTTGGAGGAAGCTAAACTCAAAGGTCAAGCTTTCCAGAACAGCTCTGCCCCCAACCAGAGCTGAATTTTTCCATAGAGCTTGGTTGTTGGAGAAGCTACAAGAAGGCCCAGCTGTTCGAAAATGGCCTGGGATTCCTCAGTTCTCATGGAGAACAGAAAGCTGCTGGCTATTCAGACAGTGGGTGATGTCATGGAGTGCCTAACCACTGGGTAATCCAACCCAGATAGCTCTGTGGAAACAAAATCAACAGCAACAAAAAGAACCCTGACTGGGATTGCAGAGCAGCATCAGGTGGGGCAGAAACTGGGAAAACCACATTCCTGAGCATGGAACATGTCGCCCGCAATTCAACTTCAGAAAAATGTGACTGATGCTGCTCAGACATACTAGCTGAAGTTCAGGGAGATGGATGAAAGGGTAAAGATGCAGGATAAATTCATCAGATGTCTCCATAAATCATTTCTACGGTTCACATTTGTTCTCTGCCTTTCATTACTTACATTTCTAAAGCCACTGGGTGCCTTGGTACACTGGATCTAATAAAAAGGAAGATAAATTTTAACATCCTTTTTTGAAACATCTTAAAATGATCTAGCTTTCTTCTGAATGCTAATGGCAAGCGTTACGAGAAATGCGCTGTCTCAAACCAATTCACCAGGGTGAAAGCAGAGTCCCCGCTGAAGCCCACAGATTGACAGTCCTCGTTCTTCCCCGTGATGCTTCCCTCAACTAGTATAAAAGATTTTATTTCTGGCCCTAATGCTCTAGCAGCCTTAACTCTGTCATTGAATCCTGCCGTTGCTACTCCCAGACCCTCTGACTCGGGCGAAATTCCATACTTGAGAGAAAGAGGAAATATTTTGGCGATTGGTAGTTTGGAAAAGAATCTGAGCTGCCTGACAGCTGCTTGGAGATGTGAGATGCCAGAGGGGTCCCACTGGAGCACGCAGCATTACACACACGCACGCAAAATCATTAAAGTTTCTCTCTCTAAAGTTTCACATTTAATGAAAGAGAACGAGCATGATATCTGGAGAATTCTTGGGTTATATCAGCAGCAAGCAACCTCTCACTCTGCCAAGCACTCAGCCCCGAGAACCTCATGGTAGTATGGAACCCCATGTGCAGGAACAGCTGTCCTTTCCCTTCTGCCCGTCCTGTCCCAGTGGTGTCGAGGAGTGAGCAGAAAGCTTGCTGCTGCATGGCTGGAGCTGCTCCATCACAGAAGCAAAGAGCTCTGTAACAGAGCTTAATCCCTTGCAGGTTATACAAAACAAATGACTGCACAAGTGAGCAATTAGAGAGCATTCCACAGCCAGTGCTGGGACAAACTCCCTTGCCTTGATTAATTAGGTTCAAAGGGGCAAGGCTAACCTCCCAGTCCCCAGAGAGGGAGACCACTTAGCCCCTTTTAAAAATAAATAAATAAAAACCTAGCATTCTAATTTAACACTCGAGCATCAGTTAAACAGCTGCTAAAACATTGAAACAATTACTTGAGACTGACCTACATTCAATTGTATTGCTTTATTACATTCAGAAGAAACTTAATTAAGCTTCCGTTACTTAATAAAAGCAAATAAAATCCTCCATTTTATGACAAGGAGCTGCACTGCTGCAGCCATGTGAAGCTTTGGATTTTGCAGCGGGGTTTCCCAAGAGGACGCAGCTCCCTCCATCACACCCCTCCCTGCAGCACTGAGGGCTGAGAATATACAAGATATTTGTACGTATTAGCATTTGTCCAGCGGGGCCAGCTCTGACTACTCAGTGCCGCTGAGGTGCAGAGGGCAGTAGCCTGATACCTGTTCCATTGCCTTAGGAGCTCTGCCATACCTGCACACTATGGTATGCTCCCAACAGCGCTGTGAGTACTCCAGTACTGCCAGAAGGAAGTCACCAACTGTTCACTTCACTGTAAGAAGCTAAAAAGCAGCCCCTGTCTGGAAATAATCATATTGCTGGCCATATAGTTGCTTTTCCCTACTTGCCTGATCCACGTCCCAGTGGGTGAACATCATTTACAGGCACCATGGAACATCAGCAGGGTACGAGCTGGGGAGTGAGTGTGTAGAATCAAGCATACTCCTCTATTAAAAAATGCACCCAAGAAGAGTTTCACCAGTCCCTAAACTGTCCACCTGAGACCTCCCTTCATCAGAAACATTTTTAACTATTGTTAATAAAAAGGACCAGTCCATGCATGTGAGTCACAGGGTTATGCTCAGCTACCCCACAATGCAACTGCACCCAGCTTCTCCTGAGGATCAGCCAGGTGCTGTACCCTCTTCCCTAAATGCTCATCTTGCCTTCCTGTTAACCCGGAAAAACAAGGATGATCACAGGAGGCCCCTCAGACCTGCTATCTCTTGTTTATTAAGGTATTAACTTCGTGCATGGTTTAGCTGCAGCTTGGGGCTTATACACTTGTCCCTCACACCTACTTTGCTCCTACTCTTCAGCAGTTCAGCAGCCACACATTTTGTTCAGGATCTGAAAGTCAAATTTAACTCCATGGATGGCCATCAGCCCTTAGTTCACATCCTCCAGCAGAACACCATTATGGGGCAAGGACCAACAGGTTGGATGAGGTCCTGGGTAACCTGATCTAGTACCTAACCTGGAGGTTGGTGGCCCTGCCTGTGGCAGGGGAGTTGGAACCTGATGATCCTTGGGGTCCCTTACCGGGCCATTCTATGATTCTTCCCTCTGCAATGGTTTACATTTTTTCTGAGTAACGGAGGAAGCACTTTGACAGGGGCTGATAATGGCATCCTATCTTCCTGGTGAATGGTGGACTGCTAGAATTAAGTACCAGGCAGACTGCTGTTATTTGGCTTGGTGAGTATTTGACCCCATTTACATATAGTTGAGTGCAACAATGGAAAAAATGAGACATTCAGTTCTATGTAATGCCATTAAAATTGTAATGACTTAAAATCCTGCAGCACTTTGGTAGTCCATTTTGCAGCCTGGCTCTCTGAACTATTTTGCCAGTAAAATTGAAGAACAGCGGTGAATGGTATCTCAGGTGCTGGAGTAAGCAGTCAGGGTGAGGACATCTCAGCTTCAGGGTTAAAGTAGCTAGCTGCATACTCACTGCTGCTAACCCTGACAAGGTCAGGCTGAACCGGGCTCACAGCAACCTGATTCAGGTGTAGCTGTCCCTGTTCATTGCAGGGAAGTTGGACTACGTGACCTTTAAAGGTCCTTTCCAACTCAAACGATTCTATAAACATAATAGGTGATGGACATTTTATTTTCTTCAACTGACCTATTAAGAAATCTCCTTTGTCCCAATCAAGCCTTCTATCTGTCAGTCCTTGGAATCACACAGCCCAGCAAGGAGATGCTTCAGCGTCGGCTAATGACTACCACCCCTGCAAGTGCCAGGGGTTCAGGCACTCAATGCTGTGGCCTCTGCCTTTATGAGTGCTCTGAAACCTCTTTCAAAAAGCCTGTGAGGTTCATTTCACTTAGTCCACCATGACCGAGTAAATAAATAATGCTATTTATGCACTGCACACCATTTGTCAACCCATTTGTCATTTCTGATATTTCATTGCTCATACAGTAAAACTATGCAGGATTTTATTCCAACCTCCCTTGCAGGTGTGATGAATGCTTTATTTATACAGCAGTGTTTCATCATGCAGCACTGTTACCATGCAAATACAGGCCTTTACGTCCCTGGGTGGTGTAAGAAGAGTGTAAAGAGAGGTGAAAACTAGAGGCAGTACCATAACTAAAGCCGATGGGGGAATACAGCTCAGCTAAAACTGGGAAAAGTATGCCAGAGAAAACATACCTCTCCAGAAAATGGGTCCACTCCCCATCGTCAGGCAAGGTGAAAAATGTGGACTTGTTCCCAAACACTGTCTTAAAGGTCAGCACAACACTCTTGGACCGTACTTAGCTTATCAATGCACCCACAACATTGGTACTTGATGTTTCTAGCAAGCATATCATTTCCCAGCAAATCATCTCCTATTGACTCTTTCCAATCAGAATTTTGGCCCAGGAATGAAAAACCTGGAAACAGATGCTGCTAGAAATAACCACAGCTGAGTGAGCGATGAATAAATTCCCTTGGGCAGCCTCTTCCACTGTCTGGAAGACCAGGCAGGGAGCAGCAAAGGGCCTTTCCTACGAGTTCTGCTCTGAGGCAGTGAGCTTGGCAGCATCACTCTTCTTTCCCCATCTGGAAAATGGGAAGCATTACGCTGACCTCTCCACAAAGCCTTTTGAGATCCTCAGATGAAAAAAGTACTACTACTATTGCTACTTACTGGAGTAAATCTTCTGCCTAACCCTGCTGAGACCTGCAGGGACTCCTCTGGAAGCAAAGCACTATTGAGATTAAGGGCAGCAGAGTATGCCCTTGGCTTCTACTTTGCATTACAGACACCACAGTGAGGATTGGAGTGCACGTATGGCATAAGGTACACCAAATGCTTTCCTATATTACAGGAGCTTTGCAACTGTTTGACTCAAGCCAGCATGTAGCGAAGGCGTAAAGGATCACTCCCATGCCAACAGCCCTGGGAAGGAGCCTTCTTGGTGATTTTCAACAGCATGAAGAGCACAGGGGTGAAATCTCATTGGCACAATTTTCTTAGCAACTCCTGCTTGCCCTAGAGAAATCTGCAAGGGCTGCCACCAAGTCTCGTATTTATGTGGTAGTGGGGGAAGGAAAAGGTGAGAGAAACAGCTGTGGGCTCATTTTGGATACCTCCATATCAAATCTCTACTTCCTCCACTTTTTAAATTTCAAGGGGGGGATTCATAAAGAACTGTGTAAACAGACATCAGAATCATGTTTATTGCCTAAGCAATAAAAGATTAGAATTGACAAATGGAGAGGTTTTTGGAGACACAGATGCTACAATCATTTTAATATAATTTGGATTTCCAAATCAGTAATTACTCTATCACATATTTATAATTTTGTAGATGCTACTAGAAATGCTGATGTCTTTTTCTATGCATAGTAATGAGCAACAACAAGGGCTGTTAATATAAAGCCTGTGATGTTTGTATTCATATGTAAATAGGTTATGTAAACGTTTTAGACATTTCTCACTAAAACGCTGAGTTCTACTCAAAGTGGCTCTATTCCTAAACTAGAAAATCACACTCTGCATAGAAATTGTTTACTGGTCTGTCAGCAGAGCCGCCTAAGCAGCGTGCTGTATTTATAGGGGGATTTACATCTCCCCATTAGCAATGACACCAACGCAATTGGCAGCCTATCACTGCCCACACAGCTATGCAGGTTGATACAGAGAAAGTTGCTTGCTTGCCCATGGTTGCACACACACACACAGGCACAGACACCTATTCTGGGAGACTACTTGAGGAATGTTGTAGTGTTCGATTTAATTAAACTCAATTAAGCCAATACAATCCACTGGTTAAGAGTGAAGGAATTAGTTTAGCTTCTACCTGTTGCTAATTGACTTATGATAAAAATGAATAAGGCACATTAAAACAGCAACATTTCTCCAAGCAAGACTAAATTACAGAAACTGAAAATTATAACTTTATGCAACTCCAAGCAGAAGGAGAAAAAGAAAAAAAAAATGTGGTGTTAAATGTCCTAGAGCATCCTTTTTACTCCAGGATCTCTCAGCTTTTAATATCACAAGTAACTCCCACAAACTTTGGTGAGATCTGTTCTTAACTGTGTGATGCAGAGAACCATATCAGCACACTTCTTTGGTGTAACAAATCACATCCAGCTTCATTCCTTTCTCTTCTTCTTGAAGATATATATTTAGTATTAATAAAGGCTTTGGAAAGGCAGCTTGGAGACCCCTCGGCTCTGCTACAGCCCACACGTAACTCCCATTTGTACAAAAGACAGTAGATGGTTTATCTTCATCAGCAAAAAGAAAACAGAAATGACAAGGAAGCAAACATCCTCCTGCTGCTCCAGCAACTTTCAGCATCTTCGGCCATCTAGGAATACCTGAAGAGTACTTTCTATTCAGTCCTTTGCTTTTGATGAGGCTGCCAAAAGCTGCCAGAGTAGCTTCTGGCCTTTTGACCTTGCTCTCCCTGCTCCTCCTCCCTCCCTGATTTCTCCCTGTTCCACTTGGAGTCTCTCCTGCTCGACTCCTGGAACTGCATTAACACCTGGAGCTGCATCTCGTGGAAGTGCAGTGCTGCTCATTCTGCCCTCCTAACTGCTGCCTCGCAGAACACAGCAGCACGGGGCACACCGTAAGACAACAAGTCGTTCGCTTACTGCTGTTTCATTGGTGAGCTGCACTGACGTGGGATGACCTGTGACAACACAAGGCAGTTTCCACTGGAAATACGGGAAGGAAAAAAGAAAAATAACACACAAACAAACCAGGCAGATAGCCCTACAGACGAAGCATAATAAATTTATCCAGCCAAGAGCACAGACTCTATTACGCCCCTGCCAAGAACAGTTACTCGTATGAGTAAAATTAAGAGCACTACTGACTAGGTGAGTAAATCCATGTCTACTGTTTTTTGGAAGGATGGAAGCTCACTCTGGCAAGACTCCACTTGTACTCCGGTGTAAGCAATAGAGATTTCAGCAGAGTTATTGTGGTCCCTCAGTACAGGAACTCTGCACTGAATCAAACCCACAGTGGTTTTGCCCATACAATTACATTTGTGCTAAAGGAGCACCATGATGCCCACTGCTACGTGCCTGGGTCATACACTGCTTTGGATTTTGTCCCCTCTAAAGGGACACTCCTGCATGTGATAAATGACCAGCACTTTCTCAGGATGATGTAAGTGTTAAAACCTGGTTGCATTTAGGAAAAAAACAACAGCAGATTCATGAAAGTCATTTTCCCTGTTCACCTGGAACTTGTTACATCAAGCGAAATAGCAGACAAGCACTCGCAGCAAAATGAAAGCTTTTTGCCCCTGTTCGGCGAACCTTCACCTATACATTTTAGGAGGAAAAGGTAAATAATGGGACATATGGCACATTTGTGCAACAGCACTGGTGGTCTGACATCACTATGCTACTTCATTACAGCCATACGCTGACCACATCTGACCAGATTTGTCATTACCTGTTTCCAGCAAGAACAGTTATTTTTCCTATAACAGTTAGATGAGAGATTCCCATTAGGGGACCAGGACCCCCTCTGGTTTTGTAACCTGATGAGCTCGTAGCGTAGCCTGCAGGCGTAGCCATATTAAAACAAAACCAACTCAACACCATCACACATTAAATGAGGCTGATAAAAGAGGGCTTTTGCTGGTGGAGCTTTCCTTGTCCCCTCTGTAAAACTGCCTACCCTGGGCAATATAAATTATTTGCTAATCGAGCTGTCCTCAAATTTATGAGCCCTAGAGGCGTGGCATAACTTCTTCCTATGCTGCAGACCAGCACAACCGCATTGGCCAAACGGCCTAATGCAGATCAGACAGAAGATAGATGTCCTGTGATTGCCAAAGGCTTTCCCATATGTCAGGAAAATCCCACTCAGCTCGTGATTCCTCTGGTGACAATGTGCTCTTAAACATCTGCTCTTAAGACTCCGCATTACTTCAGAGCGTAATTACAAAGGCGGAAAGCTGGAGTTGGCCTCTCTACCCACGCCAAATCCTCTCCTGCACCGCCTGCCCTTCCCCTGTTGCCCTCCATTTCAGGCAGAAGCAGGCAGCACACAGGGAATTGGGCAGAGACTGAGCATTCGTACCTGTATGTCAAGGCCTCTCTGCTTTCTCTGCGTTGATTTTTTTTTCTTGCTATTTATATTAAATCAAGGAGCTAAAAAACCTATTAACATTTCACTAATAAAAAAAATTACTATGGTTCATCAAAAATCTAAGAAATTGCTTTCTCTCTTTCTTTCAGCTATAGCTGTTACCTTTTTGTGCAAAAGAGTTACTGTAGGAAAAGATGTCTGGGTCCTGATTATTCACCCTAAATCCACTTGGCTGTAGGTGACAGAAAGCAGGACAGAAAGCTAAAGCAGGAAAAAGCTCATAATTTCGTACCACGTTTCAGAGGGCTGCAAGGAACATCCGTCTCGTCAATTCATCTGTTTAATCAAAGAAGTTTAATCAAAGTGCAGTTTCTAGAAACCACAGGCTAACGTGGACAAATGATAAGAACAATTAAACCACTCAAATAATCGGTAGCTTGTCCGTCATCTGCTCCTAAGTATGCTGGAGGTTTGAGATAGTTTTATCAGTTTTTTCTTGCATATTTTGCCAGCTGGATCCTTAGAGATCCCTTGGAGCTGCCAGTGATTCCCAATGAGTACAGAGCTGTTCCCTACAAACCGCACTGCTCTGGCCTCCACTCCCTCCAGGCACTGGTCGTACGCATCCACACCAATTGACTGCTGTGCTGCTCCTTATCAACACAGTGAATCCAAATCATTGTCACTGTCAAATATTTACTGATGGACTACTTTCCTGTGGAAAATGATGAACTATTGAACCAAAATGTCATGCAGAAAACTGACAGTTCCACGTTGTCATTTATGAAAATATCTTTAAAACATATCTTATGTGCTGTTATTAAGATTAATGCAGCTTTGAAAAGCAAAATATTCTGATTCAACAGAAATATTTCTTTCAACAGAAAACTCGCTTCATGGACAACTTACAAACGTTTGATCTTGCGCTGATTCAGATTTGTTTCACATTGTTAAGCAATGGCAGAAATTCCTGCAGCACAGGATACTCAGTCTCCAAGCAACTCCAAGAATCACTCCGTTTTCCTCACATTTTTAACTCAATATACAGTTGCTCTCCAGCAGCTGAGTGTGTTTGCAGCAAATGTCAAGTAACGCAGCCCTCTTTCATCAGCATACAAGCTACCTCAAACTGAACCGAGATTACAAGTTCTCTCAAAACATATAATGTTGAGAGTTACTGTTGAAGCACTCACCTCCAGTACCTTGCTGGCCAGACAAAGCCCTTCCTTGGTTCCCAAATTCTGGATGCTTTCTAGATTTCAAAGGATTGGCTGAATAGATCTGCAGGCACTAAAACACAAAGGTGAGTGCAGCTGTGACTACAAGAGCACTCCAGCCTCGAGGCAATGAGGCAGAGACAATCCGAGTCTTCTGCTGGAAGCAGGCTCAGAGAAGGGAAGAAAAATTCAGATTGGTCCAACTGCATCACAGTACCTTTTAATTTGTATACCACCAAGCATTCAGCTTTCACAACAGCACCCACATTTTGAAATGAGGAGTTGTACGGGGGGAATTTCTCCTTCCCCAAAAACTGTACTCCTCAGCTGCAGAAACACAAGAGCAACCGGCAGCCCTGTGTGATGACCACCGCTGTGCAGACCGTGCTTGTGCTGCTGCTATGATAACCACTTTGGAGGTTTATGCTGCTGCTGCTGCTGCCTGTCAGTTTTACTGCTGTTCATTGGGCTGAGTTTGGAGGGATGCCCCACTCGCAGGACATAGCACCAGAGCTCTGTGGGGCTGAGCACTTGGTGGAGAGCAGAGACAGAAAACAGGGCAGAGAAGGAACTCCTGTAGCATGTGTCTCCAAACACCAACACTGTGAATCAGAGGGGAAACCAAAGAACAGCCATAGGCTGACTGTGATCTCTTTAAGAGCATGCTCAGACGATTCTGATGGAACCTGATTTCTTCACCTGTCAACTTCCAGATCTGTACGATATTTTTTATTTTATATGCTACCACATTGGTTACACTGGTAGACATTTTTGCCTTTTTTTTTTTTTGTCTCCAGTTTATCCTTCAGTCATCCTTGTGAATTGGAAATTCTCTGCCAAGACCGTATTATCTACCACGTTACACTGGCAACTGCTGTTTATTATGACATGCTACAGTACTGTTTACTCAAACATCCAAGAAGAATAATTTCACTTCCCACCTTGTATTGCTTCTATACACCGACTGATATTGATGTTATGCAATATCCAGTTAAAAATCACACATCAGAAATATAAGCTTCTACCTGTTTGACCCTTTGTTTTTATCACTGATGATCAGATAAATCAAAGCAATGAGTTCTTTTCTTTCATCTGCTCCTAAACACATTCTACTGTATGTTGTTTTCACTTGGGTCGGGAGATGGCTATATAATACATTAGACATTTGCTTTTGCAGACTTGGAAAGGGATTTAATCAGTACATGAATGAGGCTTAAAGAAACAGAAAGCTTCCTAATGCAAATGCAGCTGTGACTGATAAGAAGGACAATGGACAGAAATCCTTGACTTGATTAACTTAGTGACCTAGAAAGAGGGATGTGTCTCATTCCAGCAGGGCAGAACAGAGAAACACTCATTAACTGTTCCATTCGGCTGAAAGGAGCCCAGCGCTCACTTCCGCACCCAAAGGAGCCATTCACCAGAAACTTGGACACACCAGGGAAGCCTTTCTTTCAGTTTCTGGCTGTACAAAGTCAAACAGGGGGACAAGGCTTCACATAAATAAGTGTCTTTCTCTCCCCCTCTCCCTGCTTTGGCTTTTCAGAGGGTTCAGCTGGTGCTAAACCGCATACAGTAAGAAAGATTATTTCAAAAGGGCTTAATTCACTTTGATGTGTTGCTTTGTTTTAATGGGATGCCTTTTCTAAAGGCACACAAGGCCTTTTAACTATTTCATGTCTGCACTCATACCGTGCACGTATGTATTGACATTATTGTACAAGGAAGAGAAGAATTCAGCGAGGCTAATCTTAGCAAAACCTTTAAAAATATTTCATCCATGCCTTGCACCTTCAAAGGGGTGTGGACAGAGGCTAATTAAATCTCTCAGCCCTGTTGTGATACTGATGGGTTAAGAGCAGTTATCTCCATTCTGCAGGTGGAAGGAGAGAAACAACATGACGTGCTCCAAAATTTACAGAGGCTGCAGGCATTTGGTTCTCTGGCTCCTGGCTCCGAGCCTCACCCCAAAGCCATGCAAAGCTGCGTGGGCAGGGGGGTCACAGCCTGCCCCAGGGGTCAGGCACGGGGAGCAGACATCGACCCACAGCCAGAATCCTGACCTCGAGGAGTGCCCCCACAGAGCAACACCGCACACACAACTGCACTGACAGTTTTACACAGAAAGAAAAGCACAGAGGCCTCATAAAGGATCAGTTAGATATTACAAGAGAATGTGAAATAAAGGGGGGAAAAAGGGACAAATTGTGACATGGAGAGCAGAAACGTGGGAGTATTTTCTCCGGAGTGCCGAAGGGCTGGCTCGCGTCCCTGCCCCAGCGATTGTGGGGCTCATTGGCATGCAGGAGGCTCGGAAGCCGGGAGTGTAACAGATCTGGAAGAGAAGCCTGATCTGCCTTATCTTGCCGCTGTGGTCCCATTCCTCCAAATAACAGGGGTTTTGAAAATTAATTAACATTCTGAAAGGAGAACCTGACCGTAAGAGCAGGTTTCTAATTAGCTACCGATCGTGCTGGCAGCTTGCTTAAGAGTCAAGGCTGATGCTGCTGACCGCACAGGATGCAGGCCCTGGCCGAGCAAAAAACAAACAAACCTGGAGACTGCTTGCTGGGGATTCCTGGATAACAGGACACAAAGAGCACGTTAACACTGGCTTATGGGGCACTGGGATCGCAGAGTACCTCCAAGGATACTAGCAGCGTTCCCTACAAATGAAGACATGAATGCTTCTGAATACCGACACGAGCCTAACACTTTTTGCTTTGGCTCATCTCAAAACAGCAGCACACAAAAATAGCATACACAGTCATAAGGCTATACATGAGCCTCAGCTCTGTTTGGATAACATCACTAAGCACAACTCACACTGGGCTAAGGATGCAGGAGGGGTGGGATAAAGGTGGGGGAAGGCAGTGGCAGTGCCAGGACTCCTAAAAGGATGGAGCTCTTCTGCAACCCCAGGCAGGTACAGCACAAGTTCAATATCTTTGATGGTCAAAGGAGCAACAGAGATCTTCAGGGCCTGGAACAGTGATGACAACCTCTTTTGGGGGGGGTCCATATGAAGCCGTGTCTGAGTCAGAATAACATGCCCTCCTGGCACGAGGAGAGCAGTGGTCCAATACCAGAGCCCTCAATGGGAGGGAGTGGGGGGTGCTGGCTGCCCTGCCAGCCTCCCAGCCCAGCCCCAGAGGATGGATGTGTGGATGGATGGACGGGGACATGTGAGGTATGGAGAGAAAAGGATCTGTGACTTGGAGCAGGTGGGAAGGTGCTGCGCAACGAGATGAAGACAAAGCAGTTCCTTTGCAAAAAGCTGTGGAAACGAAGATGCTAGGAGGAACACAAGGAGCAACTAAATAAACCCAAAAACCTTGAAAAAGGTGTAAGAAGAAAGGAGGTAATGGAGGCAACTTGACCTAGAAAGGGAGCGGAGAGCAGAGTACCCAACACGAACCTGAGAGGATGAGCTAGTCAGTGGCAAAAGAAAGGGGGAGGAGAGATTTATGAGTTTGGAACAAATCTCTTAATTACAGATGGAACAAATAAAGCGTTCACCTAAACCCTACTTCTTAACAGCTCCCAGATATGTTCGGTGTGTGCCTGCTGATAAGGAGCTGGTTCAAAATAAAAGCACCAGTCTCCAAGTGCTTAAAGAGTCCGTGGGGCTTGCCCAGCCAGTAAGGATGGTGAGACTGCAGCCAGCAAAGCCCACACCACAGACTTCTAGCAGTCAGGAGAGGCAGGCTGGGACCCCAGGAGCAGCAGGGTTCTGATACTCTGATTAAGCAGCCAACATGGGCACTTGGAGGCAAATACCTGAACAAGCCGGCCCAAAATTAGGGGCACAGACCTGTGAGGAAAGAAGCCTGTAACTACAGTCTGAAATGAAGGAGGAAAAAAAAGCACTATCACCCTTCCCCGTCCCCCCTCCCCTTCAATAAAGCTTGAATGTTGTTTAATTCAAAGCAAAATGATTGAAAAACTGCAGGAACCTCTCCAATCCCATCACTGACACCTTATTTTCCAGCCACCTTATCTAATCTTTTTTCAGCAGGGAAAGAAAAAAGGTTTTATTAATTGAATTAATAAAATCCCTTGTTGACTCCAGTCCATCCTTGGTGATAATAAATCCTTTCCAGATGGATTGTAATTTCCATTTAATCTTTTATTCCTCCGCCAATCAGCAACCCACACGGCATGAGAGCTCGTTTTTGGCGATCACTGGTGTGGCATTAGATGCTCTTCAAAAGGCCTAAGAACCCTTAAGGGGGCACTTGGGGAAGATAACGCTAATTTAATAAAGGTGGGAATTTAAAGGTGATGAGTTAAGACTGCATTAAGACAACACACGGATTCTCCCAGTCAGAACTAAAGAGGTCTTAATTCAGTTTAGAACATTTTAGAAAGGGAGTGCTTGACAAATTTTCCTCTTTACTCAGAAAATGAAACAAGCTACAAAGAATCAGAGGCACTACTCCATGCTGATGGAGGCAGCCATAACAGTACTTTAAATGACTTCAACTAATCCATTTAAGAGCACATTCAAATCAGTTTCCTTTAGTATCCTCACATAGAGAACGCAGTTCCCGACCCTTCAGCAGAATCTGTGAAAACCTCTCCTCCTAAAATTCATCCAAAGATAGCACGGTCTGCTAACATAAGCTTGATTCAAAACTGGAGGCTTAGATTTCTAAACGTATTGTGTTCACATTCATTCTCCAGCTCTTTGCTGTTACAAATCACGCTTATAGGGTTGCTCAATGCTGTCACAAGCGTGCGTTTGCCTTGCTAAATTATTTACTGAGGCTGCTTTCGCACATACTTTAGGAAGCTATATTAACAGCACGATCAAAGCTTGCAGGAAGTAAGTGAGAAATGCCATTCTTCTTATAATTAAAAAAAATAGTGGACAATCAAGTGCAGAAAATCCTATTTCAGTTCTGCAGGTCTGTTGCAGACCATTAATGAACCTCTTGTATGTCACAAGGTGCAGCCCTCCAGCTGTACTCATAGCTGAGCTCCACCAAAGGATGCCAGCAGCTCCCTGCCATCCTCCTCCTACTCTTCCTCCTTCCCTTCATAGAGCAGCCCCAAGAAGATCCAAGGAGGGAGCGAAGGCTCCTCCTAAGCTTATCATGCAGAAGGAAAGGTGGAAAGAGCAATAGACAGCAGCTTTTCTCAGTCATTTTTTATTTTTTTTTATAATCATATTTATTTTATTTTATTTTATTTTTATTTTACCATCACTAGTGCTTCCCTGCATCAACTTGAAAGAACAAGCTCCTTCCCTGTTCAAGGATAGTTAAGGGATTAAAAAAAGAATCTCCTCACTGTAAATTGCTGTCTCACACAATGCCAATTCCCTAACCTGAAGCAAACCCAAAGAAAACAGTCATACAAAAATAAAGGAGGGGCAGAGAAAGGGGGAGATGCCAAAAATCCCTGCCAATAAAAGAATCTCAAAGCTTGTTGGGAAAGCAAAATAAATGTAATTTACAGTAGGGAATTCACTGTCCAACTTTGACCCAAATTTCCACAGGCTATGAAGGATCTGGGCATCCCAACTACAGCAGCAGCTCCAGGGCTAGGACACACTGCCCCTTCCACCTCTTGTTTTCCCTCAAAAGGGGCTGATTTAGAAAAACAGCAGCAAGGGGGTCTCAAGGGCTGATGCAAGCATGGAGAGAGCTAGCTAGCCATTTAGCTCTGTGCTTTTCACAATGAGGTCTCTATGACACAAGGGGCTGCAAAATGCAAAGGAACGGTCAGAACCAGGAGACAGTGGCAAGTTGGAGTTTGTTAGACCTAGGGTTTAGGTTTCCATCCAAAAGAGAAAAACTGCTGTTCATACAAACCCAGGAAAGAAACCATCACTTTTTTCTTGGCAAAACAATTTCAAAGCAACTCCCGTTCCATTAACTTACCTATGTTTAACTGTCGTAGCCACACAAAGCAAGTAAAAGCAGCCCTGAAAGCCATAATGAACTAGCATGTTAAATGAGTTCTGACTTCTCTCTTTAGCCGGTCACTTAACTCTGCACTGAGCCAATGAAAATAATGTTTATTTAAAGGACTAATAAAGAACAGCCTTAATAAAATAAATCATGTTTATTTTCCCTAATTATTTTTCCCGTTTCCTTGAATGATTTACCTACACTTATTGAAATGCCATTACCGAGTACCTGTAGGTAGACAGCTAATGATTTTAATAGGGACAGGGTTTCAAGCATTTTGTTCAGATGTTAATCACATTTGTACAAAATCACATTCCTAAGAATAGAATTTAATTCTGTACATATTAGTACAGAGCAGTTGCACACAGGGCTATGCTAATACAAAGCTCCTAGTTTGAAACACAACTTATCCTGTAGGCATACGTGTACAACTGCACACACGTCTGTTTCTCAAAGTGCACATATAAAAATACACACACGTGTAATACACAGGTGTAACATATTCAAGAAGATGCCATCCAACAAACCAAAGAAAAGAGAAGTCTGAGCATGACCAGCTATAATGTGATAGCACAGGTAAGGCTGCTGTCTGTACAGGTTTCCTAGAAATTCTGTTTGGATGACTGTGAGGACTGCCTGTGCATCCACAATGTGAATGCGGGGCTGTGTGTGCAGCTGGTGGCCCTGCTGGAGTTACTGCATGTCCAGAAGTCTCGACAGAGCACACAGTGCAGGCACCAATAGAACTGCACAGCAGGTCCGGTCATTCAGGGAAATAGTGGGCTTCAGGCACGTGCATGAGGCAACTCGTGTACATCCAAACGCTCGCTGCCAGGGAGCATTCAGCTGACTTGCTGAGCAGAAGAAATCAAGCAGAGAGCCATAGACACAATGCTGGGAGCTTCCTGCACTGCATCACTAAGTTGTGACCTCAGAGACATCTGGGACAAAATTACAGTAGCTCTAAGATTCAAAGCAAGGAAATCCTCAGTGATACATACACAAACATTTTTCTTCATTTTCATTCAACTAAGAAAACACTTCTTTGATTAAATGCAAAACCCAAACCTAATACACCATCCATTAAAAAAAAAGAGAAAAAAATATTGATTTACAAAGATAAACCAGAATCAAACACAGTACACTAGGACATTTCTGATGTAAAGCATACGAAGGGACAGTATCATGACCAAAACCTATCACACAATTTCTTACGTGCAGAAAGTCAGCTGAGAAAATTTGACACACCATATTGGGAATTCTGTGCAAAATAGGTCTCATTTCCCTCTCCTCCTCTGGCTGTCAGTATGAAGAATTGTGAAGCATTTACCCAAAGATTGGCAGAGTCTGTCAAAGATTCAGCAGCATAATTGATGGGAAATCTAGTGTGTTTAGACAGCACCGACTGAAATTAGCCTCTACACCAGAGCATGCCAAAATTCTTATGCCATTACAAAACATGTCCAAAGAAAGTGGTCCAAGTTCCTGCAGCTTGTAATGGCAGCTTGTTTGGATATGACCAAAGCAGCTTCATCCAAATACAGAACACAGATTCATTCTGCAAACTATTAAAACTGGGTGTGTGGCCAGCAACACATAAACGACACAGAGAAGGACACCGTTAAACAACAGGGGCATAAGGCAGGTGACTTGAGTATATAACGCTGCTGAGGTGAAAGAAAACCAACAGGGAGTTAGCATTCATGATGGCATAGCTACTTAAGAAGTGTTCCAACTACAATGGATATTAGATCATTAATATTCTTGACTTAGACATATTTGATGGTAGGGAGAAGCCTGGAAGCTGAGTGCAGGACCACAAGCAGCAGAAGGGGATCAGACTCACGCTGCAAGGTGAGTTTTAGCAGCATTCTACCCCAATGGGAGCTCAGTAATACCAAATACATCTGAAATATTTAATGAATAGCTTATGACTTCCCACAAAGCCACCTGCATGCTGCTCTCTTGCATCATATTAACAACTTGAGTTACTCAAAGTGCTGTTACCTACTTCATCAACATGTCCACGCTAACGCTCCTCAGTGGATCTAATCAGCAAGATGCAGCAGCTTCCAAACAGACATCACTGCCACTGAGTAGTATGAAGGTTTCAAAATAAAGATGCTATTCATTAAGACTAAAGGTTCCTGGCATGGAGGAGCTCAATATATCAAATGTGCTATCAACAAACGCTTGTGATTTAACTGTCTAAAAATGTTTACATCACATTTCCTACAAGGCACATTTTGTGTGATGTATGCAGGTTTAACATGAATGATCAACTTCCATGTACTAAGCTATATCACGTCTTTGTGGGTTTTTTTTTTTGCTTTATTTCTTTTGAAGATATCTGTAGGCAGACAGAAGGTATAGAACTCTGAGAACACCTATGGGGAGACAAGCTCTCAAAGATCAAAGAAAAGAGATGTCTTTGTCTGAAAAAGAGAAATAATAATGGTCAACGGAACGCTCTCTCTTTTTTTTTTTTTTTGGCATACTTAAAAAATGCAACTGTAACCAAATTCCTCTCTCTGTCTGTCAACTTGTCATCTAGAACCAAAGCTGTGTCACATCAATGCAAGCTTCTTGTGCAATGATATCATGAGTTGTAATGGTGTGCGGATAAAAAGCAAGACAAGGCTTTTACTGCACCTCCTGAGCTATATTAAGCCAACTTGTCACATTTATTATATATAAAAAAAAAAAAGAGAGGATGTATGCTTAAAAGTTAACAGTCTAAAAAACGCAAAAGGAAACTGCAAAGATATTTGAAGTATTGGTCTCAAAGACATGAAAGCACGCACTTACTAAAATTAGTACTATGATGTGATAAACAGCCTCATATTCATGTGTGAGAAAATCCTTTTTTTTTTTTTTTTTTTTCCCAATGCCTCCCATGCCTTAAAGGAGAGTTTTAAAAGAAAACAAACTCTGCATTACCATCCAAGCTTTACAGAGTTTGTATTTAAGGAGGGGAGACAGCTTTATATAAACACATTTCCTGCTATTCAATTTTGCATTATTTTCATGAGTAGCAAACGATACAAACCAACTAAAAATACAGACTTTTTAAGTAGGAAACGATGCACGCCCTTATTCCTAGTTAACACCAAGGTAGCATTGTTTTCTTTATATATAATTTTTATTGGGCTATTTCTACACTGTAATAATAATTATTTATTCATTGTGTAATACTGCAAAGAAATACAGGGAAAGGAAGGAAGTACAGATAGAGATTCATTTTTCAGTATTCTGCTGTAAGTTCTTTTTATGAAACAGCTGAAATGGAAATAAGATTCACCTGAATCATGTTTTCATTAGGAGGAACCTGTGCCAACTGCTAACTGAGTAGTCCTGCCAAATGCAAGTGCTTAACATCATGAGTTAATCTCCTTAAAATTACAGAATTGATTTAAGAAACAAACAATATAAAGAGACATTTGCTTTGTATCTTAGAGCGCAAACCTTTCTCTTAAAAAAAGTACTTTTAAATAGCTGAAGTGTAAAAATATTGTTTTAAAAATCAAAATATTCAAATACTTCATGCCTTCATCAGCTAGAGATGGAGGAGAAAAAACATTTGGCTTGCTAAAGGTGAGAAAAGTGCTAGCACTGGAGACTTCCAAAGGCTGCACCTTGCCTTCTTCCCTCATTGCAAAGCTGGGATACTGCTAAAGTTGGGAAGGATGAGTTTCTACAATGCTGCTGATCCTGCAAACAGATTGCAAGCATTTCCAGGACCAGAGTGGAGGAACTGAAATCAATGCCTTTTTACAGCTTGCGAGAGCAGGATCATCTGTATTCTGCACAGAAGACAGCCCATTGCAGGCAGGCAAGCAAATTAGATATTCTTGTGGTTTGCAAGCTGAGCCTGTTATTTATCATTAACAACTGCAGTAATTATGCTGCAAATAGCCACCTGTTTAAATTACTCAGGTATTTCTGCTGCAGTCAGACTGTTGGGCAATCTGGGCACATGGCGTTTCAAGGAAGGAAGTTCGTAGCTCAGTAATTGAGTCGAATTTTATTGAAAACAGAGGGATCCTCGGAAAAGCTGTAAACACGTGCAGACTGGGGAGCGACCGTGCATGCACACTGCTACCACGTCCAGGCTTGCCAAGCACGGCTGCACCCTACCTGCTCCTCTGTGGGGCAGCAGCTTCATTAAGGGACTTACTTTCTCATTTTCCTTCTGCCTCCCGTCCCTGGCTGCTCCCCTCCCACGCCCAGTGCATCTGCCTTAGTTCAGAGCTGCTCCTTGATGTGCTCTGGCTTCCCAGCCTAAATTTAAACGTTTCCATTTTGTTCCACGTTTCCTTGTCGCAACGCATTTGGTGTTTACCCATCCCAGCCACTGTTCCCGAGAAGATGCTGTCAGATTTTGTGCAGAAAAAATCCACGCACGAGTTATTTAGACCATGCATTATCTCTGCCCAGAGAGCACAGCTAAGGAAGGGGATTGCACAGCCCTAGCAGAAGGCTGATAGGAAGTGATTCAAAGGGTTTAAATGCCTGCCTGTTAAATTGGAAATTTTAGCTTTTTTTGGATGAATGCAACTTGTTGCTTATACTTTGTGTATTGTGATCAAAAAGCTGCAAAGATTTCAAAGCTGTAATGTGCTAGAATGTGCTAGTGTATTTGACAGTGTCAATACCCAACAGTATTTTGGTTGTTACATGAACTACATTACATTTACTATGCAACTCAGGGAAGGGGACTAGGAAGCCAAATTGAATTGCAAAAAGGGAGGCAAGGATAGTTTTTGGCACCAAATGCAGCCTGATAGACTACTAGTAGGAAACGCCTTAAACAAATATTTAAAGGTTCCAAAGAAGATGTGAAGAGCTTCTTGTCATCATATTAACAGCCTCCATTTTCTTAAGATAATGCTGTGGTATCCCCAAACAAGTTCTTGGATAGAGAACAGAAACGTTAAACCTTAGCTTTTGCTACCACTAGCCAGTTTTCCTAGACAAAAGCTTTGGGGCAAACTCCTTTCCACTGCTGGAAAATACCCATATTTTACTCAAGGGGCTAGCGATTTTATGGCATGAATTTGTTGCCAACTCTCTGTCAATTTATTTTCCAACTAATTTAACACATCTTGACTCTGAAGTGTTTTTTATTTTCTCCCCTGCTGATATCACAATGTCAGAGATCAAAGGCTGGTTCCCATCTTCCAGCTCGTGCTACACTGAAGCAAATTACCAGATATGTTACAGAAAATGTGCAGCACTCACCCAAACATGCCACAAGCAACCCACCAAAGCTTTGAACACATGGCAGAGGCAGGGGCACTGACGGGCTGGAGCTGGCAAGGCAGCCTAATGAATGATGAAAACGTGTCTCCTGTACCAAACAGGCATTTACACGTGTGTGGGCTGGAAAGAAAAACCTAAAATCCTATTGGGGAAAAAATAAACGAAGAGAAAAAGATACAGCGGTTTCTTTCAGCTTGTTTTAACAAAGCTAGTCAAGAGATTTGTAAAGCTTTGGCAGGTCTACACGTGTTGGTTGTTTTTTTTATTTTTTTTTATTTTTATTTTTTAACCTGTTCTTGCCCATATGCGTGAAGAAGGACTTGTAGAGTGCTCAAAAGAAAGTAATGAGCAAACGTCTACTAAGGACCAGGTCAAGCGTTTCTAGCTCACCTCTCTCCCCCTTTCAGCACGAGCTAATCCTCCTTTGGCACTGAAATAAAGAATTACAAACAGAAATCCCTTCTGCGTTGGCTGCCTGCCTGAACTATACTTTCTGTAAACTTTCATTGAAAGCCACGTTGGAGTGAAAATGAATTCAGTGAAGACAATTCATTGCTACAATAAGTGGTCCTTTCATAACAAAACATACCTGACAGTTTGGTTTTATGACCTACATCGGAGGAAAAGACATATGTATATACAACACATGGCAAGCAGGCACGGAAAATCATGAATAGATGAGTTCTGGCAAAGTTTGGAAGAACACTTCAAAGTAAAAGACCTCTCTGATAGCAGTGATATTGCACATGGAAAAGGAGAGCAGGGAGAATTTTTCTCACTTCTATTTTAAGTGATCTCTTGTTCACAGCAACCACCCCCAGCCTGCCCAAGAAGTAATTAGCCCCGATACCCCCAAAACGGTAACTAAAAGATAAATTAGCTGAGCAAAGGGATTAAATCAAGCCAGCACCACTGACTGCGTCAGAGCCTTGGTCCCAGTTTACTTTGCAGAAAACTCCACAGCAACCTAACCAACACTTTTCAAGATGTATCTAAAAAAAAACCCTACCAACAACAGAAAACCTCAGTAGAGAAAGCATATGCTATCAGTTACAAGTATCAGAAAACAAAACAGGGTGAACCCACTAACTGAAAAAGCTTAAACATCAGTTTAATTTAAACCATTACAGAAATGAAAATGTTGCTAGTTTAAGATTGCTGTCAGATGAAATGCATATGGAAAGCCATTCAGGACCTTTTGTGACTTTCCTTTTTTCCTCCATTAGTGCCTCAAAACAATTTCAGTAATACTTTTGCATAATCACAAACTGACTAATAAACAAAGAAGGAAAGCAACATTCCAAAATTAGGTATGCAAACCTAAGTGGACCTCGCCAAAAAAAACCCAGTTGGCAAACCACAAATGCAATTTTTGACCATGCCCCAGTGGTTTTCATGCCACAGACTTTCAAGCTGTTCAGCTGCATTACCTATCAGATGGAATGGCTAGGATGGATGGGGGGCAATTAGAGTCAGAAATTCCTGGTTAGGTGCTGAAACTCCCAGGGCAAGAAAGAGGAAAAAGCAGCAGGACAGAAATAGCAAGAATAATATAGGGTGATTGATAATTCATTACAAAAGGATTGTTCCTGCTTCACTGGGATGATGGCAGTGATGAGAGCCCACGACAAGAGAAGCAACTTGAGACGATCTCGACAGATACTGGGGCTACAAAGGCAACAGCTTCCACAGATAGCAAACTGACAGAATACAGCAGCCAAGCACAGAATAAATGAAAATATTTACATTACATAGTTTCATTGTAAATTTTTGCCTTCTCTCTCAACCAATCAACTTTCCAGAGGTGTAATCTTTCTCCTACTCGCCCCCAGTGAATAAAGCAGAATTTGATTGAAACAGATTAAGGCAGAAACTTCCCAAGCAACTCTGAACTATGCAATTTTAAAACTCAGTCACTTCCCTGATACAGCAAATACCAAACCCACATACCATCAAGCTCGCAGCTCCCTGTGTTGATGCCTGCTATCAGAGCAAAATTCAGGGCCCTGGGACTTTCCATTGAAGATTACATTTCATGACATCGAATGCAAGGCACCACGTTGTTCCAATTTAAAATGCAAGGTACAGTGCCAAACAAGCCCGAATGCAAGATGCCAAAGTGAAGTGCCCTGATTCACACATGTCAGTGAAGTGGCATCCAGCTGGCCCAGCCAATGCACACAGAACAGCTTTCAAAACAGGTCATTTATAGAAATTTCCTCTATAAAACATCCCACACTTATTTTTCCCCTTTTACTAGGGTAACTGTTAACATCACTAGCCATCCCACTCGATGGTTGCCATACAGCAGGCAGACCTGCCAGTTATATGGAAATTGAAATGGTGACCAGAGGACAGATGTTTCCAATTATGTTTATATGGGTTTTTTTCAGTCCTCTTTCCAGTAAATGGCAATTGCATGCATCTTGCTTCTGTAAAAGTGAAATATCCAGTACTAGGTTATAGAAATGACCATCGCATTTTCTGAACCAGATTTCCAAAGCGCTTAGCTCCCGTTTAGGCTTTTAAGTGAACCAGCCCATCTTTAAAGGGCTTGGCAGCCAATAAGATAATCAGTCTCACTGCTATTTCTCAACAAAGCGACTTCCCAAAATGACAAGCCTTACCCCTTTCAGTTGTCAAAACAGAGCACAAAGCCATACCACCATGCTTTGTCCAGAGCAGAGACGGTACAGACAGTAAAGGCCAAACCCCTCAAAACACTGGATAGTCACATGTATCCTCACTAGCAGCACACAGCACATAAGGTTGTTTTCAGTTGGATTATTCATGTACTCAGTGCCAATTAAAAAGCAAACAAGCCTGTCTTCCAGCCACTCACTGAGCATGCACCTAACTGTAAGCATGGGTCCTAACTGTAAGCATGGTAAATGTAAGCAACTGCATCCTCAATTGCTTCTGGATTTCCCTAAGTCAGGTCAGTCTGACACCAGGCGTATACAAATAGGGAATTAAGCATTAGTTGTGCTAAAAGAAGGGTTAGAGTTAGTCTCAGCAGCACGAACAAAATGCAAATACAGATCTTCCTAATGGTGAGAGCTGCTTGCTCACACAAAGCATGCTGACTCGGGCTACAAACCCATCCGTGGTTGTGCCCTCTGCAAGGCAGGAGATTATTTTAACTCAGTTTGATGCTGTCTGCCCAGTTTTAATTGCCTTTTTTCTTTCATCTATTTACTCCCTTGATATTCCTTATTCTTTTAAATCCACTCACAATCCTTCTACAGATTCTAACTCAGACACTTCAAGGCCTCCTCCCGGAGCAGTTCACAACAAGCCAGGGCTGGCTCTGTGCATTTCAGTGCAGAGTGTTGATGCGATGCGAAAGGTTGTTTTATCCACAGCTCCTCAGTAATGCCAGGGAGCTTTCCTTCACTGTGAACACTCTGTTGTCACCTTGGCTGCAATCCTCTGTTAGGGAGACTTGGGAGATGATGCCAGACCACAGCCCCTGTGCTGCGGCTGCTTTTCTCAAGAGAATTGGGAGCTCCGCATCTCGATAAAATGACACGGAATATCTTTCTCAAGAATGAAAGTGATTTTCTAGCCTTTGATTGCTGAAAGCACACTTGATAAATTGAATAGGAAGGCATAAAAAAAGGGGGTGACTGAGAACAAGAGATGATAACAATGAAGCTCTTATGTGAGGAGGATTCAGGTCATCAATTTTCCTTCAGTATGAATCAAATGCTGTTAGCAACATGGAAGCGGCTCCACGATAAGACACACAGACACGCTCGAGAAATTTAATGCTTCGTCCCTCACCGCAGAATTTACAGCATTTAATCGACCAAATGGAAAGGCAGAGGCTCTTATCAACTGGAAAGTGGAAGGCATGACAAGAGAGCGGGCCAGGATAACGAATGCTCAGTGAAGTCATAGGACTGCTTGTAAAGCCACTCAGTGTCTCAGCCACGCTGAGGTTCTCACAGATAATTAAATTACATCTCCCCCATGGGCACAATCTAATTTGGGATGTGATGGAAGTAAGGGACAGCCTCTGCTCTCTTCTATGCCCCAGAGGACACGGAGGATTGCTGAGTTAGATGCCTGATGATCCACATCAGGGTTTGTGTCCCTATCAGCTAGCTCTTCTGCTCGGTGGTTGCTTCTGCCTTCACCCACAAGATTTCCCCCTCACGCATGTCTCTGCACCCCCAGAGGTGCTTACAGTAGCCTATCAATTCAATCTAAAATCCTCCAAGAGGCAGAAGCACCTGTCACAGGAAAGAACTGCTTGGTTTGGATGCAAACCTTTGTGTGCAGAAAGGTCTTTATCAAACAATGTAAAGGATGCGATGTTTCATTGAAACTAAAAATCTGCTAATACAGACATTACCATTCTTCCCCCATTACCTTTTAATGGGGATTGAAAGAATATCGAGCGAGCTTTACAGATCATCCAATATGTTTCCAGCATCTGTTGATGTAACCATGTATTTTAATGCGCAAATATGTCACAGACACCAAGTTTTCTAGTATTTACTGGGAATAGAATTTTACTTACTCTTCACAAGTAATCTGTCCCGTATAAATTAATGTTAAAAATAATATATAGCACCCATTTCCACATCAAATAACCCAAAGGCAGAAGATTGAACAGAAACAAAACATTATTGGTAGCAATAGCTGCAAACGGCTGTCCAGGGGAGCTCTCTCTACTCACAATACTCACCTAAACATTGATTCAACACACAAAAGTCATCTTCAGCAATCTGAATGGGATCTGCTAGTACATTTGTTTTTTATTTTTATTTTTTTATGTTAGTTGAATGAAATGGTCTTTTGGCTTCTGAAGAGCCAGGAGACAAATATATTCCTCCAATAACCACGGCGGCATCAGTCTTCCCAAGACATTCTTCCCAGAATTTCTGTGTTGAAAAGTGTTTCATTGTTTCTATTGATCCAAAGCACGCATTAAAATAGCTTGCAGGGGAGGAATTGCTCTTTTCTTACTTTGTTCAATAGCTGCCTTTCCACAATGTCCAAAACCTAGTGCCTTTAAATTAAAGAGTGGACAAGTTTCCATTCCATAGAAGCTGTGGCAGATTCCTGACACAACCAGATTTCCTGTCCAACCGAGTCTCAGTAACCCTTTTTCTCATGAAGATATCAAATCTCTCATGCTGCCTTGATGCATCCACAGGGACCAGCCACAAGTCTGGGAGAGGCTCCACATGTGCTGTGCCACTTGTGAGTAGTGGCAGCCAACGCTGCTGCTGTGCCTCCTTGTGATCACCCAGTACCAAGTCATCATCTCTAGTATGGAAAGGATCCATGCTTCTCCTGGATGCACAAATTCACTTACAGAGAAAGGACACCAGTGACAAAATCTCAGGAAGTACTCTCTGACCTTCACAGGTGTCACAGCAATCATGACAAAAAGAATACTGTTCTCTCTTGGGAATTGCCCGTGGGGCCACAATCTCGACAAAGTATTTGTCTCTTGGTAAGCAACACTGAGGCTGAAAGAGTATTTTCCATCTAACAATAACAGTCATGCGAACCATGATTATTAAAGAATAATTATTATGCTGCATTCTCCTTTCAATCAATTCCCTCCGTCTAGGCATAGATGTGGACACAAACAATCATTTCAGCACAGGAAAGACTATTTGAATGGCACTGGTGCTTGTTTCAGGAAACAGAATTTACTGCAAACCTCAGCTGAGGGGAAGTCTGTTTTCTTCAGGTTGTTTCCAGGAAAGTACACAAGAGAGAAAACTATATGAAACCTTAGAAAGCCAGAGGCTTTGACCATGCAGCTCAACACCCACTGCCCTGCAGATAACTCTCATGAGATAAACTCTCATTTGTTTATCACCAATACAGGCAACAGAGGTGCACATGGCAATGAAATATTGCCATTGCATCTTAGCTTTTGACATGAGCAAGTATATACCTTCCTTTTTAGGACAAAAGAGAATGGGAAGTATCCCAGCAATCCATGTTTCTGGGTGGAATCAGGATGCAAAATGGAGAGTTTGGGAATGAGCTCTTTCGTGCTGAGCTTACTAGTAGTGTGTCTGCCATGGAAAAGGGATCAGTTTGCCACCTTAGCATTATTTTGGCCTGTAAACCACACAAACCACACACTGGCTCTATTTCACCGTGCAAGAGCAAGCTGGGAAAACAGAAAAGGAGGAAAATGGAAAATTAAGGAGCTCAGTTTTGAATTCTCTGTAAGTGTGACACAACATATCTGCAAGTAAACCACGTTTTATGATTTTCATGACTGAAGTGACAAACCCCTGACCATATTATTGCGAGTGTCATAGAGACAATTAAGCGATCACCCAGAGATGCTGACTATCACACAATCTCACTGTCAGCAGCAATCAGAGGCATCAAGTATATCTGCAACAAATTGGATCGGCAGAATCATAGAATCAGCGACATCAATTCATTCTAAGCAACTTACAGAAAAGTAAATGCCACAGACAGGCAGAAAAAAAAGATCTCTCTACATTGAACCAGTATGCAAGCATTAAAAAACTTTGAAGGTATTTGCACTGAGAAAAGTAAAAGCACCGTGCTGGCAAGCCAGCTGGCTGGGACAACAGAAACCTCTGCTGCTTGCCCCAAAGGGCACCCAAGAGCTGTGACACAATATTAGGATGCCAGAAAAAGAGAACGGAAAATGACATGACGGATAATATTACATCTGGTGAAATCCACTAAGTCAGTGAAAGTAGGGATCAGAGAGGAGAGGAGGGAAGAATTTGCCCCGAAGGCAAATTACACCACAACTGCCTGCTTCAGGACTACTCCTGTCCTAAGCACCACTCGAGTTAATTCTCCATGAAGTAAATCACTAGCAATACTGAATACTCTGGGTTTCCAAAATCATAATAAAGATTAAAATGTATAGTGATAGTATACGTTTGCATATACTGCAAGTAGAAAAGTCATTAGCAAATAGTACACGAGCTCTGACAAGACATTCTAACAAGCCCAGAAGAAACTATTCCTCCCCTCACTGCATAAATACTTGGTCTATAGTGTGCTACGTGCTGACAAAGCACTAACTACATGGTCATAACCAGAGGATCAGTCATACCCAGCCAATTCAAAGACATTCTCTTGACACAACCCTTTTTCCCCACTTATTTTCTCCACCATTGGTAACAGAGGTTTTGACTTCAGATCAAAGTTCCTACGTCCCTGAGTAGAAAGTTTTCCCATACCTACAGCTTCAGCCTCCTTAAAGGTACAAAAAATAAAAGATAGTCTGAGATACAGCCATTCAGGATAAATTCACCCCTCAGCAGAATCAAGCTAGGGAAGTCAGAGGTATTTGCCTCCCTATATTATTAACTCGATTAAGCACGCAATAAGAGTTGTTGGGTAAAACGGAGAGTGTGTGTGTGCATGTAAAATGCAGACTCAAGGAGTCCTAAAGTGCCCTTACAAATACAGCAAAAATAGGCCACTAAAATATTTTGTAATGACAATTTATGTGTGTATAACAAGTCATTATTTCAATTCTCTGCATCAGGGATTTCTTGTTTCTTTCCTCTATCCCTTAAATAAATCTAAATAAATTATACATTTAAAAACAGTCTATGCATGTGTAACAACAGAAACAAATTTCATTTAACATCCAGCTGTCAAAGCCAACCCTTCTGTCACTCTTTATTCAAGTCTGTTTTACATAATTTATGTCGTCTTAATTATTTCCTTCTCTTTCTGGTGAGGATGGCACTTAAGGACGAGCCACTTGCAGTGCAGTCATTTCCTTTGGAGATGATATGACAGGGTGACATGATCACGTACAAAAAACCCCACTGATGCGATAAGGTCTCCAGGTAGGGAATTATGTATATGCAGGGCCTATCAAAATGGGACATCAGTAGATCCGCATACTACGGTGATAAAAATAGTAGCGCATATGCATAATACTGGGTTTTAATGCAGGCATACTGTGCTATTAATAGCACTCCTTTTTGTTCCTTTACTTCCCTTACAAATGGAAGCTGATGGAGTTTATAGGAAGCAAAGGAACAGAACACTAGCTCAAATCAGATTTTTTTAGGAAATTCTGCCAAATTAAAACTTTTTAAGTCACAGCCAAAGTCCTTCTCATCCTTCCACACCATTAGTTAGTTGGTAGGAATTACAAAGAGGGCTTTAACCATATGTACATTCAACTATATCTAAAGTAATACATGTATCACTCTAGAAATATCCTATCTCATTTCTAGATGATAAATAATTAAATTGTTTTAAGTGGTCTAATCTATTAGTGCCTGGAGAGGCCTTCATTTCTGCCACTACATTTTAAGAAGCCACGCTCATCAGTTCGATGCAGTTAACCATCGTAAATCAACTTCCTTGCTGTATATGACTAATGAATTTACTACATGATGAAAAGAACCAATTCCTCAAATTAAGGTTTCACTCCAAGATGTTCCTCATTCTCCCTACAGTCCAGTAGTTTTTTCTTCCCTATCTTTCCTCTCTATGGGCTCCCAACATCTGCAGCACGAGACCTTCAAAAGCAATAGTCTGAGTTCTACAAATATTTGTTCACAACACTAACTGTTGCCACACGGGCAATGTTCTTGGTTAAATTGATCCACTGATGAAAATAAGCTATTTACAATATCCCAGACCTGTCAGAATTGGAATCAGGCTGTTGATGCTCCAAAGCACGGTTGGAAACTTTAGTGACCACTGCACACACTTTGCAGGCTATAAACTCAAGTGGTTTTGCTTCCTGTACATACAGCCCTGTGCTTTGCATCCTGCTCTGCTGCCCTTGTTACTTTTCATGCCAACTCAAATTATTCAGAGCCTCAATGAAGCATGACCACTTACTCGAAGCTGAACTGAAATGGCAGGAATGGCCTCCATCTCAAGGCTTTCAGTATCTTGTAGTACAGCCCAAGGCCAGGACTACAAATGTGGATTTATCTACCACTGCTGGCTATCCAGAGCCATACGCATGACCCAGGCAAAAACCGGAGGTCCTGCCTCCTTGGGTGCTGGAAAGATCAAAGGCAGCCAATGCTGTCACAGAACAAAAGCCTTGTAAAATATTAATGTAATTCTGTACCAGCTGGCCAGGCAACTGCAAAGAAATATCCTCCTTCTCCAGCTGTGCAGCATACCCACCAAGATAGAGATGGCCTGTTTGGTGCCAAATCTGGATGCAAAAAATACCAGTCCAATCTTCATTGTAACTCTGGTAACAGGAAACCATTGAAAATGGAAAGTGACCTCCCTGGCACACGTGGTGCTACCCCTGCAGAATGCATTGGCTGTTGCAGCAACACAAGGGTTGTACCAAATAGTGCAGATCCTCAACGCTTGCAAATCAGAGTGCTCTGACTACAGCTGGCAAAGTGCAGCTCACCTAGAACAGTTCAGGAGAAGCTTACACATCGTCTAATGAAAGTCCCTGCAACTACATTAAAAAGATGTAAGGATTAATGAGAAATATGCAACAGCATTTTCAGAAAAAGCACGGTCATCACCTGGAAACAAAAGGACTGAGAAGCTCCTAGCAAGGAAGAAGGAATGCAGCAGATGTAAAGCCAGCAGAACAAGGAAAACATTGGAGTTACTGCTTTCTCCAAGCCTGATAATAAGATAATAGTAAAGAGACTGGATAAGATGAATAAACTTAAGCTGTTATAAGCCAAAGGCTAAATTCTTCAGTATATTATGGAGCCAGCTTCCTTGGACCCCATTTGTAAATGACAGTCTCGTACACCATGGACAAAACGTGGTCACTGTGTCCATTTGTACATCATTCATAAAACTTTCACAAAAGTTTGGAGGCGCTGAGCTGAAAGTCATGACACCTGCTTGTGATGTTAAGACAGCAATTTTTCAGCATTACATGTGACGGAGCAATATAAGTTCCACATAAATCCAGGGCACTGCAATTTTCTTACTTGCTTCATGAATTGGACAAAAAACAGGTGACCAACGAATCACTGAAAGATATCTAACATAGAACAATCTGGATTTGCCAGCATGCTGCAGTACCCTTGGGGTCTTCCGAATGTTGATACCAGTTTTAATTCTCCTCTAAAGAGACATGCGTGACTTCTGCTTTCCTTCCTGATTTTAAATCAGTTCCACTCTTTGTAGAAAGGAAAGGCACAAACGGTGAAGTTTCCTCTTCAAAAAAAGCTATTATTTGCTATTTTTCTGTGCACATGTTGCTGTACATTTTTTATATGTGCATTCCCCTCTACATATATGCAGTCATACTAGAAGTATTTTTATACATATATATTTAAAACATCATACTGTATATGGTCTATTTTGGCAATAGCCATCTGGAAAGGAAAACGGTATAGAAGAAATCATTAAATACAACCAAACTGGATTTCGCATACTTCTGCCAGCCTAAAGAAAGAAAAACTACTCATTACTGCTTGTTCTGTAAGCAGGTTAACCATTCCTGCACCAACACTGTTATCCATACACAGACACCCAGGCTGCACTGTATAGCAGTAAACGTCAGCAGAAGACCAGCCTGCATATAAACGTGCGTTGAACTGCCACTGAAGAGAGGACAGGCCCACTGTAATCACTGTTATAAAGGACATACTTCTGCTAATCTCAGTCTCTCAAAATCTTCTATTTTACTGAGCTGTCAAAACATCTGAGCACCATTTAGTTCCAATTAAGCCCTCCCCTGAACCATTCCAGGGGAACCAACAGCAGACAATGGTTATTGCCACATGCCAGGGATCTCAAGGATCCCACAACATTTACCTGAGGGCCTTATACTCAGCACTAAGCACTCCAGCCATTTCTGTTGCCTGCTAAGCATGCTTTTAAAGTAACACTGCAGCTACTGATGCTTGTTTCACTTCTAGATGAGCAACACCGGACTGTGACCAAATCCGTATCCATTCTATAGATTGCCTCCTTCCTATAACATCCTTAATAAAATTTGTGATATTCTAAAAACGACAGGCTCTTGATTTCACATTCCTCTTCCACAGCTGCCTTATTCCTGCTGAAATAGTCAAATGAAATTATGCATGGAAACTCTGCTGAGAATTTTCTTCTTCATGAAAGAACAAAAAATGCCTGACATGCTTAGAATTCAAATCAGGACCAGGAGGGCCCTAATTCCATATACATGTTATCAATACGGTACACATTTGACAATCACACAGTACTTGCCAAACTTGAGGGTACCCCCCTGGGAGGAGGGGATTAAAATGCAACCTTGGGTCAAAAGAGGCTACACAATCAGGACTTCCCACGCCAACACTGAGGAAATGAAATTCATGGTGGAGATGTTCTGCTCCTAAAATGCACGGAAACACTGGAAGAAACTAACATGATTAAAAAACATGAATTAATTCTGTTATGCAGAAGAGCCCCAAAACACAGATTTGGCAGGAACATTCCACAAAAATCACTTATTTATTCATTCACTTTAGTGGCCATGCTCTACTTTGTGAATTATTACTGATAATTCAAGCAGACATGTAGAAATGAACTCAGCTCCCATGTGTTTTAATACATATTCTAGAGTTTCGAAAGTAAGCCTTTGCATGATAATAGTTTCTAAGTGTGAATATCTGTGTACATCTCCAAAGACGACAGTTGAAAAAGGAAATATTTGTTTTTAATCTCTTAATTATACTTTTCCCCCTCAGTGCATTAATTTGGCAATTAAAGGATTCTGCTCTCACCGAAGGGTGAGATGACGGAGCCTCTCGGAGCCCTGATTTTTGGCACCACCTCACTCCTGCTTTATGCTTGAGGCTGCTTCCCTTCTGACTGATTCTTAATTTGAATGAGATTTCACTGAAGACTGTATCAGAACTGCAGCAAGCTAATCTTATTAAACTATACGAGTTTAAAAACTCAGAGCTTGATGTCAGGCAGGCTGTTTCCAAATTGGTATATTTAAGATCCAAATTAGATCATGAGTGAAATATTAAAAGGCAGTAGAGCCACTTAAGAGTGAACTTCCATTTCCAAAAGAAATTTCTGGACAGCAGGAAGCCGGGACTCATGCCAGTTCAGCGGGAGTCAGGCTCCTGGCTGTAATGGGTGCTTTTAAGTGGTTTAACTCTTAAAATGTAAGCTACTGAGAAAGGATGTGAAGACATAAAGGAGTTTACTTTACATTCCCAACACCAGAGCAAATACATGGGTCCTCTCCCAAGGGTACTCCAACCTCAAGGCTCCTGAGAATACATGCCTTAGTGGGACACTATGGCCAACCACTTACAACTTCAGCTTCACTTCAGCCATTGTTGGGTATAAAAGGCCGCAGAAACCAGATAAGGAGGAAGTGTCAACAGTAGGATGCAGCCTACCCTCAGCCTGCTATGATGCTTACACATGGTTTGTGGAGAAATGAGTGGCTGCCTGGTCACCTGCAGGTCCCCTCAGCCTCCAGGTGCTCAGAAAGCTGACCCACCATGTGCCATCGCTGCTTGGATGCCATCCAGACGATGAAAATTAAGTTTGCAGAGCTTGCAGGGAGCAATTCTACCTCTGGGCTGACTGCAGACAGCTCCTCACACATGCGGCCTTACACAAGCACCCGGGTGTTTGCTGGATCCAAGCCCGACACAACCAACATTAGTTTGCATTGTTTGGTGCCTGGCTTTAACTCTTTACATCTAGCTACAAGTGCAGCTAATCAACTGAAATTGATTTTCCAGAGCTCAGTCTAATCCACTGCATTGAAGGTGACCTATGTTCTTTGTAGGGATATGTAGCTGGGGTTTCTGGGTTTTTTTGTTAAGGTGTCTTGAATATCAGATGCCTGCGTTCAGCTGTCTGCAACCTTGTCAGTAATTCAGAAGGGTGCCAAGGAGTGCTTGTGACACAGGCACATTTCTGAGGGATCACAAAAGATCTCTCCCCTGCTCCTGCACATACCAGCAGTGAAAAATCACTCACTTGCTTTTGTACAGTCAACTCTCAGCCACCCACAGGAAGATTATTGCAGAGCACATCCCCTGGTCCACCAACGTTCCTGCCAACAGCACAGCACTTTCACATGCACAGCTCAGATCCCAGGCACCTGCAGCAAGCACTGTTTTCCCCAAACTAACCAATCTAATGGTTGCTCCATTAAAATATAAATTACATCAATATTTGCACGGAGGACTGTTTTTTTTTTTTTTGGTTTGGTTTTTCATTCCTGCTCTCACTTATCAGTGCTAGCTGAGCACCACTGTTATCACTGAATTGGAACAATCTGTTCCAAGCGACCAAAAGAACTAACCATTTATCAGGACCAGAACAGGCATTTTGGGGAGGGACGTTATATTGGTGTGGTTTGTAATATGGAGTCAAATGGGACATTCTGTGTCATTCAAAGCCACCTGGGGAAAGAGGGAAAGGAAGCAGGCTTTCCTAAGCTGTCTCAAATTTTCAAATTTATAGCAAACAATTCTCTCCTCCCTCTGTCCTTTAGGTCATGCTTAAAATAAAGAAAACCTTCATCATTTGAGCAGGGTTCACAGGGGACAAAAAAATAAAAAGAGAGCATACAATAAAAATAACATCTTGCCTTTACATAGGTGGATGAGGCAGCCTGAACTGGAACGCTGTGTACGGTACAGCTCATCTTGTCTCACACGTGGCATTGCAGAATTAAAGGGCATTCAGAGATAAACAACGGCAACCTTCACAGGCTCATGACAAAACCCCAAACAAATCCCGTAAGGAGGATACAAAAGATCACAACTTTCTCCTTTGGAGAGCAGATACATTAGAAGCAATGTGACAAATGTGTGCAAACTAATGAACAGTAATGGAAAAGGTAGCTTGGATCCCTCTGTCTTCATAGGCTGAGGACACGAGATGAGGGGGACAACAATGAAATTAAAACCTGACAAAAAGCAATCTTCCTTTCACACAATAAGCTGTTAGTCTGCTGGACTTAAAGCTCCTGAAAGTCAAGACCAGGGACTTAACGAGATTCAGAATGGGTCGTCTATATGGATACCAAGAATATCCAGCAATTACAGTTAATGCTAACAAAGAAAACCTAGACAGAATATGGAAAGGTCTTGGGCATTGGGGTTAAAGCTCCTCTCTAACAGTGAGGGATCAGGATGAAAGGGGACACGGCATGGCAGAGACCTTCCCTGCCCTGCTCACGAAGCGATGCCACGTCCTGCCCCAAAGCAAGCAGGACTGGGCCTTGCAGGACAGGGCAACAGGGCAGAGCAGTGGAAACCTTCCCGTTCTGGCATACTTGCTTCCAGCCAGCTCCAAATCCCCTCTTTCTTCCCTTGCATTAGTTTTATAGCTCTGTACATTTCTCTTGCCCATAACTCCATCTCCCATTCCTCACCGTGTCTCTGCAATAAAGTTCTTCCTTCTTTGTCACCGGTCCTACTCTGAGTAAAAGCGCGTAATATACTGCCTACTACCAACTGCAACACTCGGTAACAGACTGAATGTTGGGGCCGTAATTCAGTCCGGAGGCTCTACTACTGCCCATAAACTACGTGCTGTCTCCCAGTTTACGATGTCAGCAGGACTCCAGCTGAATTAAGGCTTCTACTGTATATAACTGACACCAATGCATTATCTTATGCATAATGCATAGAAGATGGCTCTAATCATAAATCCCGCTGCCTGCCCTTCTTTTCCATCACAGATGCGGCATGGCATCTCATACGCTCTGCTTACTGATACATAAAATCCTTCTCCTGAATCATAATGGCAGCAAAACCTTTTCTTGGGTCACTGCTTCCAATAAAAGCCTTTCATTCCCTCTTTTCCCCAAAGAGATTGAAATAAACTTCAGTTCATCCCACTAGCAAAACTCACATTTAAATTTCAGGACCACGCTGAACTGGTGATTCAGGAACGCTGCCTGTGCCAGACCGTATTTTTGACACTAGTGAGCAAGGGCTCTGTTCCTAACGCCCATCTTTTGTCTGTGGGGCTCTCATCGCCATGCAGCATCTCAAAGTCCAGGCAAACACACCAAAGCTCCACAGGCATTTGGGATCAGCAGAGCAATCACTCAAGAGGCAAAGCCATGTGGTGGCTGCCATACTGTTGGTGCACAGGGGTGAGAGTGAGGTCTGCAGAAAACATCTGCAGTCCTGCAGAGAAGTCAAGAAATCCCAGGTATGCACATACAGAGGGTGAGGTATTGCTGTCACTAGTGGCTTTACACAATTTAGAATGGGATATAAAGTTAAAGCTCCAAACAGTCGACAAATGATGCAGCCAAAATATCTAATAAAAGCTTTGAAATATCCTGGAGAATTGACAATTCCATGTGTAAATCCAATAAAATGAAATCTTTTGAACCAACCAACCAAACAAAAAACAAAAAAACCCACAAAATGTGATATAGACGCATTACTTTAAAGTCATCTTACATCACAGCCATTTAGCCATTATTTCTAACCAGAAAACTAAATGGAGAAGGTGCACTCATGCATCTTCCTACTTAAAATTATCTTTGCTATTTTAAGACAGTATAAGTCTGTTTAGCCTGAATAAACCTTACACAACATTGTGCAAGTGCTCTAAATCTATTTAATCTTTGTGACAAAAAGACCAAGCATCTGAAGGCCAAAGCCTGTGACAGCCTCACAAGGCTGGCTGCATTCAGCCACATTCAGGCAGGCTAAAGATATCGGAGCATTGAGCAGAAGTATCTCAATGCTCACCACCTCAGCAACTTAGGCAGTGGGCAGTAGGTGCCACAGTCAGGATACAGTTGCCTCAGTCCAGATTCTGCACCTTGGGCATCTCAGATAATGGTACAAAATCTGTTTCAGGGTACATAACCTGTTTGAGCAATAGCAGAGAACAGTATCTGAGGAGCTAGAGCAGCGGCACTGCACTGCCCTCCTTGCAGAGGCAGGAAGGCTTTCCATGTGACTGTACCCACCTCCTGCAATGTGGTAATGAATGCAATACACGTTTCAACTGGCAGACTCCACTGTCAGCAACATCTCCATCTTTGCTCAACAGATCCTCCCCGGGTACAAATTAGTAGCTATTCTCAGAAAGCCTCAAATGCTTGGAAAAACAGATGACAGGAGCAAATTTCATGCAGGTCTTCTCCCACTGGCAAGAGCTACCTGCAGCAGGCTGCCAGGGGTTAACCAGTCCCTCCTCTCTGACGGGCCAAAGTCAGCCACTTTCACACTAGGAAGGTAATGGATGGAAGAACTTAACCTGGATTTTCCCTTTCTGGTTTCCAGCACCTCATGCATTCAGCAGTTCTGAGGCCACTTCAAGGCATGACTTATCCAAGAGATTATCCCACACCTCCTATTTTTTGCTAAGGCCAGTGGAGGGTGAGGGGAATAACCAGAAAATAAAGCTGGCAAACAAAAACAGTCATAGAAGATGACAATGATGAATTCTTCCAGCTTCCAGAAGGAAGCAACTGATAAGTTTCTGCACAAAAAAAAGTGACTCTAGAGATTGGTGGTGCTGCCAGAAGTAAACATATGCAGAATCTTTTTAGAAGTAATTGCAGAGGGAGAACACCTGCAGCATCTCCTCAGCCCCATGCCCAGGGCTGGGCATGGCTGGGTTGAGGGAGAGCCAGCAAGCTGAGCTCCATGTAGAAGTAAACACAGAGCAACAGCAGGAGGAGGAAGAAAGAGCCAAGCCAGGGCTTCCCCTCCAGCCTGCACACCTCAAGGAGGCCTTGCCTTCGGCCACAGAGGCTGCCAGTTGCCTGCTGCTTTGTCAGCTCGAGCCCAGATTTCCCCAGATGGGAGCACGTTTGGTCTTAACAGCAACCAAAACCCAGCAGTCACTGCACAACACAACTACCTACTTATTTATTTATTTTTTAAGTGGGGTGTTTTATAGCTGGCCATGGCTACCAATTGGTATCTGGGGAAGCCTAGAGCATTATTTTTGATCTACAGAGCCTTCCACAGTTTGGAACCTTATTACCTTCAGAAACTACTACCTTCTCCTCATCTGTTTCCATGGCAGCTGCAATCAGTGGAGATGCTGGGGCTGACAAGCCCTGATTTACTTGGGTGCCAGGGCAATTCCAGGGGGCTGTCGTTTTCAGAATTTACTCCTGCTTGGTCTGACAGCATTTTCAGGAAAGGAAGAGGTAGGATAAATAAAGACCGTACAGGCTGGGAAGTAGCGATCTTTTTTAGAGTGATTCAACAGTTCAGTGCACACTGTTCCAATAGCACTTGAATTTTTTTTTTCCCCTTAGTAATAGTGTACGTGCCCTTGTCCCAGGGTCACGGCGCAGATGCGATTAGTAGACTTTGCTTCGTTTTAATCTATCTTTCAGTACAGCAAGAAAATAGACTGCTTAACCAAGGTTTGTTTTCCAGGATTTAAAATCAGAATCTGTGAGCTTTGGTATTCCCTGCTGGTTTCTACTGGTTACAGAAACCACTGTTTAACTGAAACATTACTATTTCTCCATATTGATGCTTTTCACATGGTGATCTCAAAGCGCCAGACTTGTGCTTCCCAGAAAGAGAAAAGCCTAGCTTCCCACTGCAGCATCTCACTCCTTCAGAAATGCACTTCCCATACCATCTGTGTGATATCAAATTTAGAAAAACGAATAGTATCTTGGCAGTCTTTACAAAATGTACTCAGGATGAAGGGGAAAGCGGAGGGGTTCCTATCAAATGGGGCATTCAGTATCTGAGTCAGAGGTGATGACAACATCTAAGCAGGGTGCTGTTTTCTGAGAAATACACCATTAATTTTTTAGGGCATGACACAAATGTGCCGCAATTCAGCTGAAGGCTGCTCGTTCAGTCCTACTGATGGCCTTGTAATTACAGCACAGGGCAGAGCCTCCAGGTCCGCAGCTCTCCTTGTCTTGCACATCTCCTCCACACTCAACAGAACAAGTTGCTTTACATAAAAGATTACGGGAGAACAGTCCCAAATTGGTATGATCAAAACCAGCAGCCACTTTAGGAATGATTAACGTGAATTATCCTATCTGTAAAATACAGATAACCCAGCCTCTTTATTTCCTAACACAAGAGCGGATCGCTGGCATTTGAGATGTCTTGAAAATCACAGGTGCTGATAGCATCAATAACAGCATGCTATGAGATGCAATATTATTACAATAATAATGACACTCGTTTCAGACTTCTGCATTTTTCAGGTCATCAACCAAAAACATTAACAAAACACAGCCCTTCAGGAGATGAAAAATCTTTGCAATGTGATGCAAGCTGTTTCATACAATTTTCTTCTTCTGCACCACTCTGTGCAAAGTGCCTGCCAGCATTCTTCCAGCTATCAGGGAAATTATAAGTGCCACTCCGCACGTACAAGAAGCAGGCCCTCAGATGGAGCCAAATGCTTCACTGGAAGTCAGAGAGCATCCCGCAGCTGACAACACTCATGCTCTTAATTCCACTGCCTTTTTCTTTTTTTTTTTTTTTAAGGTCTTGACTTACAGTCTTCTTCAGCGATGCCAGCACCAAAACCACAGGGACCAACCACATAGACTAGACTTGAACCTAAAGGAAACTTGCTCAGCTACCCAACTGCAGCCTGGCTACCAAAAATTCTTCCTCTTGCTCAGCCAACAGAAGAGACGAGCAGAAGCTTGTCTCCCAGACCCTGCTCCACACCAGGGTGCTTTGGTGGGGGCAAAACGAGCCCAGTGCTCCCTTTCAGGGGAGAGGAGGGGAGAGAGCCAAACGGCTTTCAGTCAGCATCTCTAAGCCTGAAGTGCCGACAGCATGGAAAGCGTTCTGCAGCGCTCTGCCAGGGCAAAAGGCTGGACTTGTGCAAGCTGAGCACAGACTTGTGCAAGCGATCCCCTTTGCAAACGGAGCTCTCTGAGTTTCTGAGAGATACAAGAGAGCTCCCCAGCAAGAGCTTTCCATATTTTCTACCTTCACATTTTTGAGACGTCAGAAGGAATTCTGCTTTGATTTTGAGAACAGATGTTAAGACCTGTGAACATTTCTCCCCTGGCTCTTCTGTTATGCCTGCTGGTTTTATCTCATTATTCCCTCCTTCCTCCAGCTTAAGAGCAACAGACAATTGCTGGGGTAGAGAAGGATCCTTTTACTTCCCATATCTGGGAAGCAAAAAGAGAGCCTTTATCTTGCCTTTAAGGCAAAAACTGCAACTGTTTTGTGTGTGTCTGTGTGTATATTCAGACCTTCTCTCCCATTTCAATAGTCAAGGTTAAAATCTACAGGAAAGGACAATAAGCTCTGTACAACAGTCTGTTTCAAATTACAAAGTTAAAAACAAAGGTGGTATCGACAGCGTGCACTTCTGTGAACATACGTGCAAAGCCTGATCCATCCATCATCTTCTTTCCATTGGCTTTAACCCAGGAAAGTACACGGACAGATCTTTGTTCAACAGAACACTTAAGCGTGTGCCTAAAAAGAAGCACATGCTGGCACGTGTGTCTGAATCAAGGAGGCAAATCAATGCTTAACTCCCTTGCCTGAGTTGAAGCTTTGTATCTGTGTGTCACTTTTAGCAGGTGACCAGCTCCATTGACTGTAGTGAAATCCCTGGCATGCAAAAACAGACAGTATTATTTTTTTTTTTCCTCCTTTAGGCTGCTTTTTAATAGAGCAAATGGCAGCGTTAACATTTATAAACACAAAGGCAATTCTTATGGGAACAGGAGGCTGCTTTTCCCTATTGTTCATGGTGGACTCTGGCTGCGTGAATGGATGATATGTTAATTTTGTGGCACAGTTGCTCAAGGGAGGACATGGTGAAGCCTCCCATGGCACAGTACACACAGCTTACAGTGGGTATGGTTAAAATTTAATTATTTGTTACAGCCCTCAAAAAGACATTTCTCCAAAGTAAACATGCTATGAAGTACATTTTTCTCTAATTATATTAGCAAACCTTCAATCCATAAAGCACTCTTTCTGAGCTTTTATGGGCAGCTGCTGCTCTAATGCTGGAAGGAAGAGTCGGCAAGTTTGAAAACAAAATAGGCCACAAAGATTTAATTTCCTATAAAATAGCTCCCTACAAGCTGTTTAAACTTTCTTTACTCAGAGCAATACTCTGAAGATTTTGGAGATTTTCAGAGCAACCCTTGCAGTAAGAACTCCTTGTGTTCTCACTGCTCAGGGGGCTCCGCAAACACACCATCAGATTTATGCCTTTCCCTTTCAAAATAACCCCATGTACTCGTCTGCAAAATTAATTTAAACAAACATACAAGAAGAAAGGAACATGCCAGCTCAATTTTTTGGGAGGGCGGTGGTCCTTGGGGGAGCAATCGCTAATATCTGCCATAAATCTGCTCCCTCGCAGCTTGGCTCACATAGTAACATCTCTGTCTCTCTGACACATGCTTTTCTTCCCAGCTTTCACTCTCCCCCTTCCCGCAGCCATGCCATAATGCGCATAAGTTGGCTGTACAGTGTTGCTGATTAAAAACTGCTAGCAGTTAGACAAGTTATTATAAAGCCTACAAGGGGACCATGTATTTAAGAATGCAGTAATTAATCAATGTGTAATAAGCAAGCACTGTGCATACAGTTTTTCTTTCCATATGCAGACAGTTCCGATTACCATGCAGGTTACATTGCCATGAGGATCGTTAGTTCCCAGAAGCTGCTTCCACCACTCCATGGCATTAATAAAGACAAGCTTATTGTACTAAAACATGCATTCATCTGCAAAACCACCCAAATACTGCTGAACTGATTAATTTTGCAGGTAGAAGCTTTCAGAAGAAAATGCCACAGTGAGTGCCACAATGACTGTGCTGTCGGGATTTTCCTTTCACCCTGCTTTTTTCAGATGCTCAACTATAAAGCATATTCTGAGCTGTGAACTGGCAGACTAGTTTGCGTCTTAAGAACGCATTTCATTTTAATAGTTTTATTTTTAATTTTTTTTCAGCTCTTTGAGTTAAGGGAGATTAAAAGAGAAATGAGAATGGCATAAAAATGCAGAGTGGATTATTTTTCCCCTTTTTAACCTGCCTTTTAAGAAGAACCAGGTCATATTTACTTTCAAGAAATTCAGAAGTGCCCAATTAATCACACGACTGCACACTTCATGAAAATTGATCATCAAATAGCTTCAATGGAAAAAGCTTCCATCCTTTCCAGAAGCTCCTCACTAAGGCACAGAATCAAGTAAGGATTTTAATATTCAGTCAGCAGGGATCTGCATTTCCACAGCAAGAAATGTCCTCCTCAATGGCCGTTCTCCACAGTACCCCTTTCAGCCCAAATGAGAAAAGAGATGCTTTGCCCTAAGTGCTTCCCTGCTAACTCTTCTAAGCAGTTTGAGTCTGTGGTGACAGTATGAGGAGCTGAGTAACCAACGTGTATTTTCATCACACAACACGATTACGTGCCCTCTCTGACCAAGAGGTTAATGTTTATTGCAGTCTTGCCACACCTGGGAACTGACCAGGAGACTGCAGAGCTCGGCATGTGGCTAGGAAGCTAGTGCCCAGAGGACACTACCGCATATATAAAAAAATATTAATTCTTTGTAATGGCCCACAAAGGGGATGACATGGTTTTATTCTGCCGATATGCAGAGGATTAAGGGTTTCTGCTTGAAGCCCCTAACAACGAAACAGGAGAATTTCAGTAATTCCACTAAAACCATGCCGAGTGCAAGGGACTGGATGATGTCACGTTGTTACTCTTGCCATTTGTTTCAAACAGCTAACCAGCACAATCCTACAAAAAGGACTCCAAGCAGCTACGCAGGGAGGTTCGACTTAAAGAAGTGCCAAGTGAAATGGGCTTATAGGAGCCTTTTGCAGCAACCTGGGATCTAAATTTTTGACATGGAGCAATTCTGAAGGGAGCTCAAAAATATCCATTAGCATGTCAAATACAGAGGAAACCCACGCTTTCTTTTCTGTTGCTCACACAACTCCATTTTTAGTGCAAAGCGCCTTACAGCAAACAATAGCAAGATACTCCATTAAAATCCTGTTTTGCTTCAGCCATTAGGTCACCATACAAACACTGTTGTCATGACTTCAATTAGCAACACTTTGCCTATGTTGATACTATTATTAATATCCTGAAACACTCATTTCTATTACTATTTAATTAATAGCAAAATGTACTGAATAATTATTCATGTGTAGTTATTAAGAGAAGCACATTGAATGTGATTAAATGTCAAGAGCTGTGACTTACAAATCCTTCCCATACCACTTCTTGTGCCAAAAAGTATCCAGAAAAAATCAGCAATGGTTGAAGTCTTTTCAGAACAAGGACGCCTATAGGTTGGAATAAACTGTTAGGCCCTGGCTCTGCAGTACAAGAATCTGTCCATGTGGAGTGTATCTCAGTTACCATTTCCAGATGCCGTATTAGCACTTAACAGCCACAGTAATTATGCAGAAAGTTAGCAAGTCATCTGCAAAAGCAACAATCCTGAAGGAGTTCTCAACTGCAAATTCAGATCCTATTCAAAACTGAGACTGGCAACATGATGAGTAATGGCGACTTCTCTTTGTATTTTGAAAAACGAAAATGTTATTCTGAAAACAAAATATTAAATGTTTAAAGGAGATTACTGTCTATCTGTATAAACAGACACAAAAGAAAGAAGGTGCATTTGAGAAAGGCTTCATTTATATATTCAAAAAGAACATTGATATTTAGGTATTTCAGAGGTAAAATTGAGACTCAGTGGGTATCAAGATGGCTGATTAGCAGTACTTATTGCAAATATTATTTGTATTGTGTGATCCCATCCCAGTCTGGTAAATGCAAAGTTTAGCAACGATAGCTGTAATTCTGTGCACATACATAGAGACTAAGTACCTGCATTTTCTCATGCAAACATACAAACAAACTGGTGTGTACATACTGGATTAAAAAACAACAGTCAGCAAACAAAGAATATTAAAAACTGTACCTTTGAGTCATAATCTTGTAGGCATCTGGCAGATAACAGCGGATATTCTCCATCTGAGCAGGATCAGAGTCACAGATTTTATCATCAGTCCTCCCGTAGTTGGCACTTTCGATCATGATAACATCTGTTCCCGGGCAGCGAAGCTCTATGGGGTAACTCTCACAGGACAGTTCCCTTCGGACCACAGCCATGGGGACCGGGGCACGGCTGAAAGCTGCAAGGATTAACACAGTAACACAGTAAACATTTACTTTTCCACACTGAGACAAGGATTAAAAGCAGAATGATGTTTAGCAGCAGTTGTTATACATAGGCTGTACTGAGATTTGCTTTGGATAGCTTTGGTATCCTGAAGATATGGCCTGCCGAAACAAGGCCTGACCTGCTGACTGCACAGAGAAATCACTTCTCTGCTCAACTACTTGATTTTCTGATCACTAAAAAAGCAAACAATCCCTTAGAAATCCCTCATTGATAGGGGTAAATAGCAACTACAGCACTGTTATTACCTCCACTTGCCAGGTGAAAAGCTAGTTGACTGATATACGAAATTGCAGCCCTGTGTTGTAGCTGATCAGCTGGTGGAAATTTTCTGCCAATGAGCAATCCAAGAACGAAGATCCCACCTTGTCAGTGTGACTACATGTAATAACATCTGCATTGCTCCTGGTCCTTTTCTTGGGTCCTTAGAAAATGCATGCCTAATGCCTTTCACCGTGGCCTGCAGCGTGCCAGGAGCTGGCCTGGGGGTTCTGGCAACCATCCTGAAGTTTGGGCCCTGCAGTGCTATTTTCCATGGAAAGGCCAATGTGTATGAAACTGGTTGATTAAAGGTTCAGTCTCAGCTTTGCTTTGGATCTGTCTGGATGTTCGAGACTGCCACATACTTGTGAAGTTCATTTAAACAGCCCTCAAAAATCTTATTTTTTTAAAAAAAAGTAAACGTTGGCTACAGGTTGCTAATGAAAAAAAGAAATACACTTTGGGATAACTTGAGCACAAAGCTCAAAATATTAGCAAGCAAACTTGCATGACAAGAAGCAATATTACTTCCCATCTCCACAGCCTCTTTGATCCAAAGATCTCCAACAGCCTAACAAACATGAATGCAATAATCCCCCAAATATCTATATGAAGTAGTTACATGTTGTCATTCTCATTTGAGCCACAGAAAGGTTATGTGACTTCAGAAGATCTCACAGGAAACCCATAGTGATTCTGGGAACTAACTACTTGCTTGGCTGGAAAACATGTTGACCATGAGATGAAACAAAAGCCAATTACACTTCCTTATTCCTCAAGGACGAAAAACTCACACTAGGAAGGTTTCCAGCAGTAGGGACAATGTGCCATTCTGGCTAGGTATTGTACTATGCTTGTTTCAACCACAAAACTCTACATCACATACAAACCTGTATTTATGTAACGGTCATAGAGCAGTCAGGGAAGGTTTAAATCCCAATTGTAACAGAACCAGGGGCCATTGAACACCACGCATCCTTGAACAACTCACTTCCACCCAGCCACATTACAAAATCACCACAATACTCTCCCCAAATGAAAAAAACTTTCCCATGCATTGTTGTCTTCTCCCATAAAACTTCCACATGGTGCACACACTCCACGTTTCACCATGGAAAAAGAGCGCATTGATGTTTCTCTGTATACCCCTTAGCCGTATCAAGGCTGCCTCTGTCTGTCTGTAGGCAGCAATCCAACACATTACATTAACTTCTGTGCAGCATTCTATTATTGTCAATTGTCTCATTTAGATATGCATTATTGGACAGAGAAACATTTCCATTCTGTAAATTTGCAGGGATTACTCTAAAAGTAGATTCTAGTGATGTGCTAGGGTTGTGGACTAATTGCCAAACTCCTGAGACAGGCAAGCATTTATTCTTCAACAATAGCTTCTCCAATTACCATAGCTTTAGGGTTTGGATCATGTAAAATGTGCTTCTTCCACGAGATTAGACTAACACAGTTTTGCCCTAGTCTCCTATTGCACCATATATCTGTTTAATGCAGTAAACCCTTTGTGTAACCAGATTCTCATTTCGGAAAGAAGCAAGGTCAGGAGAACAAACACAACTCGGAGATGCAAGACCTCGTTCTTACCCTTGCCTTTATGTTCCTAAATAGCTATGTGGTGCATGGAGAAAGGACAGGACGTGGAGGTGTACACAAGATTTGAACAAAGAAAAGCCCATCAGAAAGTCAGAGTTGGCAAAGCCCAGAAATCTTAGCCTGACATGCAAATAACACAGAGATTTCAGGTCTGCTTGAAAGGATCTCTCCTCAGAAGTCCTTAGCAGCCCGCCCCTAGCAGTTCTCTGCTATATGAAACATTGGGACTGAGAGCAACAGGGAAGAGTTTCTATTGTCTTATGTCACCTTCCGTGTTCTCATGCCCATTGCTGACCAGAAAATTTCTGACATTATGCTGGTTTTGGAAAGAGCTGTGGAGAGCTCTCTTTTTGAGACTCTTCTGTACTAAACCTGAGCAGATTGGCAGTATATGAGACAGGTGGTTTCTAGCAGTTTTTGGCAGAATGCTGAGGCCAAGCTCACTCCCTCCTACAGCCATGTGCTTAGATGACTCTCATTAATTGCCAAGAAAATGGCAAAATGAGGTATACAGTCCATATTAGCTTTTTGGGGTTTTGCTTTGGCCAGTTTCTTGGTCAATTTGGATACTTCCCTCCAGGAGGCCAATGGTCATTTATGTTTTATGTTTAAAAAAAAAAAAAAAGTTGGGAAATGGAGCCACTTGCTTCAATGTTCAGATTGCAGATTTGTCTTTAGACTACAGTAACTGCAAAGATAGATGCTAAAAGTGCCTTACTTTTGCAGTTCCTGCTATAGAAAACAAAACTCAAAACTCTCACCCATGTGCTTCAGAAATTGCATTTTTGCTGCTAATTCCTATGCTTTTTTTTTTTTGCAGTGACTATTCCATATTGTCAATGAAGGTAGGCATTAAACAAGTGATGCCTGAGGAAAACTTTCAAAAATCACAAAAAATAACTGACTGTGAACTCATTTGTCCAAACCTGGTGTATTTGTCAACAGCAATCCTGTACCTAATGCAGCTAATCTTAACTCTCATGTTTTGTTGGAAATAAGACATTAGAAGCTGCTACCAGCAATATGGTATTATTAAAATAGAAGTTTATCTGAGAACAAAGACAGTGTCCTAATCTCACAGCAAGTCTATCAACAAAGATGATGTAGTACTTCAGGCTCCCAGTGGAGGGTTTTACAGTTAATATGAAAATACAGAGGTACAATAAAAGCTGTTACACGTGTTTCTGCACCAGATGTGAGAGCACATTCCTTGTATATTCTATATGCACATGAGACTTTACAGCATCCATCTACTCAAAGAGCACAAATATCAATCCCCAGTAAAGTACTTCCAGAAAAAGAGAGGCAAAAAAAGCAAAGAAAAAAGCCATCTTGTATTCTACTTCCCTTTAGAGAGCACCCGATGAGATGCAAACATTTCTCTATGTGACTTGTTCTGTACTGGAATTCATCCTTTTGGTTCTCACAGTCACTCGATCACTTGCCATCAGAAGGACAGCTTTCACTTACTGACACTTCACTGTGGTATCAAGGAGTCAAGTGTTATTTCTTGAACATATGGCATAAAATAAATGCGACACCTCGGACAAACTTTGTTTGGATCAGGAATTAGGAACAACTGAAAAGAGTAATACGATATGATAGGAGAAAGCAGTGGTGTGTGTTTTCCATCCTGCCATCCTCCATCCTACCCCGATACCTGCAATAAATACTCCAAAGAGAGATTAGAGGTTGGCTATTTATCCCCTTTGTGAGCACATTTGTTGATGTTGTGTCCCTGTATGGTAATCTTACTTTATCATTTTTACTGGTTTTCCTGTGAGGAGTGAAGATTTTTTTTTTCTTCTTGCTATAATATGGATAAAAGCCTATCTGTGAAATACACAGCGCGATTGTATTAATTCATAAATACACCTCTTTCTGCTTTGAGCAGCTCCCTATCTTTGCAGTCTCTCACTGAGCTCCTTATTTAATCTCCTAAATAAGTGACCTAATTGTTGGCTCGAAGTCAAGAAGAGCTGACGGCTGCCCACTGCTTTGGAAAACAGGTGCCTTTTTCCAGGATCCTATGTGCAGATATCAATCTAAATACAGACAGCTGAACACAAAAATTTTGAAAAGCACTCTTTCTCACATCAAAACGTGCCAATTTGAGTCTTGTACGTGCGGCCATTCACTGGAAACCTCCACTCCTGAGCTTATCCAAGGCAAAGACAGATCAGAGGAGAAACAGCCACAGATAGTCACAGGATTTTATCTGGACGATTTAGAACTTCTTTGTCTCTGCTAATTTCAGGAGCTCAAGAATTAAGTCATCAAAATCTTGTGCTTTTTCTCCCCCTTGCTTTTGACCTCAGAACATAATTGCCTCTTGTCATGCCTGCAGGGCATGGGCTTGTAGTTATCACTGTGTGCTTAATCAAATGCTGAAATAGCCTTTAAATTACATGTCGTCTTGGCTGCTAGAGACTTGTTGAGCTCTGTTACATTTAGAGGCATGATGGTAGTAGATGTACTTTTAAAAGAAAACTGTGGGATGATGTTTTTAATTAGGTATTATATGCAATTTTCCCAGAGAAATGTTGTTCTGGCTCAGAATTTTCAGAGTGAAATTTAAGTGCATATTTAAGTGCGGTGAAACAAAAAGCTGGAAATGTAGAGATAATTATTTTCACAAGCGCTGCACAGGATTTGGTCTGCCCAGCAAAATATCTGACTTACTGTTCCCAAAGGCAAACACAGCATGCTTGGGGGGAAATGGTTTCCTACTGGTTTGGAGAAATGCTTCTGTGTTTGTAATTTCACATTACTTAATATTCCCACCATTCACCTTGATTCTGCAGAAAACACGTATATATATAAGCCACTCTCTTATTCTGAAGCATACTCTGGAATGGGTACAGGCTGAAATCCCATTCAAGTCAATAGGCCTTATATGTCTGTTGCTCCCTAAAGAGAAGCACACGCTCAAGTGCTTTTCTAAATCAGCATGCCACTTTTCCTATTAAGATATAAAGCAGCATTACTGCATTCATTTGCAGCATGCAAACATAGCTCAGTGTTTTTTCTCTCCCTTAATCCAAATTACATCTGGCCTCTGATCTCAAGAACAATATTAGTAGCAAACAAAAACTCAGGTTAAAGATAGCGACAACAAACATTTCTCCCATTTACACTGTGCCCATTCCCCTAATCTTTTCATGCTCACAAGTATTAGTTTAGTTCTGACAAGCTTAAAAACACTGGTTGGTCTAAAGTTCTTGGAAAACTTGTGATTGGAATACAAATACAGAAATACTATTCTCACTCCCCTGCTTCCACTACATATGTTGACAACAAATGAAATAGCAAAGAGCTCTTTTCTAGTGCATCTTTTCTAGTGGGATAGGGTTGAAAAGCCTTTCTTCTACTCTCAGCCTGTAGAGGGGTTAAAGGTGCATCCTACAGACGATGGCTGGTGCCAACTCATTACAGCAAATGCTTCCAACATCCATATCCAGCTTCTCCAGGGAGGAAAGGAAGACTGAGTGCAGCCCGTGTGGCCAAATGGCTGGAGCCACTGACAGTGCAAGGCTGGAGCTGGACGGTGCTGGTCTCCACTCCCAGTTGACTGCTGTCCAGTTTCTAAAAATGGAAAAACTACCCAATCTCCTCCATTAAGCACTCCAAAACCTGCTAGGGAAATGGAGAGAAGAACCAGATATAATAAAAACGTAGCTTCAGCCTGTGTTTCTTTATACAAACCAAATACCCACACGCCCAGACCACCTGGGGCTTTCTTATTTGATAGAAGATGCCAAGAACAATTTGCGACTTTCCTTCGTGCACCTTTACCAGAAGCAGTGCTGATCCTCACCCAGCAAACAGCCACCTATGAACAGACTCTACAAACTGCAAGTGCATCCCCTAAGCAGTGGAATGGGGTAGAGAAAGGGGACTGAGAAGAAAAGCAATGTTGTTCAACAACATGGCAAAGGCAGGCAAATAAAAATGAGGAAAAGAAAAAAGTCCTTCCCTGCTCATTTTATATGGATTTTGAAGTCAACTATCTTATGATTCCATAATTTACTTCATCTTCCTCCATTGTAACGTTCATGTAACACTCAGTAGAGATTTGCTCCCAGGTTATATGAGTGAAATAACAGCAGGTGTTTGGCAGCACGTTTACGCCCAGCATGCTCCCCCACAATGCAGAAGAGACATGGGAGAAGGGTATAGTAAACACGGAGAGGGTTTTCTATGTGGGCTGCCAAAAACACACAACTTCAAAAGGTGACAAATCCAAGGATGCAGACAGGAGCACAACAAAAAGTTGGACGCATCCAAAGAGCCTTTGCCTCCAGGCACCAGCAGTCACCCTTCATTTCCAAGGGAGCTTTCCTCCTCCTGCCCTTCTAGGTGCCCCAGAGGACAGAACTGTCAGGACGCTGCAGAGACAGGCAGACCTTTCTACCACCTGTGGGATGCCCAGGGACAGTGGCCAGACGATTAAGCACCAAAGCTATGCCCTGGGTTATTCCTGCTCACACTTCATACCACTGACTGTCCTCATCTCTTTAACACGCTCAGCTGGTAAATACCCTGCTTCTCTCCCCTTCCCCTCCCACACCTTGGACTGGGGAGAAGCTTTACTACCTACAGTGGGGAAAAGAAATTCACACATATTGGGCAAACAGGAATGGTGGAAGATCACCAGAAAGAGGAAAGAACCGTGAAGCAGATGGCCTTGTAAGAGGGTGCCATCTCAACAGCTGGCCATGAGGAGACACCTAAGGATGAATGTTCAAAAGAAAAACTGCTGGCAATACTGTATGTAATTTCTAAGCGTGACGAGGAAAGGCTAGCTGACGTAGGGCAGGACCACAGACACCACATGGCAAATTCCCCAAAGTGTTTCAGCTGCAGGTCCTGCACCCATATTGGTGCTCGCTGGGCCCCTTCATGAGGCAGATTAGCTCTGTAGTTCACCAAGCAACTGAACCGGCATTTAAAAAAAAAAAAAGAAAAGGTTTCTGTCAAGCTGCAGAATTGTATCAGCTCACAAAAGGTTAGCTAAGGTCACAGAAAGGAACCAAAATATTTCAGGAGAAAGTAAGCCAGGCTGAATTTAATGTGCTCTTCAAAAATATGTGACAACCTACCTTCACATCAGAGGTCAGAAGTACAGTCCCAGTCTGAGTTAAATGTCACTTAACTGAATTTAATTAAAGTAGAAACAACATGTTGAGAACAACAGACAAAAGACATCCTGTCTCCAAGGAGATGGTCCCATGCAAGCATATTAATATTTAGGCCCCATCATGGGAAAAATCTATTCCCAAGTACCTTTTTCCTGTTAGCGGATCATCTCATTTGTATCAGAACGCACATACAAGATGACACTCAGATAAAATTGTTTTTTAAATTCACCGTCTTCCTTACTGTGAATTAACTTTCAAGTGCAGGAAAACTGTGCAATGGTAGGGTAAGAATGTGTGCTTGAAGTCCTACACTGCAGTACAGAAGGTGTATAAACAGCTCTCATGCTACACTCATCTTCCAGCCTAACAGGAACATCATTTAATTACCAGGGTTTCAGAACCTGGTCAACAATCAGACACTGGGGTTCTCAATAACCTGAATAAAGGAAGCGTCAAGTTCTGCGCAGCCGTGACTAGTCCTTTATTTACTTGTTTTAAAACAAATCTACATATCCCAACCCACACCGGTGCCTCCAGTAAGAAAAAACATCCCATTAACTACTTACTCAACTCAAAGTTAGTGCTGTTACAATGGACACTTAGCTGTCTCCAAATCACAGGGAAGCTTTGACTTTGACATTGCCAAACAACCTTGAAGTCTCCAATTTAATGCAGCACAAATTAATGTGGTGAAGCGAGTAGAATTTGAGTAATAACAAAATTCACCCCATTTTAAATTACTGTACTGTAGCTTTTTATTATAGCCATTAGTAAGGTTAATTTTTTAATCTCAGATAAAAACTTTTATAAACCACCATAGCAGGCAGACTAGTAGAGGCACTGAGATAAATGAGCATCAAGGGTTTAGCCCCTTAAGGAAAAAGGGTATGTTTATCCTTTTCAAACTTCACATTAAATCCAAAGTTCATTTGACATAATATTTTATTATTGCTTCCATTTAAAATATCAGCTTAAATTCTTATCCTTGCTAAAATAATGTAAATCTAGAATAACTTCCCTGAGCTACAGGGAGCAGGACAGGGATGAGGAGGAGGAGACAGAGTCCCTCAAAACTCAGCCCTGGAGGATGGCTGTGTGCAACAGAGCCCACAGCTGATTTCTATCCCACCGTGGGGAAAAACAGCAACAGCAATAAAAAACAAGACCCAAAATCAGGAATGGATCCAGTGAAGTCAGCAGGCTCAGAAATCCTTTTAAAGGCAGAGGCAAATCAGATGGGTTAGATGTATTTGGGGTTTTGCTGAAATAGTGTGACTGCAAATAATATATTCTTACCAAGTAACATCTCCTCGAAGCTCAACTTTAATTTTGATTTACAGTTCCCTGAATAGCCTCTGAAGGGGAACATTAAAGCCCTTGTAGAAATATCTGCATTATTAAAGAAATGATGAACAGCAGAGTGAGGATTACTTTGTGCTGTTTATGGACTTGCTTACCAAAGCAGTAAATCTATTTTTAAGTTTGTATTGCCCAGAAAGGAGAGCTGTGTGAAATCTGAAGAGCTGTCCAGAGAGAGGCAGGTACTCAAAGAGAAGAATTTCTCTGAAACTATTGGAGACTGCCATCTAAATGCCTGTACACAAATCTGGGGTGTCAAACATTTGACATTTAAACAATTACTACCCATCACAGAAGGCCAAGAGTGACTCCTGTAGAGATATTTTTACAAGAAATTACCGAGAACCAGAAGACAAGCCATCTCCAGAAAGTAATACAGATAAACTGCAGATTGTTAAACAAATGTTATTTTTCCTATGTGTTTTAGACTTCACAGCTCCTTAGAGCCTCTGCCATAAATAGCAACAGAGAATTTCTCTCCACTTGCCCTAACTCTGAAAGTTTTATAAAGTCTGAGGCTGCTTCAGATCTTGTCTTCTCCCAGAATTGTAGTCCATCATAAATTTAATATATATAATACATACAGGTATAGCAATACACACACACACTTCTATAAACACGTGATTTATATGTAACAGGCAAAACATACAGCATAACTGGCAAGATGTAATTTGGGGTCCCTATTCAGCACACCGTAAAGGTCACTGCTTTTTAGAAACCGCTGGGTGCTTATCAGCAAGTGCTGTGACTAATCTACAAAGGCAACCTGCCCTCAGCTGCTGGATGGGGATTTCCAAAGTATGACATCTATTAGCTCCATCTCAGAAAGAGAGGTGTGAGATCCAAGATCCTTTCTGCTGACAGGCTAACAGGAATTACAAGCAGGCTTTTGCAAGCCATTCTTCATGACCCTCTGAATTCTGACTCTCAATGTGAAAGTCTGTAACAAAACTCCCCTCTGACTTTGAAAGAAGAAAGATTTCACCCCAAATATTCTAGCATCTAAAAAAACCTTTGCAGAAGCATATCTATTTACATGAACACTGGCCAAATTTATCTCCTTCCATCAATCTTAAAGATAAAGAACAATAGCAGAATTAAATTTGAGGAATTAGCTGAAATGTGCACGCTTGCTCCAGGTAGAAATATATTTCACGTAAAAATATATTTTCAGGGAAATCAATATACCCATTCTCCTCAACGGAAAATAGCAAAACATTAAAACTAACAAATTAAATCATCTCCACAAAATGGATCACTTGCTAAGAAGCAAAACCAAAACCCTAAGTTAACAGGGTTTCCTATTGCACGCACCTGCTCAGAGCAAACACTGTGGTTAAACGCTTTTCCCCTAATGTGTCCTGTGCAGATACTGATCTGTTAACACTACATATGTACATGTGTGTATCATACACGTATACACACAATACTATCCATCTCAAGGCGAGCCAGAGAAAAAAAATCTGAAATAACGCTCACCTGTAGACTCCCAAACTGCTCTGAATGGATTAATAGCTCCCAAGACAGCCAGGCAAACAGCTCTGCCAAAGAGCCAAGAGCCCCTAGGCAGGGAGGCGATGCTTGTTCTGCAGTACCACCGCGACTGCCAAGCATGAATCAAATCACAGACGTAATGCTCAGTAAGAAGCAACACGGCGCTGGTTAGAACCTGCAGGGTGTGTGGGACGCTGTTTTGTGAAAGCCCCCACAGCTCTGGATATCATGATGGGGTTTGGCCACAAGCCAAGACACCCATGTGCACAACTGACCCCAAGCAGGGTCTGTGCTACGAAGGGCATTTAAACTAAAATAAGAGAATAAGGAAGAATAAGAGAAGAGAAAATACATGCAGATTAGAAACAGGAGTGTCGGTAGCTCAGAAAAGGATGGCTATGCGGCATGGATAACAAACAGACGCAGATAATACACTTGAGGGCACAATGCTCACCAGTTCAATGAAAATATGGTTGAAGAAAAATCTAACTTGCTTCAGGAAAAACACACTGCAACCAGCGATGATGGATGGAAGACTTTTTTTTCCTAAACACATCCACTAATCTTGTTTCAAATTCTCATCCTCCAAGAGCTCTCTCTCTAGGTAGATGAAATAATTAAATTTTTTGCTGATCTCTCTGTCAACAAAAGAGAAATCTAACTGCCCAGAGAAACCAAATAGAGATATCAGGGCTAAGGGCAAAGGCAAGTTTTCAACAAAATACCCAACGAATGATTCCATCTCTACAAATAAGACCATTCCCCTATAGAAATTGTCAGAAGATGCTGGACTTTTTCAAACCCCAGATGAGACAACCCTGCTGGGACCCAGCGCTGAGCCGCCAAATACTTCTGGATTGTACATTGTACATGCCTAGACTTTCCTGAAGGATTCCTCTGAACTGAAAAAGTACTATGGAAATGTTTTCATCAAATTGTTTCTGGGAGATTATTAGTTAAATTTCTAATGTAATTATGTTACAGTACATTTAAGTGCACTTTCTAAATAGAAATGGATTTCTATCTAACGAAAGATCCATTTCAAGCACTTTTCCCTATACCTTTAATGCTCGTTTCCTTCTGCACCTATTTCAAGCATTGTTCTTCTGGAGTTATTTATACTTCACATCTAGAATTTTCTGCCTTTTCTCAGAATAAAATTGTTGCATAGTTCCATCATCTTGTGTTTGCAGGTCACATTTGAGGAAAGCATTCTGCCCTCCAAGTGCACTGCTGAAGTACAAAGAAAAGCCTTTTCAAATTAAATCAGATTTCATATTTTTGGTTCTTCCATGCTCTCTATTACTTCGTAGTAAAGCACCTTACAAACATACCTGCAGCAATGCTCTGCAGAGGTAAGGTTACAAAAATATTTTGCAGGGGATATGGGGAACTACTTGGGCAAAATATCACAGGGTCAGAGAGCAAGTCAGCTGCTGAGCCCCTTCTTTCTGAAAAATAGCATGCACAGGAACATTTGCCCTATTTGATATTGAGTGAAGGTGCTTGAACAAGGGAGGCTGTGCTGTATGCAACCCCCAATTCAGATGAGTAACAAGGAAAAGCATCTCCTAAACCTCTGTCTGCCATTTGTTCATTGCATTACTGTCAGAGATGTGTATGCTGGAAGTTTAATATCATGACTGGCAAAACGAATAAGGTATTGATGTCTACTTTTGAGCTTAGAAAGACGAGGACATTTTTATAGCAAGACTGTCTCAAGCTAATTTCATACACGATCCTGTTCCTGTACTTAATGTCAGTTGAACATTAAAACCATTATTAATAATTATTATTAACCACATTAAAAACCAAAACTAAAAAAAAAAAAANAAAAAAAAAAAAAAAAGCCTAGATGACTATGACCAAGTAAACATGAATCAAATTTAACCAGGAAAGCAAGATGACCACAGTTGTGACTGGTAACATAAAGATTTAGGGTTTTTATCCTGAATAGCATCCTGCAGATGAAAATGCTTCACATAAAATTTAACCATTAAAACACGAACAGTAAATCGAGAAGTCCCTTTTCAGATGACAAAATGCCCCACTGAACTTTTGAGGAAAAATGCTTCTTTTTTTAAAAAGTCTGCCCTCACGTGAAAAAGACAACGAAGGAAGCAATTCAGTTAACAACTACAATTACAGTTTGGAAACACAACCATGCAGAAACAAAAGCTTAAAGAACAAACAAACAAACAAACAAACAACCTCCCTCCTCCCCCCAACCTATGGACAATCAGATTAAGAGAAATTATGTTTTTAAAAAATTTTAAGCAGCAGCAGTATTTTTAAAATAATAAAGTGTATCGGATAAACACAGCCAGTTATCAAGCATGAAATCTATCCCCTAGAATTATTCCATAACTCACTCCAATCTGTACTTGGAAGGAAACAAACAGATGTATTCATAACTCAGAGTAATAAAGAAGTGCTTTTTGTTCTATCCGATATTAGGAGAGACATAACAGCAAGTACTAAAGCCCAATTTTTTTTTCATTTTGCAGAATTAGATATCTTATATCTAAGAGTTTGAAGAAAAAAGGCACCCTCTTAGGAACCCCATGCTGGTTTTTAACTCAATCTGGGATACTGGCACATTGCTACTGGCAGCCCTTAAAGAAATCAAGGTTATGAAAGCAGAACATAACTCCCATCACATACAGAAAAAACACATTAGCTCCTGTTTTTCTCAAAAAGCAAGGTAAACACGGAGTTGTCATCCCAACTAAAGCATTTCTGGAAGTTCAGCAAGAATCTCAATGGTCCAGTATCATTCAACACACTTCTTGATGATCTGAAAGAAAATAAACCCCAGGCTTGCCAAATTTGCAGTCAGCACAAAAATTGATGAAACGTTAAGTAATGACATGGACCTTGTCGGTTTTGCAGATTGATCTGTACACTGTTTGAACACACTGTGCTTTAACACAGACAAATACAAGCCCATGTAGGAATACAAAAAGTGCTCATTATGTCAGACCGCAGCCCGGCAAGCAGTCACTCTGAAACAAGACTGTTCTCATGATTGATAAGCATTTGAACACCACGCAGCGGCTCAAAGGGCAAACATGAGCTCTGTGAGTATCAGGAGGTGAATAACAAGGAGAAGTGGGAAGATGAAATCTCCCTGCATACGGTATTAACGAGTCCATTACTTGAACATGTACCTTGTGGTGCCTATGCTTCAAAAAGATTGTCAGGAACTTTGAAAGGGCTTGCAAATGAGCTTAAAATAAATAATAATAATAATAGAGTCTAGAAAAACAGCTTTACAGTGATACCAAAGCCACTTGGTCTTTTTAACTAGTCCAAAAGAACAGTGTAGTCTGCAGGTTTCCGTGGAAGGAAGATGTTTCTTATAGTAAAGAGACCTTTAGCAGAAAAAGGCAAGTAAGACGCAAGAGTTCAAAGCTGCAGCTAGGTAAGTTCAGGTTAGAAATAAGGTACGCACTTTTAACAGTGACTAATTTACCATGAAAGAGGTTGTTCTGGTATTTGATGTATTCCTTATCAGCTGAAGTCCCTAAACTGACTGGGTATTTTTCTGAAAGATATGTTACAGCTCAAACAGAAGATCTGGGAGCCTGATTCACAAATCACTGGGAGAAATCTCTATTGTGCAAACAGTCTGGCTTGTTGATCATAATAGTCTCTTTGTATTTGAAAGATTTATGAAGATTTAGGAGAAAGAAAACAGGAAGAGAGAGGGACATGTGGCAGCATGAAACTTGCTGAATTTATTATCTCTGTTAAAAAAAAAATTAAAAATATCTCAGTCAGCTTTTACGCAGATACCTGCTGCGCTCATCCGTGCAAAGAAGGTTTGTGTCTTGCCTTTATCTAGTGGTCATGAATGGACAAAAACGTTCCAGGACAGCTTCTTTGAATTCCTAGGAATAGGAGACGCCAAGGAGGAGGAAGGGATTTGCTTAATGCAAACCAACAGATGGGATTTCAGTCAGAGGCTTGCTTTGTTTTCATAATGAACCATAATCTGTGTAATCAAAAACAGTTTTTATTTGTTGCAGTGAGACATAAAGACTGTAGCTATGGCACGTGCATTGTTCCCTCAAGCATTCATTAGCAAAGGTACCTCCTCTTCATTGCTGAAGGTGTGCTGGACACTGGACCAGGCAGCCAGAGCAAGTTTAGGATGACAGATGAAAGCATAGGTGTGGCACTAACGTGTTCAGTAGGTCTCTCTCTGTTTGCTTTATTAGATAACCATATCGGAAGGCTGATTCAACTGCTGCAGTATTGCAAGGCCTGTGAGCTGGCCTCTAGATGCTATTATCTATGTTAAATCTTTGAGGCGTACGTGGTACAATATCAAACCAATGGCAGACGCAGTTATGGTCTTGGCATGACGTTACTGGGACGGGCACTATTTCCCAAATCCTACTTCCCAGGACTCCCAAGCCCTCTCTGGCAGTGCACCACTTGTGTCAGGCACGTGGAGCTAGAAAGAGCCAGCAACACTTCACAGAAACAGGGTGTCCCCTCTGCAGGCAGGTCTGTTCCATAAACCTGCCCTGCCATTCAGACAAAGCAGGGCACAGGACTGCTATGTTATGTTACAGTATGCACTATTCCACAACACGGAAAAGTGAGCAATTCCGTGTCAAGATGCAAAGCCAAGAAAAGCTATCTGGAAGCCTGGAGCTGCAGTGAGTACCACATATATTGCTTATTATGTTGCTGTGGTCTAATACTTAGGTTTCAGCAGTGTCAGACATCTACTTGTGGCTCCTCAGCATCCTTATATCCTCATAAAGCCTTGCAATTTAAAATACTGGCTTAAATGTTATTTAAGTTCATCTTCATATTAAAAATAAATGGATTTAAAATGAAGGCAGCTATGCATATAAGCACTCTGCTTGAAAGACATACTTCATCTTTAAATAGCAGCAATCAATACACCCAGTATATAACCTAAACAAATTTCTATTATGAATGCTTAATGGATATATGCTTTGGTCATTTTTATTACTAATATAGTATTGATTTACAGAATACATTACCACCTTAGGCACCAGGATCCGCTGAAGTCTTTAGACCCTGTATACAGTTTTAGTCAAAATAGGAGCTGAAAGTCAATAACCCATTTACCACCAGCACAGACCCTCAGCAGCGTTAGATATTTTAATGGTGGTCTGACTCTCGCAGTGCAACCATTTATCTTACGCTGGCACTTATAAGTCACCATTATTAATGTAAAGTTATCCATGAGGCCTGCCTGCTTATCTTTCACACTTCTTTATTGCCAAAACGCTTTGGGAGTCACAATTAGGAGGAACACTTGCGGCCTAACCTTGCAGGTCCCTCGCTGGGCAGGGTTTCCATGAAATCAAAGCACCCGTTCGGGCTCTTTTGCTCTGAATTGACAAGAGGTTTCTGTGCCTTTGTTGCCATTCACATCAGGGAGTGGTGATTGACTCCTGCAGCTGCCCAGGAGAAAGGGAACCAAGCAGCTTCCTTTGATGTGAATGCTAATGCCAGCAGGCAGGGAGAAGATGCCGCGGCACTGCAAACAGGCTGCAGAGAACTCCCGTACCGCTGCTGCTCAGTGCACCTCCAGAAACGAGATGGGGACATCGCAATATTGCTAAACAAACCCAAAAAGTTTGTTTACTGCTACAGACAGAGAGGGTGGAGGGGGTTGGTTACAGTTACTGTGGAGGAACAATCCTGTACTGTCAACTTACAGATTTATGCAATAAAGGTGCAGCAGCATCTACGTCTCACTGGGATATTGTGCCCTGGACGAGCCAGGCTTTGTGCCAAAAGCCCAGCACAGAAACGACAGAGATGCAGCATCATGAGCATCACGCGTTCTGCTGCTCAGTGAGATTACTTTACAATCGAAAAATCAGCTACTTCCAGAGTAAATCCCAAGTAGTATGTTGCTTTTCTGCCTTTAATACATGTGGAGAGAGAGATGAGAAACCTTCTGCTTGCAGGGAAAGGTCTACGAGTGGGGACCCCAGCCCTGCTTCTCTCAGTTTACTATTGATTTTTTTAAAACTAATGCATATGAGGACAAATGAATAAAATATCTACAGAACAGGAGTGCTTTGTCCCTCTTTTTCAGGAGAACAAACAACTGCAACAGAGACAACAGTAATCAGAAACATGCCTGAGAAAATAACAGCCGCAAAAGCAAAAGTCATATCAATTCTTAGGCCTCTCTGCACACAGAAGTTAAGTGAGGTGAAGCGAAAAAGTTTAATTCACCGAACTGACTAAAATTAAACAAATAAGCCATTGAAAAAGAAGGAGAGGAGGTCCTAAAAACCTGGCTGCAATGCACACAGTCACACTGAAAACACGTTTCTTCCATCCTCCCACTCCCAGCCCATGGCTGGGTGCTCACCCTGCCCACGCAGGGACGGTGCCCGGCAGGTGCTGTGCAGAGGGTGCCCAGCAGCAGCTCCATTTGGAAGCCAGCTTGGTCCTGGCCCTTTCTCTAACAACAGCACAACAGCAGAGCTCCAGCAGCATGTTGGGCATCCCTGAGCACAGGAAGAGCCTGAAGGCAAAACCCTGTGTTAGTGGCCCTTTCTGTTTTCAACTTCATCCACCAGTGCCAAGAAAAGAACAAAGCCAAATATAAAATTATTTTGACTGACACCTGATAATGGATCTATCACACAAAGTGTGAGCAGAACCCCTAAGTTTGACGGTAATTCCCATTTTTGCAACTGCATTTACCAAATCACCACTCCTTCTCAGTACAAGCAGAGCACAGTCAATCTGGTAAACTCAGAGTTTATTTCCATCTATTTTGTGCCAGGCAAGGACATGACAAAACACCGTGTTTCTAAAATTAAACTCTCTTTATTAGTAGAGTTATACAAAGAGGTGCCACAACTTCAGTTAACTTCAAAGCCACAGGAAGAAAGCTGCAGCAGTTGCTTTTATCAAATGTGTTATTCACCCAGATTCACAGTGAACAAAGCAATCTGTAAGACACACCAGAACTGGAAAGTAATATTCAAGCAACATCTCCCTCTCTCATTTTAAAATGCACAGCTAACTCTGCTCCATTGTAACATATCTCAAACGAAACGAATACCTTGCAAAGATATTTTTGTATTTCCCTAAGTGCAATTTAAAACAACTAAGCAAAATAAACAAACAAACAGAACCTACAGGAAATGTTTCCTTTCAGCCCAACTGAAAAGCTTAGCTGGATCCCACATAGCAGCCTGGGGGGCTTTGGGGTTTTTTGTTTCTTTCTACTCCTCAGCTGTTTCAGCAAGTGGGCAGAGAGATGCTGGGTAGGAGATGAAAAGGTTGCAGGCTCTCAGTGACTGCCTTGGTTCTCTTTGGTGAGCTTGCTTGCAGTCTGCATCATCCCCCCCTTTAGGTGCACACAGACCTTGGCATTGCAATTTCCAATGATCATCATCTGTGGCATCTGTGCTTCTGACATGCAAATGCCTTCAACAAAAATCTCCATGACTTGAAGACCTTCCACCACAGGCAAGTGTATTCAGAGACACTGCAATAACTCCTGAGGTCAGGAAGCTGAGCAGCTCATCCAGGTCAGCTTGCCATAACCCAGAGCAACAGCCGGTTTTGTCACCAGTAAGGAAGCAGTGCATCTTTTCCCCTTGGCAACAACTTCTTTTCTGCATCCTCATTAGTGTTCTCGGATTGGACCAACTCCTCAGTTTGCCAAAGGGCTCTTGATGCTGTCAGGCACCCATCAAGGGTGGAGTGGTTTCAAGGGATGCAGTGATTTCTCCACCAGCATTGGCAGCACTTTGTGCTTCTGAAGTCACAGGGGCATTGCAAGGATGGAAAGAATAGCAGACAAGACTCAGAGATGAGGCCTGTTTTTATTTTTATCTTCACCTTACCCTGTAGACATTCATTTCCTTCAGCTGCATCCTCATGTTACATTCAAACACTAGACAGGGCCCAGATATCTGCTCTGCCTCCTTGCTCCAGGGTATCCTCCAGCGTTGTCCTACAAATCCATGCCCCGCCACGAATGCTATAGCTGAACGTCAGCTGCATGAACCTCCAGGCAAAAACCTCTCCTCTTGCATGGGCTTGTTATCACAACATGCTTGCATTTGCCCGATAGCCACAGAGTGATTGCACTGTATCTCATCAAGGCTAGGTCAGATTTCCCTAGGCTTATGTTTTCCACTTAGATGTGTGGCTGGGATTACAAAGCAGCTGGCTTGGCCACCCAGAGCAAACTGAATGGGCTGCTGAATCATAGCATAGCTGCAAATATGGCAGTCAAATTTTTGGCAATCTCTTCTAGCCCTGTGCATACACAGAGTGGATCTGTACCTCCCGTGCCCCAGGTTCCTGCAGCCCATGTGTGCTCATGCCTTATGTTTTCAGCCCCTCATCAGGTCTTCTCTGTTCACCCACACTCCTTTCATTAAAATGCATGCATCACGTGGATTCCCTGCTAAGGAGTCTTTCCTGTTTCCAGAAATTTGTGCCAGAGCCAGAGAGCTGACAGCTGTAACGGAGTTACCTTTGCCTTCTCCCCCGTCTCAGTTCTGGGGTAAAGGAACTGCATTGCTCTGCTCAATGCAAGGACACTCATAAACCCCACTCAGCCTCGGGCAGTGTTCACAACAGCAGCTTCTCAGTCATATGGGAGAGCAGAGGCCCCAAGGGAAGTTGGGAAGCCATTTTTATCATTGCTTTCTTATCTTTATTCTCCAGCAAGGTCTGTGTACAGACCCACATCTTCCTCCCTATAGTCCCGCTCCTACAAGGACTATACGACTATACAAGGACTATACAACTTCTCCTACAACTGTTCAATAAGACAGTTTTGCTGTGTGTTAGAGATTTCGCACAGAGCTCTTTCATTTAGTTTGATGGTGATAGCAGTTTTCTTTTCCTTCTCTTTTTAATCACGCTCTCGTGTTGATGTATGGTTGGCAAGTGTCCTGCTTCGAGCGGGAAGTTGGACTACAGATCTCCAGAAGTCCCTTCCAGCCAGCACTGCTGCAGTTCTTGCCTGCTGCGAGTCTCGTTGGCACCACCATATTCTATGCCTCATATTCTAGAAAATACCCCAAACTCAACTGTTACTTCAGGAACAGAATCAAAAGAGGTAAAGTTACAATGCAGTACATCCCTGGCCACATTCGCAGGCTCTCTCTTGCTTCTCCAGCCTGGTTTGCTTCCTCTTCACACCAGGGAGGTTGCTATGGAGATTTCTTTCAGAAACAAAGAAAAAAAGATACAAAAAATACAAAGCACTGAGTATGGAAGAAGAAACAATTGTAATGGTGCAATATGCTCTGCATTGGTAAAAGTATTTTCCCTAAATCTTCACCTGGAAACCTGCCGACAGAAAGCAGGTCTCTCAAACACTCCTTCCCAGCCTTTGCTGTGAGATGGCATCAGGGGCCAAGCTGCGATTCCACATGCTGTCCCAGGCCAGGGAGAACCTCAGCCTGGGCCTACACAGGGGTGGCCGGGCAGCATGCCCACGCACAGTTCCACGCTGTGTCATGGGGACTGCTCAACTAAGTGTAGTCACATCAGGCTGGGGAAGCTCCCGAGCTGAAAACAGTCAGTGGTTGGACAAACACAGGTGGGAGGCACAACACATGTCTGACCGGTCTTTGTGATGGCTTCTCCTACACAGTCACACACTTGCTGACGTGTTCTGACGGTACAAGTGCTCCTACATACTCACAGGGGCTGCCATACAAATACAGCAAGTACAAAATGCTGCGATCCCGTCAGGAGAGGCTGCAATACATCTTCCACAAATGTATGTGCTAGCTGGTTTATGGCTCTGGGTGGGCGTTCCTGTCATTTTGGTTTTAAATCTGTTTTGCCTCCAGCAAGGAGCTCCTGAAACAAACTGGTCACAACAATTAGACAGAAAAGGTCATAAGACCTTTTTTTCCCCTTAGAGCAGTTGCAAATGCCTTAAGTCATCACTACTGGCTTTCAACACTTTCTCTGAGATGTCTATATGGCTCTCAAACAAAAACAAACCGATGGGCAAGACAGAGGGAAGAGGGTAAAGCAAGGAAAGAGATGGAATAACACCGAAAAAACAACTTGTAACAAAATTTAGTGACAAATTACAACAGCAGCTCCATTCTCAGCAGTACTCAGGGCCGCTAAATGATCCTGCATTCATCTACCTCCAATACACTAAAAGGATGGAGAGAAACAAGGTCTAAAAGAGATTAGGGGGGAAAAAAAAGTACTTGTAACTAACACAGACTGCTCCAGTTTTCCAGGTTATGCCTTATTTTAGCTCCTTAAAACAAATGACAGCACCTGGTGGTTGTTCAGTGTTTTCAATTTCTCTGGATATTGACCTTGTTATCCTCACTTATTCCCAGTATATTTGTTTATAGAGCAACATAAGGACCTTAACCAGAGTCTGAAGATGAATGCAGTCCCCGGTTGAGGCTATTTTACACACTTGTGCAGGCACAGTTCCCACACCGTTTGAGTACATTTCTCAATTTCCTGCCTGTCATGCAATGGGAGGCAGAGCAGTACTCCTGCCCTCACTTTATACATTAAGGTTAGAAGGGATTATGGGCCAGGACCAGAAATGAACAGTCAGAAGAACCAGTATAAGCCCTGGTGGAACACAGTGCTCACTCCCATTCTGCACCTTCCCTACCAGCCTTAGCTTTGTGCTTCCATCAGTAGCTCTGGTAGCTTCACTGCCGCTGAAGCAGCACAAAAGCACTTCATTCCTACTCATCAGTCACCCCAGTGAGCTTCACGAGACACGGTGACAACCCCAAGCACCTCACCAGTTGTTGTACAGAAAACCAGTGTGAGAGCAAGACTGTCAGCTCAGTTAGTTTTGCTGACCAGTTTGAGCAAGAAAAGCCACAGTCATGCCTCTCCCTTGTCTCAGGGCTGGTCACAGCAAGGCTGCGTCCTGGTGCAAGCTGTGCTGACGAGCAGCCTACATGCATGTGCCCCAAAGTCCAAAGCCCTGTTGCTAAGCACTGTCTCTCCCAGGCTTTCCCCCACCAAGGAATTTTCTTGCTCTAAGTAGCCCTACAGCTTTCACCAAGATCATTAGAGGATCAGCTATTGACTTGACAGGTAGGGAGAGGTGAGACAGTTCAGCTCTGCAGAGTGCACGCAAGGCACAAATCCTTCCTTGCTACAGAAACAGCTGTAGCCAGAGATGAAGGTACAACAGCACGTTGCATATCTTCCTCAGCTGCAAGAGGCCCATCCAAAAAACATCCTCCCTGAGATCTCACTTGCAGGCTGCTTCCGACAGAATACCCATTGGAGATGCAGGATGGTGTCCATCCAAGGAAAAACTAAAGACCTCTTTGTAAATATGCTCAGAAAACACTGAAGCAGCTCCTTCAGCTTGGAAAAGAGAGAGGGATATGTCTAAACTGTAAAACACCAGCAATGGTACAAAGGTGGCAAACAGGAAATAATTGTGCAGTACTTCTCACAATACCACAAAGAGGAGGCAACCAATAAAGGCTCAAACAAGCACAATGATGCTTTTTTACACATGACATACAACAACCTTGGCAACTCACTGCCACAAGATAATGCAGAAGTCAGACATTTAAAAAAAAAAAAACTGGACAAATTCATATAGCGTAAGGTCTGTCAGTGGCTTTAACATGACAGTCCAGATGTTATCTTTGGATTACAAAGACTTCAAATCAGAAACAAGGATTGTATGTCAACACAGATGCACCCTTATTCTCATACTGGTTTTCCCCTCACCCCCACCTGCTGCCAATGGAGGCAGGACACTGTGCCAGCAGGGCGTCAGCCAGATTCACTGCGGCTTCCATAATGGTTCTCACTGCAGGAAATCAAAGTAGTAAGGTAAGGGGATACTAGAATTCAGCCTAACATTTGTAAACAAAACAAAGTGCGATTGTGACAAAGGGGAAAATTAGAGCTAATTAATGTAAGTCACGTTCTATCCAGCTATTGCACAGAGAAAACCTTAGGAAGTATCTGCATCACCTTCTTCCCTGCATCCCATTGCTCTATTAAAGAACGTATCATCACACCAGTGTAAAAAGTTATTTCCTACAGAAAAGATTTTCCAAACTTCTGCTGGGTTAACATTGCTTTCCCTGAACTGTGTTAAAACTCCTGTTGAGTTCAATGATAGCACTGAAGGGAGGTAGCAAAGGCAGCAGGGTAGAACACATCTCACATGCTAATGCTCTAACTAAAGCTAAAAATGACTAAGGGAAACATTCAACAGGAGTCCAACACACAGGTTTTGTGTCTCTCTCACCTAAAATGTAAGGACTGAAATAGAACACAAAGTTCTTAGACACCAACGTGTCAAAGTCCAGCGTGATCACAGCAGCATGGTTTGGCTCATCAGTTGCACAACAGTAGCAGAAATGGGGACAGACTGAAGACCTCAGCTCCAGTATAACCTCATACTCTGCTTGGGCTTAGTGCTAGTCCTATTTCAGATGGGAACAAGACTCATGGAATACTGCTATGTACAGATCTGTACTTACACATCCCACCAAGCCACTGACTTCTGAGTCAAGGAAAAGAGATTTTGCTCGTGACCGACTTCCTACATGTTTGGCAAGACTGAGCAGCAACGCAGAGGAGATGAACCCTACCAGCACAGAAAAAGCTGTAGTCTGAGCTCAGCCCATGCTAGATGCTGAGAAAATCCAGTACGATCTGTACTGTCCTAACTGCCACCTCTCACTTCCCCAGGTAGAAGCATATGGCGATGAGCAGTGCCCTGATAATCCAAAGTTCATATTCAGGTCTCAGGAGATCCCATCCTGCAGAGGAGCCATCCCACAGAGTTTGACTTCACTCTGCTTCCTAAGCCTCAGAACACACCTTTCCCACTTCAGCCCCCTGCTTCGCTTCCAGCCCTACAGGAATCCATCTCCAAATCCCTTCTTCTTGGACAGGGAACAGCATCCTAGGGGTTAATTATGAAATAAATATTGATCAAATTCGGTCTGTCCCACACCTAGGCAGATGGTAGCAGCTGTCAAACAGCTCTGACAGCGTACGAAGAATTAATTGTGTGCTACTGGTCCTACCGTAAGCTCACAGCTCAGTTACATTTTAACAGTCAAATTAATTTCAAGACTTCACTTTGTTCTTGCCATTTTGAATCACCATAAAAAAAGATACAATATTTCTGGAATATAATAAAACACTTTCCCGTGATCTCTAGCATGGTTCTATTAATACACATCACTCATCTTTTACAGCTTCTCCCAGCAAGCCTCATGTGACAGCCATGCAATAATTCAGGAGAGGTTTGAATTCGCCCTCATACATACCTGAGACACTTCTCTACTACATTTTAGTCAAATCTATAGGTTGCATAAAACTAACAAAGCATTACTTTGCACAGTACACTGCTGCTCAAGATTCACCTACTAAACGATGAAAAAAGCTTACCAAGCAGTGTGTATCTATAATGCCATTCTATAAATGTTTAAAATATTCATATCAAAATATGTAATACATTGAAAGTAAAGAGCTACAGTGAAATACAGCAGCAGCCTAGGCAGGCAAAATCTTCAGGCCATTTCAGAAAACTGCTGTCAATGTCCTCAAACAACACAGCCAATGAAGAGCCATCATAGGAAGAAAGTTGCTGAAACAATAAATTGTTGGACTAAAAAGGCTTCACTGCAGTAAGGAAATAAAGCCAAAGAAGTCTCAGAACAGTCACTTTGCTTAGCAGAAGTTGCTAAAATCACATGATATATGGCAGCATCCAGCTGAAAAAATCATATTTAGGCCTGAGCAACTGGCTAGCATTCTGTTCTTTCTCTCTTTCATATCATGAGGAACACGGGAATTGCAGCTCTCAGGCTGCTTGAAGAAGTGCCTGTACCATTGTATTTTCAGGCTTTGAAAGACATATGCTTTCTAAAAAATAACAAAGATGCTCTCTGAAAGTTAGTAGGGTGGGTTGGTGAGGAACAAAAATAGAAGAAAAAATTCAAAGGGGAAAAGCAAGAGAACCACGGCCTTCCAGCCTGGTCCAAGGCAGTGTTCCCAGATCATGCACCCCACCAGGTCCCTCCCATCAGGCAGGAAGAGTTTCAATGAGCAACTGCCACCCTCTTGCTATCTGCAGGGCAAGCGCACAGGAGCCTTGTTCGCTGTGTGGAGCAAGGGCAAAATAACTCTAGGCCAACAGCCTAATCTACAAGAAGTCAACCAAAGCTTTAGCAGTGATCCCGCAGCTATTCCAAGCCAGTAAACTAGCGACCCACAGCCCAGCAAGACTTGCAGGGTACACAAGGCTTGTGTAACAAAACCACACAGATTGTCAAGGCACGGTCAGATAAAACAGAAGCAACAAGTGTTTGAAGAAAGGTAGGTTTCTTCCTTCTACTGTTGTCTACTCACAATGCCAAATCTCGGTCGCACCAGAGACCTAAGGGTTACTGCATGTGGCTCCCTCTGCTATCACTGTCTGCACACAGGATCGTCCTCTTTGCAATGCCTTCTCACTTTACTTGAAAGGACTGTAGAAGAGGAGTTACTAGAAAACATCTATTATATCTATTTCTGTGGGGAAAAAAAATCTAACTTCATGCAATTTTAAGGCAAATGTTTAAATACTCTTGATATGAGAGTTCAGTTTAACATTAGAGCTGACTTGAAAAACAAGAAGGAAACATTTAGGCTGCATCACCGATATTTCAGTTTCAAAGTCATCAGCTTTTCTGCAAGAAACATGAGCATGCATCCTACAAGGCCTGGCACGCGTACCAACGCCATCCCCATGGGTTACTCATTTGTAAGCAGCCCATCGGAGCCTGCTCATGCTTCATGACAGAACAGCACAACCCACTAACAACAAAGTCTGCTGCTATTTCAGTTTGTTTCTGCAGCACCTCATTTCAGAGTATTTTTCACTACAAAAAGTAGACAAAACTACTTTTAAAGTTTGTATCTAAAGTTCTGTAGGCCACCATTGGTTCATCCCTAACTTACAATGATACTGGGTAATATCAACAAGCCAGAAGAAACAACAGAACCTCAAGTGTTGTTCTGGTATAGCACCCACCTGTTTTCATGCTTTGCTTGACACACACATGGATTAGGAAAGCATGCTTGGCAAGCTGATGTTGTTCAGCATGTATACCACTCGGAAGAGCTGGAGGAATATTTCCTGACAAAACTACTACTTTCATCAGAAAATGATGATCTGTCAAAACTAAATCTGTTCATGAGAAGAGGGGAAATTCTAACAGATCTTTTTTGGGGAAAAAAATGCATAAAAAGAAAACTTCCCAATTGTCAAAACATCCGACAAACTTCTTCTAAACGAAAAGATTAATTTAATTTAGAACGACTTTTTACTTCCAAATACACATTACCCTTTTTTACTCAAGTTTTTAAGAAGCTGAAATTAAAGCACAGTGCTTCCACATACTGTGAATGCAATGTTTTCACTGATGAGTTCTCATGCCCTCTACCCCACTCCCAAACGATACACTGATTGCATCTGATAGACTAACGTTCCAGTTAGGATGGGAGCATTTTCCTTTCTTTCCCCTCAAAGTCTTGGCCATTTCGGCATGATCAAAAAAGCCTTTTTTCCCCTGGCTCTCCTCAGCAGATGAGGGAGTTTGTACTGTCAGTCATGCATGCAGCCACACTCCACCGAGTTCCTTTAGGATTGGGCTTTTATGAAGCAAATCGTCTCTGATGAATGTGAAATATGAGAAACAGAAGACAGTGTGAGAAAACAACTATGTTTAACATAAAATTCCTTTTCTTAGAGAACAGCAGAGAAAAATCCCCATTACCCACTGCAAAATCTTGCCAGAGATCACACGCTCAAGGAGCGAGCTGTGTAGGAAGAGATCTGTGATTCCTCCTCCATTTTCTACTAAAAGTAACCTGTCTAACAACAACTGCAGCACAACAAATCCAGACTTGGGTGGAGTAGTCGTGTCAGCAAACCCATCAAAACCTTTTTTTCTCTGAGCAAAAATTACCATTACCATTTTCACCCCATGCTTCTGACACCTGAGACGTCTGAAAAACCTCCCGTCAAAGTCCATCTCCACTGGGAAAATCTGAAATACGAACATCTACCTGGTGGTTTTCCATCAGGATCATGGGGAGAAAAGACAGTGCTCCCAAGTGGGTCTTGGGGAATTTTGTTCTCTTGCCTGAAGAGTGGGTTTGGTTCGGTTTTGGCGGAAGGCAGCGAGTCACAGTGTGGAGTCAGCTCTCCACCCTGACAGCAGCGGGCAGCTCCAGAAGGGCATGGCTGCTGAGCAGCTAAATGGGACCTGAAAACCTCTGGGTGATTCATGTTACTGCTGATCTGCTCTCCTCTGCGCTTCCCCCATGGCTATCACCACCTCTGCTCAGGGCTATTTAGGCAATGAGCACCAGAGCAGAGCTGTTCCTAAAGGTGCCTGGCTCGGTGTTTCTCCCGGCTCACTCCCCTCAGGCTCAGTGATGTCAAACACACATCCAAAAGCTTCTATCTTCATTAATAGAGACCTGTTAACTGATCAACGCCATAAAATTAAACAGATTTTAAACTTGACTCAAGACCTCTTCGGCACGCAAAATCATCTGAAGCACAAATGTTAGTCACAGTGAATATATCCTGCTTGCCACTTGTGGAAAATTAGATAGGCCATAAATGTCATTCATCCTCCAAAACTTGCATGTCTCCAGGAATCGCCCACTGCAATTTCAACTCTTTTCCAATTTTGTTCCCCGGCTGCAAGCAAAAAGCTGCAAGCGTGATTCAGCTCTGATGAGCAGTGTGCTTAGCAAATAAATAAATAGTGGCACAGTCTGATTTTGTTTCTGTGATTTCCATACTAAATGTGAGCAACATATACACGCAAAGAGTGCAGGTTTTCCAGGGTCTTTCAAACATGAAAACAGAGAAAAAGCAATGCCTCGCTGCCAGCGCCAACACCAACTGAGCCTGGAATGCAAAAAACAGCCTAGGATACTTGTTTTTTTTTCTTGCATATCACCATAAGTAATAGAACTTCTTCAGGCAAATTAAACCACAGTTGTTGCTGTGCAATTTGATGGAATTCACTGGGGCTGCACAAGTGTAACTAATTATCCATGAAGAAGAAATTTAGTAAGCTGTGCTTTCTCCAACAAGGCAGAGAAAGAAAAAACTAAGTTTCTTAGCTCTCATCTGCTCAGAAGAATTTTTTAAATATAAATATTGTTGGCTGCTGTGGATAGCCCCGATGTTGGAGCAGGAAGGTGACATTACAGCAACTTAGGTGAAGCGGGCGATCTCTACTACCAAAAAGATCATTTCTAGTCAAGAGCTTCCCGAGCAACCAAATACTGAAGTCTGTAAGAGCCAGGCAGCTGATGCAAGGCATGCGGCTCCTTCCTCACTTCACTTTAGAGCCGAGATTTTTCTTTCTTTGTTTTTAAGTTTTTGCTGCTCTGTTGAACGCAGATATCCCCAAAATGATAGACCGGTGTTCTGACATCTTATTTTTCCCCTAACTTCCCACAGATTTCAATGACAGCTCAAGTGGTTAACTATCTTTGTGGATGCAGCCCCTTAAATCTCCCAAAACACCCCAGCAGGAGCAGGAGCCGCGTGCTGATCAGCAGGCAGCTCGCACCGCCTGTGTGCAGCTCCCTTGTGCTAAGGGACTGCAGCTGAAAAAACCCCATGGACACAGAGAGCCCATCTCCTCCCAGGCTATGTGCGCAGCATCCCAACTCCCCCTCCTGTAAGGCCAGCCGCACAGAAAGCATTGCTTGTGCTCCTATTCGCACACCTAGCGGTTAATAGCAGAGCCCAGTAACTTTTCATCGCGTTTTCCCCCCGTTGTCCCAAGCACACCTATAAAAACGTTAGGCTCAGTTTGAGCCCAAATGCCTTCCCGACTAATGTAGCTGTCATTTATCTCAGTGCTTTCGACAGAAATCTTGCACTCCAGCATCCTGCTGGAGATACTGTGCCAACACAATCAGATCATGTTAGGTAGGAATGCTTTCTGATATATATATATATATATTTTTTTAAATTACCTTCAGTTTCCCCCCCAGTCCAGACTGTTTCATCAAAACTATAAAGGACAAAGTTTCAGCCAAGAAAGTCCAGGCACTGCTGTTCGTCCCCCGTTACCATCACAACAACTGCAGTGCCGTAAATGTCTGTGGCACCTTCCCAAGCAAATAAAGATGACACAAATGACACACTGTGTGCCCCAGAGAACTTAATTTCTGACACATCTTGAGACAAAGAGCAACAGTTCAAGCATGAGAGGGCATGGGGTCACCCTGCAGACGAGGAAAGAGACTGACAACAGAGCAAAAAGGTAGAGAGAAAAAAGAAGTTATCCTTTTTTCTTTTTTCTTTTTTTTTTTTTCTCCTTTTATTTGCACAAAAGACAGCTGGGAAAGAGGAGTACGTAGAGAAAAAAGAAAGATTCAGTGAGTATAAAGCAAGGGGAAATATGAATCTCTACCAAGAGGCAGGAAGAAAGAAAATCAGAGAAGAGATTGATGGGAAGAAGCAAGTGTTGTGGACAGAGAGAGCATCCTCGTGTGTCTCACTCAAAATGTCAAGGCAGTCTCAGAGCATCCACAGCACATTTAACTCCTGGCACAAAGGGTTTGCGGTGACCTTGACAGTGGAGATCTGCTTAAAGGACCACGAGCTTCTAACATTTACAAGACAAAAAAAGTCTTTCGGCAAAACAATGCAGCGGAAGTCCACTGTGCTCCCTTCTGGCTGCTGACTCCAAGCCTCCTTTGCGCAGCTCTTTCTTTACCAAATTATTTACTAAGTGCATTAACATAAATGGAACCGGAAGATTTATTTTTAATTAAAAAAACAGAGAAAGAGACCTAAGCACACTGTTAATATTGCCAATGCCTTTCATGACTTCATTAAAAAATAAATTTTAAGATTCACCTTTAGTAGCTATTGTAATAGAGCTATTTTTCATTGACTTGGTGAAATTCCTTTCACATTCCTTTTATTATGAGAATGAAATGTAAAAACAGATCTCATTTTTCTAAAGCAGAGACTTCCTCCAATAAGGAAGCAAAACAACTAAATTATTTAACTGCCATGTATGGGAACAGTGAAAGGAAAATTAAATCATTAGCTTTCTTCAAAACAGGAAAAGAAAGCAATCTCTCATCAGATACTTGCTTCTTTGGCTATGAATGTTGCACTAATTATATTCAGAAACACGTAGCAAGATTATTAGGAGAAGAGGAGGCATTTCCTTGCACTTCCAAAACTGAACACTTGTGCTTTGATGTCTAGTCCTCCCAGTTGGACTAGATGATCTTAGAGGTCTTTTCCTACCTTAACGGTTCTATGATTCCCGAGCTCCCAACAGCCTGCAACCTGCCTGTCCCTTGGAGGGCTCCCATCCTTTCCCCCAGGAGCAGGGCAGAGCAATCTATAGCACAAGACCATTGAGCTGTCTATGGGGATTCAACCCACCTGATAAAATCTAGAGAGAGCCCTGCAGCAAGTGAAGAAGCTGAGCCAGGCAGTACAGAGCCCTGCCTTTTGTCTGCCTTCCTGTTATCCTCCCCACTCCTCACCCCACTGCCAAGCGGAGTCACCAACATGGATGCATGAGATGCCCAGCCAACATAAGACAGGCTCTACCATGAAGTCTGAATCAGTTGCAGATTTCAGAACCTGCTTCTTGGAAATCCAGGCTTTCCAACACTTACTGTGCATCTAAACCGCTGTTTACAACTATTCAGAGTGTCTCAACATCCCAAAGTGCCATACAAAGAAGCTGAGAGCTCTGAGCTAATCCAAGGCTTGCTGTACAAAGGACTGCTAAACTGTAAGTAACTGCAAAAATCCAAGCACAATTAATACTTTTTTTCCCCTAAAGGAAGAGTGAGTAGCAGAAACAAAGGCTAGTACATTTTAAATAAATGTGTGTGGGATTATGATTTCCTTTTAGATATCAAACAGAAAGAAAACAATTTGTTGAAAGGGCAAAAACTCAAATAAGCAAAATTAGAGATTCCATTTCCTTTGATATTCATGTCTGCATTTCATCGCAACCTATTAAGTGTAGAGGGGTAAAACCTTCTATTTTTCAAGGAAGCGAAGTGTGAAAATGTGCAGTTACATCTCTATACAAACATTCCCACGTCGGTATTTTCATTCCTTTTATCATATCACCTACCCCGCCCTCCCCCGCAGCCGCACCACGGAACAACACCAGCTATTGCAACAGCGACCTGAGATTTTCACAGAAGCCATCAGCAAATTCATCTGTACACCTGAACCCAGGTGTGCCAACACGGAAGGTGCTGGGAGCTGTGCCACAGGGACAGTTTTGCTGCTAACTGAATGGGATGGAGCCTTGCTGGAGGGAATCCCTTGGAGGGAGGGATGCCAGCCCAGCCTGGGGCCCTACCTCCATGACATTTGTAGCTCCACAGGAGATACAACCAGCTGCTCTCAGAATCATCTTTCCTGATCTCCTTTGAGGGTTTTGGTTCAGTGCCATGAGATGCAGTCTCCTGTCCCCAAAGCCCCAGAGCAGCTGCAGGGCACAGGGAAGCTGCTTCTGGATAGCACTGCTCCCACAGGTTTCATGGGGAGTGGGCATTGCTTTGTGTGGTGGAGCGAGCTGTGTGTTCAGGAACCTGTCTGATTCCTCCAGGTGCTTTCCTCCACCATCTGGGCATGGCTAAGGGTTTAGCATAGGCAGCATAATCCTTGGTGAAAGCCGAGTGCACGCAGCCACTGTTTTGGAGGTTCTCTTCCTAAGCACAGCGAGGCTGTGCCATCCCTCTCACAGCTACAGGAAACATCCAGGCTCCCCAGGCACCGCAGTGCATTTGCTGGGGAGCAGACAGCACACACCAGACTCACACCAGCCCCTGCGATACCGCCAAGCATTGGGATGCTGCCTTTGCCAGGGCAGCCTGATCCATGCAGACTGTGTTGGTGCAATCCACTCTTGGCTTCCTTTGAAAAAGGGGAGATGTGCTCACTGCCGCCTGAGAATGAACAACTGAGCAGCTCCTGAGTGTAAAGGATCTGTGAGATACACTGCAGAGGGTCTGCCTGGACATACTTCCTGCTCAGGCAGACAGACAAAGTAAAGCAGCATCAAAATTACAGCAGTCATGCGATTCCGGCGTTTATATCCTGTTTATACAAGAGAATCATTTTCAGCAGATCTCGTTATTTAAAATCCTTCAAACATCCCTGTGTAAAGCAGACAGAAAAGTTAGGGTTTCATTCCCCTAGTGAACTCCTGACACTGGTAAAGCACTGGTTTTGTTCACCACGTTAAACGCAGCCCCTGGCACATCGCTGGAGGTGCTGTGGACACCAGGCTCTCTCCCAGCCCACCGCACGGGCTTTGGGATGAGCTGGCTTTGTGCACACACAGTTCTTACAGGAGATAGTTTGCAACATTTTATGAAATGCTATCAGAGTTAATGTTTGTCTCTGCTCCCCAAAGCACAAACTATACCCACGTCCCCCATCACAAGTAGGTAATGTGACCCAGAGCAACACCTTGAAAATGTGGAATAATGACTGTAATCCTCAGAGCTTGATCTTGTGAGACTCCAGCTACCCAGAGCTCCCATATAAGCCATGCAGCAATGAGATTACTGTGCTTCTGGCCAAGGACACTTTACAGCACCATCCAGGGCTGAGCTCTGCCTGGCCTCTTGAATCCATAAACCACGTGATACAGCTTGTCTAAATCACTAACCAAAATCAAATCAGATCAAATCATGCATCGTAAGTGTGACAGCCAAACAGAACCCTTAATCTCACATAATACAATAGCAGGGCATAAAAAGCAGGAGTGCTAGCGTAGGGCTTTCAAAGACAGTTTTTGTGCTGTACAACAGCCCCAGGTTGGGAACCTATCACCAAGGGCTGAATCCTAAGACTGCTGCAGCATGCCATGGTACCAACAAGGAGCTAAGCACACAACTTGGCCTGCCCGCTTCCTGCCAACCTACACGTGCATCTCCACAGATGCCACGCACATGGAGAGCCCTCTGTGAAACCCTGAGAAGTGCTGGAACCAACGCTATCCAGAAGGAAGGTCAACACGTGGGCAGACCCTTCACCCCAAGGTTTCAGCTTCTCTTGCCCAACCTTTGCTCTGACTGCAAAGAGAAGTCCGTCAGAGTGTGCAAAGAGGGACTGAGCCCTGCTTATGCAGGGTAAACACCTCCGTGCTTAGGGTGGAAGCAAGAAAAAACAGGCAGTCCTGCTGTTTTCTCTCTGCCTTCATTTTCAAGCAGCAATAGCAAATAGTTGATGTCTGTAAATGGAGAGGTGCACCAGAAACAAAACTAAGAACACACCACACCTCAAGCAGCTTGTAAGGACAGCTGTAACCCAGCCAGCAGAGGAACGGTGGCAGTTAGCTTCAGAAGCACACGATCTGGTCACCAAAACCCCAAGACGTTACACTGAACGTCTGCCACTGCAGCTCCTTCATTTCTGTCACTGATGTGACCCAACAAAGACAGGAACCTGAGCGTTATACTACGTGCAAACTGCATGGACACAGTCAGGTCTGGCCAGTTCCTGGGTGAGAAAAGAGCTGCCTTTCCTCCACACTGGAGATACCTTTCTGTTACTCAATGACAGATATTCACAGCCTAAGGCTGTGCCTTTCTGAACAGTCGTTCGTATGCGATGTCAGTGACTGCACAATCTTCCACGACGAAATAATATCCACAGTCAGTGGTGGTGTTGATGTTAATTACTTAAGTTTAAATACAAAACATAATGAGATGCTGTGATTCCATTTTCAGACAGTTTTAGCCTGAACATTAAACAGAATTCAGCTTATAAAAAAATAAATCACTTTAGCACAGTCATCTTAAGGGACTTGCATGTTTTAATCATCACTTTTAATTAGGCTAAAAGTAGAGTAAAAATCAAGGCCTTTTTTGAGGCACTCTCAAAAGGCACAAAAAAGGTTCCATTCTTTATTTGACTGAAGTGTGCATTATGCTAAAGTGTTAATGAGAGCAAATGAGTGTAACTGAAATCAGTCTCCTGCTAATTTTCATAATTTGTAGTGGAACGTTCTTCTAATTAATAGTAGACTTCTAGAGACATCTATGTTGACAAACACACGCGTCACTTCTCTACCTTTCCGGCATTTCCCCTCTGAGATGATGTACATGGAAAGGCAATTTCATACCTTTTCTTCCTGCAAGTGGGTTAGCATTGTGCAGAAATGCAAATTCTCAAGTCTTCCGATTGCATTGCCCTGTCCCTCTCTTTGGGAATCTGCTTTAGAGCATACCAACATTTTGCACAACGGAGGAGCCCAGTAACAGCAACACGACCCTGCATTCAGATATGCACTGAAAAAGAAATATGCTTTACAGCAGTGTTGCCCAACAGAATTTGCAGTAAATTAAGAAAAAAAATAAAAAGGATATTATTATTTAGGTCTGGAGTTCTCTATCTTCAAAGCCTACAGCTTAATGATATTGCTTCCATGTCAGCAGCTGGCAGGTGAAACACACTAGTCCGAGTCAGCCCAAGCTATGAAGCGCACCACAGAAGGATGCTGTGGTGTGCCACTGGTACCCACAGAACTGGGGATCATTACACAGACACCATATGCCACGAATGGCTTTGAGGCTTCCTGCTGCCCCCATCCATTCTTCTGGATCAGTCACTCTAACCCATTCTATCCTACAATAGGCCTAGAAGAGCATTAAACAGAGAAGAGCAAATCATCTTACACAACACAAACTCCACAAAGACAAGGCACCTCAGTGCTTGCTGTCTCTTTGCTGTGTGAGTCCGACATGACACAGTTCTTGTGCCTGCAAAACCTGTCTGCAAGCACACAGCAGCCTTAACGCTCAAGGCTGAATAATAATTGAGGTTGTAAGCAAAAACCACTTCTGATCCTTAGATGTATTTGGTTCTAGCTAGCACCCAGTTATATTTTGTTCATTGTCTGCTTGTGCATAGCACGATGACAAAGCTGCCTCCTGTGCACTACCCATTACTTACACATTTCTGCATGGCTTTGCTCTGGCTCCGCAAAAACTGCTGGATGTTGACAGCAACAAATGGCATCAAGCACTGCTAGAAGGCGGTGCTCGTCACCCAAACCATCCCACAGCGCACGTCAGCTGATTGCATTTCTCAAGCATTGCCTGCATCAGTACTGCACTCAGGCCGAAATTTGAAAGCATTTGCCTCACCCTCCTAAAACAGGCAATTTCATTTTGTTCTCATTTGGTCTAAAACCCTGTAATCTCTCTCCAAGCTCTTAATTTCCCCAGGCCCCTGCTCAGCTCACATTTCTCCACTTGTACCAGCAGCACTTCTGAATGGCAAAGCAGCAAGCAGCTCAGAACCTGGGTTAGAGAAGGTGCAGGCAGCATCTCCTTTGGGAAGTACATCCACCTCCGCTGAGCAGAGCACAGAGTGTAGCTTAGCGCACAACCCTAATTTTTATCAAATTAAAGAGTCAGATAAGCATAGGCCTTGCATGAGGCAAACAAGAAAGCAAACAAAGCTTACTGTGAGAGATAGCTTCATACACACAAATTCCTGGGTTTGGTCAGCTAAGCCAAATTCTTGTAGAGACAGCAACTTTAAGTCATGCTTTCAATAGGCTCTCAGCACTGCATTGAGACTGAAACAGGTTTTGTTTTTTATTTTGAAATAGAAATTGCAACTCAAAAGTAATCTCTTAGTTCCACATATTAGGAATTTTAGGAAAAATACTAAGTATCAGAAAGCATGCCACAAAATGTCACAAGGTGTAATTTAAATGGCATATACTGCCATGCTACAAGAGACGAGCTTTTGCTGCCTAACACATGATAAAAGCTTTTCATTTAAGTGGTCTGGTCACCACAAAGCATTTCTGAAGTTATTGAGTACCTCCTGTAAGTTTACTTTAAAATAACCTAGGAGTACGTTAGACTGAAACGTTATTAAAAAAATCCAAAAAGGATAAATAAAACCTTTGATTTGTACTCATGATGATCGTTTTGGTCAATAGGTTTCCTCCTGGTCAGAAGTTTCACCTTAGAAAATGGATCCCCCACTCCCAAAGATACAAAAGAAAACTATTTTTCTTACTCTATTGCTCCAATTTCTGGCCTAGCCTTCAAACAAAAAAAAAAAAAAAAATCACATTTTTCATGTGGGTTTATTTTTCTCTGTCCAATGTGGTCAAATGAAGCATAAGAGGTTTCCAGAAGCCTTCATAATGATACAGAGTTTTCTTAACAAGCACATATTGAATATGTCTCCACCAAAACCCAGCCAACAGCTGGCCCTGGTGGGAAAAACCGTGCTGCAATAGGAAAAATGTCAAACCTCAAAACAGGATTTTTTTTTTTTTTTTTTAAAATCATAAGTCATGTGAATTATTCCCTCTGTGAAAGTTTCCAACACTTTAATAGTGTCTTTAATGTCAAGAGTTTCAGAAATTATTTGCATCTTAACAGTGATCTAAGTGCATACACTGTTTCTGATGATGACCCGGCTTGCTATTAAAATAGCTGGTCCAAAATTAGGGAAATATACTTAATAAGACACATTAAGGAGAGAATTCACTTAAAGCAAATATTTTTCCTGGATGATTTTCCTGGACTTACTCAAAGCTCATTCTCCACAGAAGTGGGAGGGAAGCAGTGGTTAGCTTAGACTCCAGCAAGCACTGGGGTGCAGCGAACAACAAGGCTGGATTTGGCTGGTTTTATCTCAGCTCCTGGGAGGAAGTGTATCCCCAGCGTCACACTTCTCTCCCATCTCTACTGATGCACACCAAGACCAGCTGGTGCTCATCCTTACACACCGCTTCGTAACGCCATCACCGGCACAGCGCAGCGCCCATTGGTGGCGGTGCTGCTCCGCATCCCCGAAGGCAGAGTTAAATTATCACGGTGGCAAGTCCTCGGTTCCTTCTCGCAGCAGCCTAAGCTAAGTGACCTTTGGGAGAAATTGCAGTTGAAGACACAGTTGTGAAAATTACTCAGTGCTGGGAGTGTTAAGATGCACAGATGCCTGTTCCCTTTTCAAATTCTTCACCGACTCCTGCTTTTATCCGCTAAAGTACTACTCACATCTACGAGACCCAGCTCCAAGGTTTCAGCACGCACCATGTAAGAATACTACAATGTTTCCAAAAAAGGAGAGCTGCCCACATTTCATATGCAATCACGCAGAAGCCCCATGTGAAGCCATCAAGTGGAAACCACAGCATCTAGAAAGTCTAACAAAGAAATGTTTGCAGGGAAGACAAAATAGTTGATCACACCACCACCACAAAGCAGATGGAAATAGTAACAAATGACAGATAGGAATAGATGTTGGCATAAGGAGATGAAATGAAATGAAATATAAAATGTACTAAGCCACTAGCTAGCTTGGAAAGATGCTATGCTAGATGCTCTACAATTATCTAGCAAACAGACTTTGGCTCCCACGACTTAACACTTGTAGCAGCCCAGCAACGGGTGCCATTTAGTCAGATTCCCTATGCCAAGGGCAATTGGATTTCAGCATTTCCCAATTTTTCATTATTACCTTTGCAGATATAAATTTGTATCAGCAGTAAAATTAGAGTTAGAGCAGCAGAATAAAAGCACAGAATATAAATGCAAGTGGCACCAAGCATATCCATCAGGTACAGAGCACGCAGAGTATCTTTGTTGTAAATCAACACTGATACGCTCTACACAATGAAATGTAAAGGACTAAAATTATGAACCAAAATGCATACAAAGCACTCTCAAAAAACATTATTCTGTTTCTAATTTATGAGATTTTATTGAGTTTTGCCAATTAGTCTGTGCAAATTTCCATGTGATCTCCTGACAAGAAAATAGGATTTCTCTGTCAGAAAAAAAGTGCTTTGTATAAACACATTATGGTATTTTTTTTTAAATAATAATAGTAAATTCAAAGCCTGGGAGGAATTAATTTTTGCAAAACACAAGAACTAAAGTATCAGTTTACTGCTAATTCGCTGTGCCACAAACGTCCGCCCAAACGCAAATAAACTCTGTGTCCTTTAGGTCAGGTAAATGAAAATAGTCTTTACAACCTACTACCAATAAAAGGCATCTGTCAAATTTGCAATACAGAGATGAAAAGCATTTGAAAGTTAAATCTGAAACCCCAGACTGAAACAACACTGAGCTTTAATTTAAACATATTACGCTGCATGGTTATTATTAAGCTCTTCACTCAGAGTGTAATTTAAGTGCCATTTTGATATTCTGTTTGAACAAAGAGGTGTCAAATTAAGGAAACTGGTGTCAAGTCCAGAAGCTTTGGGAAAATGAAGCCCTATCTGTAATAGCACCCTATAGGGTTTCATTTCAACAGCACTGCCGCGTAACTTCAGTGGTATCGTAGCATTTGCCTCACACAGACCCCCACCTCTACAAAAAGGCTTCCACAGCATCCTTGTTTTACTCAGCCATGAGTGCAACTGATAGATTATGTACAAGCAGCAGCTTATTCTGTACAACCCAGGCCATAATTTTCATGCAAAGCACGTGACTGTACAGTGTCAGCACCAAGATGGAAACTGCACAGCTACACCGCCAGCCCACGTTGCCCTCCAGGCTCACTTTTGACATTCAGAGTTACAGAGGACTGTGACCCCTACAGGGTTCCTCAGCATCGTGATGCAGAGAGGGTGAGGGGACAGCAGATGCCATCTACACAAGGAAGCAGTGGGCAGTGATGAACTGATTGCATGCCAGAAGGGATGAGGGTTTGTGTTGTTTACTTGCTTTGGCTCATTCTCTGAGGGTCTTAGAGCTAATAAGAGCCTGCAGACCATGTCTGTTGGTCAGTGTGCCCCTAATCATTTTGAGCCTGTTGTCCATTTAGAACTCAGTCTGGCCAAAAGGACAGAGAGCATAAATAATTCAATTTCTGCAAGTTTCATGGATGTGAGCAAACCAACAGTGCAAACAGACCTTCCCCTAGCTTCTCTAGCAAAGGAAAGAATTCAAAATAAGAAATGAAGCTCCATTACTTCCTCCGCCCATGAAACAAGATGTTTCCAGAGTGACAAAGCTTGTTTAAATAGTATCTCCCCTAAGGTCCACCAGAGAAATCTCTCCAGGTGTTTTCCCAGAAGTGCCAGGACAGAAAAGTTTTCTGACATGTCAGCTCTTTTTAGCATTGGGCACAGTTAGGCAAATTATTTCCCGATACCAATGTATGATCTGCACTGAAATTGGGGGAAAAAAAAAAAAAAAATGATGCCTTATGTCCTTTTTTTCTTGCTGAAGGAATGGATTTCTTGTGCTATGCTGATAATTTCAGGCAGGGCTGCCGATGTAATAAATTATTTACTACAGTTCTGAATTAGAAAGGGAGTCGATTAGCTAACTGGTCATCAATTAATACTCAGAGAGGAACAACACGAGTAGGGAGAGTGTTCCAAAGAGCAGAGTTCTTGAAACAAAATGTGTGCATTTCAACCAGATACTTCTCTACTTGAGCCAATAGCTTGCTTCAGTGAACGTCTATTTTAAGAGATAAGCGGCCACAGTTCCTAGACATCCTGTTGACACCTATTCAGTCCAGTCCTGCTTTGGCATGACAGCCTTGTGCATTCTGCAGGGTTCAAGTGAGTACTCAAATACATCCAAAGCATTATAATGCAATCTATTTGAGGGCAAGGAGGCAAAAACTTTGTTTCCCATAACAAAGCTTGAAGGGCAGCATCCCCTTGAGGATCTCACAAACAAAGTTACCCTGGAAACAGTCTCTGAGGAACAGTCACAATTCCCAGCAGAGCAAATGATCTTCTAGGTTTGGTATTTTAAGAGGGGGGTTCTTAGCTTCTTGCCTCGGAAGCAGGAAGGGAACAAACATGAAAGAAGAAGAAGGAAAGTTGATTAAGTTGTCTAAGGATATTTACAATGAGAAAAGTTCTTCACTCCCTCCAATAGCGCAAGAGAATCATTTTACTGGCATGAAGTACATAGCATTCATAGCTTACTCACTTTCTTTGCATGTTTTTGTCCTAAGCTTTGCTTTGAACTCTGTAACTGACTCTACTAAAAGTAGAGCTCTATCAACATCTCTGCTCAGGAACGGAGGAACTCGCAGTGCCTGCCTACACAATCTTCATTTTCCACAGCTTACCTTAAAGCATCAAGTCCAGAAGATTTGCCATCGGTGTGGAGATTGTGTTGAAGCTTTTAGCAAAGCATTTGATTTGCACAACACCTTATGCTCAATTTTGAGACCTCAGGTAGGGGGCACAGCAATGTAACTGCTACACTATCTTTCGAATCAATCCTCCCCATGTACTGATGGTATCCCACTTGACACCTCCTCTCCAGACCTGCAGAGGGAAGGTAGGTCGTCTCGGGAAACGTGTTCAAGAGAAGGAGCCTGACAAGGAGAGGAAAATACCCACAGGAAGCTGTGAGATCTGTGACTCCTCAGAGACATCACAGCAAACTCTGCGTTGAAACAGATTTTTTTTTTTCCCATGTTGTCAAAGCCACCTATTCAGCTTTCTAAACAAATATTCCCCCGCGCTTCCCCAGAAAGCATACATTTGCTGTAGCATTTCTGCACAGCTCTAGGTAGTATTAACAGCCTTTCCCAATGATGCATCTGGCTACTATACATTTTGTGTGTGTACTTTGCCTTAGATGTAGTGCTGGATTAAACATTACTGTATAACCGCTAGAGAATATATTTATAAAACCTAAGGAACGTTTGACAGCTCAGCAGTTACCACCTCTGTGAGATTTTCAGATTGCCATATCCCAGTGCAAACCATCAAAATCACAAGCTGTGGTGAAGTGTACCAAAACGGCCCTGGCATCCAACCTAGCTGCAAGTCTCATTTTCACACAGGTCTGCACCTCACAGCTCCCATCGACTTCAAAGTTCACCCTTCTTAATGCATTGCATTTTTATGAGTGCTAGCTAGACTGATCCCATCTCCTTGTATCAACTTTCTTGTGCCCTACGCTAGTTCCTCTTTAAGCTTTAGCGTTCCAAAGTGATATTGGATACTCCAGCCCTCCTCAAAAGTTATTCTTGATTGCATTTTGCCAACTGGCCAACAAGGAATAATGAAGTTCACCATGTCAGCACTCCCCCAAGAGCTGGAGAATTTCACATCTGTCATATATTTACTATCCCAAAAGAAAGAGTCTGTATTTGTATAAGGGATGGGGCCCCTAGAAACAGGGCTGTCACCAGATGTTCCAGGGCTGAGAGTCTGCATAGCCTCAAGACGTAAGGCTAATCGGTACAGACCCTAAATAATTGAGTTACTATGCTTTGTGAGATCTGCTGGCTGGGTAGAGCAGAAAGACTGCGATTCAGCACCGTACTGAGACAGGCAGGGAGAGCTCAGATGTTATATATGTGAACAGGGACACCTGGCATTACTGGGGTGGACAGAGCACAGAGCATCAATCCACGTCCAGTCAGGCATCAGAATAGACTGGCCCTGCCTCCTGAAGCCTGCTAGGAAGTTTTTGGCACTGGTGCTACAAATCACGGCGTATAGCAAGACAGCCTAAATCATTTGGGTCTCTGCTAAACAGGATTCCTGCCACCATTTTTAATTCAGTTCCCCAAGGACACTAAGCAACAAACAGGTTCATCCATTTTGCTCCTCACCGCCTCCATCTTACTCCTCTCCACCCCTTTAATCTGTGGCTCCTGTGAATTCAGGCACTCTCTGAAACGAGGACTGGAACTATCACACAGCACAGACATGCTTGCAGGTCCTCATGGTGACTGCTGTTCGCAGAGGTAGAAATGCTAGGGACGTGCCAAAAACAGCCTCTCAACTCACAACTAAGTGCTCATCAGCTCACACAGTTTACATCCTGTTTTGTCAGATAGCACAAAGTTAGGCAAGGACTTCAGTTCCTGAGGGCTGTCTGACACTGTAACGCATGGCTTCAGAGCACTTTTGTCAGTGGGGCCTGGAGTCTCGCAGGTGTCTGCTGACGGTACAAATTCATTATGTAGTTGGCTTCTGATCAACAGGCCCATTTATTTATTTATTTTTCCCAATCAAATTAAGTAAAACAACCAAACGTTATTAGATTTCCTAGTCCTCAGAATATCCCCAGGGTAATATCTAATACTAAGATTTTTAACCGCATATGCCTATAAGATTACAAACTTCAGTGACAGGCCAGCTTTCAAGTCACTTCAACAAAATGAAGGCTTGTTAAGAGTGCCTTGCTTTATTCCAGGTTTAGATAGATGACCTCTTTATAGGTTTATTTGTATATATAATATGAAAATTACATATAAATGCAAATACACACATATATAATATAAAAAAAATTAAGTTCTACGACCTGGATTTTCCTACAGCTATTCCAAGTAAGCATTCTTACCTAAAACAAGCTACAAATTACATATGCATAGAGAATACTGCTTTAAGCAAGAGATAGGACTTGGCCATGGATCTGTCTCGCCAAGAAGAGTCATGCTTCCACCAGAGGAGTAAAGGGTGTGCCCATCAACTTGCTTGGGATTTGAATCAAACGCTAAAGACTCTACATTAATATGCCACTTATTTACAGCTTCACATTTAAGAGTAACCAACAATTTTACTGGGCTTCTGAAGTCCACTGGGCACTCCTTTTTCTACAGATTAGCTTGTATGAGGGAGTGACAGTACTCAAATCATGTACATCAATCCCACACTTCTTATTCAGCCTGATCACCCTAATGCACAGACTGACTTGAGAAGATCTTTAGCATCTATGAATCTTAAGAAAATCTGAAACTCACAGCTCAAGATCTGTAGCAAGGCACTCAACACTTAGCTGCTTCAGAATGCAGCAAAACACAGGAAAGCACAAGGAAATATGTAAAAGAGAATACTGCTTTGACTACAGTCCCTTAAGTTTAAGGTCTCCATTCGATACTGCACCATGACTACAAGCTCCCCGATCCTGTCCTACACACTTTATGACGGGAAACTCCAAGTGGGAAGAAGCTTCTGAACTCAGATACGCTTTTAATTTCTTCCCTCCCCAGAGTGTCTCTCCCAGATGAGTTGCTCATTGAGCAGCAGGAAATCTCTTCCAAATTCGAATGAAACCACATTACCAACCAACATAAGCAATTCCAGAAATTGTGATCACTAAAGGAACCGACTGAGCAACAGTGAGCGCGCCCTAAGGGTAATAAACATCAGATGGCTCTAGGATTCACTTCACTTGACTGCAGAGTTGATAAAATGGATGCTAAAGATTTCTTCTAGGGAATTGGCACTTTCATTTGCAATGAAGAGCTTCTGCTTGCTATTCGTGCTGGGCCAAAGGTGCTCCTTCTAGCAGAGGAAAATAGCAGATTTGCTCAGATCTTGTGGGAGCAGGGTAGCAGCAACTGAGGAAGCAGTGCAAGAACGAAGGTGCCCATAATTCATTCCCCTATTCTCACTCTTTTCTCATTTCAGCTTCAAGTATTCACAATGCCCAGCTTATATGGATCAGAGAACTAAGGCCACATCACCCTGACACATAATTTTTTTGTTCCTCTCCAACTATAATGGTTTAAGCTCAGCTGTGGTTATTAGAAAAAGAAACAGGAGTGACATCCCATCTGTGGAAGTACTCACACCCAGAAAAGATGTGTTACAGATGCAAGCTCCTGCCCTTTCAAATCCAGCCAGAGTTTTAGCAATCGTGGAAAGGGTGGCTCTGCCCCAGCACCGCATAGCTACATTGGCTGTGAAACAGCATTCAGGTCCTGCACCTCTCCAAACACTGGGGAGGAGATACAGCCTTTTGGCACAGCCTCATCCATCAAAACCTTCCACACAGCCCAGAACACCAGGCTCTCTCCATCCCCTGGTAGCTTGCTGTCATCTTCACCATATAAAAGCTTTATCAGCAAGTTTACTATTAGCGAAGCATTAGCTAGAACTAGCAATTAGCCAAATAGATTTTCACTTAGGTAAAAATGTGACAGGTAGAAGTCAACAAGGAATAGGTAGGCAATCATCTCCACTATTCAATCTGAGGATGGGACGAGGAAAGAGAAGCTACCCACTTCTGCTTGTATTTCTCCTCCACATCAACGTTCCTTAACCTTGGTACCAGTCTCTTTGAAGTATCCTACACAGCCGGAACGACGGGAAGAAGCTGTCCTCTCACATCCGGGGGAGTCTCAGATGTGAAGATATTCCTGGTGCTACGTGGTACCTCTGGGTACTGGCTGAAAGATGCCTGTACACTCAGTCAACTTCAACTCACTACATTTTCTAGTCCTGGTTTCTTGGGATTATTAACTCAAAGTATGTACAGAAAGATCATTCTGATGTATGTAACTGTGAAAAAGTCAGGCTTTTTAATTATTATCTACATCTAAACTCAATTCAGAGTAATTAAACCATCGACGCTTACTGCTTACATGGAAAGTTATGTTCTTTCTCTGGACCACTATAAGGTTCCTAAAACCCAAATAACCACCGAGAGTGAAGCAGCTCTAGTCCCACTAACATCCTGTTGCTGAGAGTAGGAGTAAAACTGATTCAGAGGATAACTCTCTTTGAAGCACCCACTTCTAATGGCTACTGAATATTTATTCGGCATTTAGGCATGAGAAGGAGCAGTCAGGGACAGAGCTAGCTCACGGTGCCTGCCAGCCAGGGACTTCTGCAAAAGAGATGCACCAGGAGCAGTGTAGATGAAAAAAAAAAATGTAACATTCTCCTAAATCCCAAGAGACAGCCGGGCACCACCTCCCCAGAGATCCTGTCATCCAAATGATCAATGTGCCAAGTATGTCAGAGATCTACTATCATTTCATTAAAAACAAAAGGGTGTTTACAGCTCTTTTGTTTTTCCTCCCGCTCATTTCTCCCAACATCGGCAGCGCAGGCATGCCGGTCCTGTCTCACTGATGCTCTCCATCGTCCCTCAGACAGCCCATCTTCTGTTCGCTCAGCGCTCGCTAGGACCACAACTAAGCGTGCCAGCAGGAGCAAGGGTTTCTGACATGCGTGTTTGCATAGTCTGAACTGGAAAGAGATTAGATGGTTAAAAGACTGGTTGTGAGCTAAGGTTTCCCGATCAAATCAAGACAAGGTCAGGAATGAATAAACGGAGCCATCCTACTTAGCAACTGCTTGGCAGCTGATATGAAATGCATAGGCAGAGTTAGGTCAGTTTTTAGATGGCAGATGTCTGCACCACAACAACTGCTCGCTACCTAGGGCAAAGAACTGCATAAATACACCTAAAAGCCTACAGATGCCAAGATTCAACAAAATTCCTTCCCTCCTCTTTCAAGGATGCTCACCCCGCTTTGCAACAAGAACTGGCCTGTACTTTTCAATACTGTGTTTTGAAAAATGACCGTTCTTTAAGAAGCTCACTAACAAAAACAGTTTTTATAATCACAGTAAAATATAATGGGAATTAAATTATGGTACAATAATTCACACTTAGCTGCACAGAGGCCATTTGGCCTTCATCTTTGTGCCTGAATGTGCTGGGCGTGAATTACTACGTTGTAATTCACATGCTGTCACATCTTATGGCTTAATTAACACTACGGAAATCAGAGTGCACAGAGTTGGTCACTAGAGATCAGAAAGCTGCCTCGTCAGGAACCGGTTACACGCATACCGAGTGCCGGAGGCTGTAGTTTCAACCCTATAGCTCCAGCTCCACTGCAGCCAGAGCTGTGCTGCCAGCTACGGGTCGTGCAGCTCACAGAAAGAGCGTTTTGCTGGGCGTGCATCTAATGCTGTGAACAGCAAGTGAAAATGGGAAAAGATCTTGTTTCCTTCCATAGTGCAGGAAGATGCTACGAGCAGTCACACCTGTCAAATACTGAAAAAAAAATGGAGGAAAAGAACGTTATCAGAAAATCCCCTTAAAATCTCCTTCCTTATTTAGTGTGAAATTTAGACATGAGTAAAGTGGGTCTGCACACAGACCTCTGCGCTGCTTAATGGCTTAAGTGAGAATTAAGTGGTGTATAGAGACTTTGCAAGGTTAAACTTCACCCTCTATCAGCTTATAGATTGGTCAATCATCAGATGGAGAACTTAATACTGCTCATTTTAGTACACTGCTGCTAATGAAAGCATTGCACTATATACACAGAACAGCCATCCTCTTTTATCAGGAAAATCCTTCCTCGATGGCTTGTTTCACTATAGAAAAGGTGGCACCATTGCAGGTAATACAAATTGCCAGGAATAGCAAATATTACAAATATTTCAAGGATGATTAATCTTTTAAAACAATGAAGTTAGGCAGAAGCCTGGAAGTCAACTTGGCTATTTCACAACTAATAAAACATGTCTCTTGTATTTCATTTTGACTATATGGAGAGTATTGTAGTAAAAGGCAATTATCCACCATTCACTAGCTAACATAACACTTGTACGAGTATAAAAGAAACACAGTATGTATTTTAAGCAGTGACAGTATTTTCACCGTATTAAAATAGCAGTGAGGCAAATGTTCAGCTCACATTAAACAGCACTCTGTCACCGAGGACCAGCTTGCTAGCATCATATATTCCCCCAAGAAAGACAATGCTGCTTGCTTTAACAGAATCATTGTCACCAGGCAACTACCAGCGCTGCTCAGCAATAAATATTTCCACTGTTCCCACAGAAACCAGCTTGGCATCTCGACCTGCTAATGCCTAGAGAGATCAGATTGACCTTCCAGAGCCATCTCCTCACAAAGACACGGTCATCTCACCATGGTCATCTAGAAACATCGGGAAGATGCTGCAGAAGTGCGGAGGGTCACAATAGGACAGCAGATAAGGTTTGCTTCCTTTCAGGTGCAACGACTTGAGAAGACTTGAAATTTCATTTTCTACTTAGCAAACAAATTAGTTCAGCCCCATCTTGAACTAATTCTCGTGCAGAGAGACAAGATGGCATCTGTCCTAAATGCAGGAAGGTCACTTTACAGCTGTGCTGTAACTCTGCATAAATAAACTCTCAAAGGCAATTCATTGTTTGGAAATTGAGAACTGGGCCAGCAGCAACTGTAGCCCTGCCAGTTCGGTGTTGTCAAGCATCAGTAGTAGGCCTGAGGCTTCGTAACAATACCAGGCTCCAAGACTTGTCAAGCTTTGTCCAAATTGAAAATACTTTCACTTGAATTTAGCTCTGTGTCCAAAGTTACCTACGAAATCTTTGCTACACCTGCACCTTGTTCCACAACCAGCAACTCTTGTCTTGGTTATCCAGGCCGTAATAGGAAAAACCACTCTAGCGTCAGGGATATGTTGATTTTTCTGGAAAGACAAACTTGTTTTTGGTTAGATTATCACATAATGTTTTCTGGCTTCAGTCTCATTTAGCTTTGGACAAGTGCATGGTTCTATTCCTTCCCCCCAGATCAAGTTTTATATAGGGAAAAAGATTTATAACTAATCCCATCTGAAGAGAAAGATACGTGACCCCCTAACAAACACAGTGTTAAAAAAATTACCTCAAAGCACACTCAAAACCATGGAGCAAGAAACTCCCACCTCTGACACTGGGTTTTTCCTATGTAGGAAAGGGGAGGCTGATGGCTCTCTCTCATAAAGCATCAGCAGGGCAAGAGCTTAGCAGCAGAGAAAGCACGCAGGCCTGTTGATTGTGTTGCATTTGTTAGGATCCTGAACAGAAACGAGGCAATTTGAGTTATTCCTTCAGTCAAAGTAGTAAGTGGTGGTTCTATTTTGGATTAGACTGCTAAAGCATTAGGGTGACCCAAAAAGTCATCCTTTGATCCGCATATATGGTGTCTTTCAGCTGTCCATCATGAAACCATGCACACAATACAATCCCTAAAACTAACTTAATAGTAAAATAATCTGAGGGGATAAAGATCTTTGGACACAACAGGCCTTTAGTACTATTCCAAATCCTAAAATAAGTTACGTGTTTGAAGACAAAAATTTTCACCCCATACGGATCCCTATAGTACCTTTTTTTGCCCAGCAGCCTGGAAGTTTTAAATCTCAGCTCTCAGTCACATGAGCATGAAAGCAATGTGACAGAGCAGGTGTACGTCTCCCCAAGCTCGCAAGCTGAGCTGCTGCCTGTCATGTCTATCTCATTTCGAGTGAACTTTGACAACTCACTCATATTTGTGGGTAAAGAGAAACTTCTTCTGTTTGGGGTCAAGAGGAGGAAGGCTGAGGAAGATGAGAACAGCTGCTCACTCCAGAAAATGCCTAGGGGAAATCCACATGTTGCAGGCAAAGAGGATCAGCGTGTTCAGGTGTGCATATGGGGGAGCCACAAGCCAAGCAGCACTTCTGTGGGAGCCCAGGCTTTTGGATGCTTTAGAAAAAGCGTTCAATCGAGTAGAAAGGAGGTGGGAGTGCAGAAGTCCAGTATATTGCAGAGCCTTTGCAAAGGCTGACAGAGCCTCTGCTGTTTGTTTGCTGCTTTTGTTGTTGCTGCTGCTGGAGTTGGTTTTGGTGATTTTTGTTTTTTATTTTTTTTTGTTATTATTATTTAAATTCCCTGGCATCGTTGTTTTCTATCTCAGCTAATTTTCTAATTTTTTATAACAGGTCCAACAGATAAATTTATAGGCTTTGCTGGAGCTAAAAAGAGAGGATGGATTCCTGGGGCCTTTGCACTGGTCCATCTACAAAAAGCTATTTTCCATCAAAGCAAAGAGCAACAGTAAAGGAAGCACGCACTACTCTGCTACTATCTTAAGTTCACATGGTTTCAGCTTTTTGTGAGCTATGATTCAGAGCAGTCTGACCACATCACAGTGCCTGGGTTTTCAGGATACAGTAGATTAACGCCGTCACCAAGAAACTGCAAGAATTCAAGCAGGCTTGCTCTCCTCTCATCATTTCTGCAGAATAACAGCAAGACAGCATTGTACCAGGGCAGTATTCTGGAAGACTACTTTTCATTTTGCAGATCGCTTAAGTCAAATAGCCATTGACTCCACGCTTGTCATCAAAACCCAAGACACAACATACTCCCAGAAACAAGTTGGATAAAAAAGGCACACACACACCTGAACAAAACAAAACCCTAAATGAACAAATTTATGGGATCAGCAGCCTGAAGAGATCCAGCATGTAGCTACTTCTACAGATGAAGAGACTTCATTGGGAAACTCAAACAGGGAATGAGGTGTAGCAAACCATGAACCATAAACACAGTTTGTATCAACTCTGGTAATCACTGCAGGACAGGAGCTGTTACAGCTCCTGTTAGAGTTCCGTTAAACAAAATACAAAAGCAGATTAACAGAATAGAAAAATTAAGCAGGGCTTAAATGAATCATCTTTATATGCAAGATGAAGTTGTGGCATGTATTTAAACCCATGCATATTGTTTTAAGGCTATAGCAGGAAGAACTTCTGCATTGATACTAGCTTGCCATCCCTTCATGCAGCCTTCTATGAGTACTTGCAGGGAGAGGGGCAGTAACCAAGAGTACCTGAAAGCCATCAGATACTCAGCATCCCATTTCAAAGCCTTGGAAGCTCTGTCAGCGTATTTATTCCAACCTCCAGTAAAATTCTGATGCACACATCCCTCATTCCTCACGGGAGGCTGTATGGGTTTGACTGTCCAGTGAAGCTGATATCAAACATGCCACATCACACAGCCAATGTTCTCTTCTCTCCTTTTGTTTAGGATCAGGAACACACCATCCCTGAACAACCAGACTTAGTACCCACTTCCTCCAAGAAAAGCAGCGGGACAAAGTTTTGAAATGGTAACTGCATCTTGGTCAATATTACAGATGAAAAGGAGAGCCAGATTCCAAGACTAAAGGTCTTCATTCTCCACTGCTCAAAAATGGTTGGAAGCTTCTACTGCACTCTTACTAGTGATTTACAGGGATAAGATAACATGGAAGGGTCAGATTTACCACCGTTGGCTGCTGCAGAAAACACAGAGCAGCTACCCCAGACACCTACTCTGTAGAAAAGCATATAAGGTACAACTGCAGGAATTTTTACAGGCACCTAATTTCCACATCTCTGGTGTTTGCTCCTGTATAGCACTATGTGACTTCTAAGATACTTGTGACATTTTCATCTACTGTGACTATCATGCAGGATTTTTCAGCTGCAGTGGCACTGTGAATTAAAAACAGAACTGCCAGAGGCATACTTAAATTGCCAATTGCTTTAACTGTTAATATTGTTTAATTATAAAGATTCACAAAACGTTTATCAGTTAATTTTCCTGGAGAAGAATGCAGAGCACCTTGCCTAATAGCTCTTTCCATTCCACTCCAATTGGTTTGCTCAGTTAAATTATTCATTCTAATTTTCAAGTTAGCAAAGAGTTTTGCTTAAAGAACGATAGCACAGATAACCTTTGTGCACAAAGGTGTTATAAGTGATATGAGCAGACAGGTTGTACTCCAGAAATAGATACATTCAGCCAATTACATGCAATTCATTTCTTGTACCTTCTTTGCTATAAAATTTCACTTTAGAGTCTTAGCACACACACAGTGGATGCTAAGCACAAAGACTGATGAGCATTTTCAAAGCAGCGGCGCACAGGCTACGTGAAGGGAGTTGTCTCGCTTACAAAGATGCCCCCACTGACCTGCAATTAAAATGGGATTCTCAGTGGAGCTCATGTTCCATTGGGGCATCAGGGAGTAGTCAAGTTTTCCAAAGCTCTGCTCTCAGGATTTAGCAACTATTACTGAGAACAGGAGCTCTTGAACCCTTCTGCACTTAAGAAATCTAGCAATTTACTTCTTGAAGTCTTATCTCAAAAAATTAAATGAATCAGATTTCACTTTTTCCTAGCTAATAAGACCAAATTTTTCCACTCAAGAAAATACAGTAAACACTGTAGACAACAGCATGCTGTATGTAGACTCTGGAGCTAGAGCTAGCACATCCCCACAGCATAGCAGAGATGCCTGATGGTATCACCTCAGCTGTCACATGCTGCCTGGTTGCATCAGCATGGTGTTACAGCTGATGACTCTACACAGCCAGGTGGGTTATGCAATATGACAAGCTAATGACTACACTGGTTTGGGTTCTTCTAGACTCAGGGCCACAGAAGGTACAGGAATGCATGGAATCATGTGCCGCAGTGCCTGAAATCGTAGCCTAGCATGACAGTAAGATCCTACTCTCTATGAAACTGTGGCTAACAGCTCCCTATTGAATAGTACTCACAAAAGGGAAAACCATTTCCATGTAGAGGCCACGAGAGACAATCCCAGTGACACAGAGCTAACAGAAGGCTTGGGCACAAGGAGGAAAGTCTGCCTTAACACAGCAGCTCAACTTTATAACAAGTCTTTACGTGATCAGAGTTCTTTGTTTCAAGACTTAATTAGTCATAATGTAGCCTGGGAATTCAAAGACCCGGGTGGGACATAGGGAGAGAAACCAGCATCCTGGAAATAAAAAAACACCATTACTTGAAGCACAGGTGAAGCTTTTGTCATTTTCCTCTCTCTTCCCTTCCCACAGTCACATTTCCCCATCTCTCACTCACCATGGGCTAATGGTGTTAAGAGCATTGTGATGAACAGCAGCTGTGATGACCACATGACTGTGAAGGAGGGCTTGAAAGTATCCCAGCAAACGAGGGTTCAAACAAAACAAGGTGAGCGTCCTCCTGCACTGGTTTCCAGCACTTCAATTGCAGGCCTTCAACTCACATCCGAGAAGGGGGAAAAAGCCAATCAAAAATAATAATAATAATAATAAAAAAAATCCCACAGCCAGTATCCAGATTCTGAGACCTAGAAAAAAGAAAGGAAAAAAATGCAATTAGTAAAACACTAAGAAAGGTGTTTTCAATCAAGTCTTCCTGCATTTCTCTGCTGCCAACAGCTGCAAAGGCAAACATATCTTCCCCCTCCCCCAGCCCTTCAGATGTTCTTTATGTACAACAGGAATTAAAACTGGTCTCCACGCAGAGTCAGTCTGTGCATTGCTAATGCTCCACTTCCTCTCAAGGCAGGGCTTAAGACAGCAGTCTTGAACACAGTGTCCATGGGCCCAGGGAGTCCACAGGCTTGAAAGGTGACTGGAAAAAGTAAGTCCATATGTACTGCACTAAAATCTACATATATGGGACTTCTAAAGCAGCCTGAAACTCCCTGGGAAATGTTTGGGTATTTATAAATCACAGGATGATAAGAATTCCATTGCTGAAATGAGTTTAACTAGTGCCTCGGCTCTGTGCTGATCTCTTGCACAGAAGTAAATTTCCACCCCGGATGCCTCCTTTCCACCCAAGCCCCTCAGGTGCAGGGCCTAACAGTAAAAGCTAGCTCCTGAAAAAGCATATTTGCCAGTGTTTTGGCAAATAGACAAACCACAGGTGTAAGAGTTCACTTCACCATTTGGTCTGGGCCATACTTGTGCGCACACATGGAAAGTGCAGTGCTTCCAACCACAGAGTCATAGAAACACTTACATTGGCAAAGACCTTCAAGGTCATCAATTCCAACCATCAAGACAACCTGCAAAGTCCCATCACTAAGCCATGTCCTTGTGTGCCACATCCTCATGTCTCTTAAATATCTTCAGGGACGGGGACTCCACCACTGCCCAGGGCAGCCCATTCCAGTGCTTGATGATGCTCTTAGCACCAGATCTGGACCAGCACCGGGCAGAGAGTGAAGTCCCCTTTACCCTGTAGCTCACACCTGTGATGACTGCCAGGGACTCTCATCTACTTGAGTTCCACAGCTTTTCTTTGCAGGATTAAAAACAACGGTCTGTCCATCCCGCACTCTTAGAGGAAAGCATGGGGAAATTGGAATCTATGCTTGAGTAGAAACATTCACTCATTTAACTGCAGAAAGAATTCCATCTTCCCATCATTTTAATCTCTCAGGAAGGGGCTAGATGGCCACAGTGACTCAAGCTTGGCAGGAATAAAACAACAAGTATACAGAGTTAAGCCATGGCATCAGTTTGAGACTTAGCCCCCTGCTGACTTTGAAATGATGATAAAATATGAGGAATTGTAAAGTAGTTTGCATATCTGTTTTGAACTCCCTTGACTCTGCAGCCTTCACAGCACTGGTCTAATTAAAAATCTCTCCAAAAAATCTCTGATCAACAGAAGTTATTCTTCTCTGAGCAAAGAAGATGTTTTTGCCAACTTCTGTTCTTACCCAAAACCCAGTTTGAGCCAAAAAGCTGTATGAAAAACTGTGCTGCATGCCATTGTGATGCGGATATAGTTCTGAAACACAGGCATGACAAAGTGGCCTTTGTTTGGCCTCCTCTCTTTGCTGATCAACTAAATCAAACCCCACATTGTTCAGAACTGAAGTCTATAAGGAAGTTGCATTTTTTTCTGATAAGTATATCTGCTTGCTCTGCCAAGATTTTGTTCTCCCTCTCTTCTCTCCTCACTAGTCTACCCCTGCAGTTTGTTCACTCAAATGTAGCATCCAGGGTCCAAAGCTTTTTCTCAGCTCTAACGGTTGTGACTAAAAAGCCCAAGGTCAAGATGGAGGAAAGTGGCTTCTTTACATATAAGAAATTAAAACTTGGCTCAAGGCAGGACACCAGTAACTGATAACATTCAAAGCTTGCTTTCCAAAGGGGGACAAAGCTCAAGAATATTTTAAATTACACTTCTGAAATAGTGCTCAAGTTTTCCATTTGAATTTTAGAAAGCTTCAAGTACACATAGAACTACTCTATTGGCCATTATTGATGTGTGTCTTTTCTACAGCACCACCATTATAAGGAGTTTTTAAAAGTTAGAAGCATTTTATGCTACAAAATTTGAGAAGGTACGCAAAGAGATGGGGGAGAAGCTACCAGGTACACTGCCGCAAAGGAAAAAGCTCAGTCAGGGATGAGAAGAGTAGGGGTTTGTTTTCTAATTTTTACTTAAGCTGATTCAAGTTCTGGATGATCTAAATCAGTTAGAAAGAGAAAGCATCCTAGTGCAATAAAAACTTTCTGGGTATAAATTCAAGAAGTCACAAATGATTTATGATACCTATCCCAGAGAAAGGATAATTGTCAATAAATATTTATACAGTAGCTTTTCAAATAATTTTTATCTCTCTGCCTGTATTTTTCTACATGATAGGATTCAAGAATTCTTCTGTGGTCTCACGGGCTGGAACTCAAGAAGCAAGATGATTCATGCACTGGTGGTGGGCACAGCCTTGCCCTTAAGTCTGCTCCCGTCAGATTTTTGCATGAGCTGAAGTGTAGTGAATCCACAACATGCACAGAGAACTGCTGAAGTTGTTCAACAACACGGGGTACCACTACATGAACGAAACATACCATAACGCTACACAACTCAGGCTGGTTTTGTATTTCATGTGATCAAATAATCATACCGTGTTTGTGAACTGGATGCCTGCAGGAGAAAGCAAGATAGGAAATGAGTGGAGCAACCCTGTTCTTAATGGTCACACAACTCCTCTCAAGCAGCACTTATGAGATGCAGGAAGAGGCCTGCAAAACAAAATTCACTTTATCTTTGGATTACCTCCAGGTAAAGTACAGCCAAAGAGAGAAACTAGAGCACATAGCTGTGAACTTTTGAGTGCTGTTACATTTATTGATGCAAGAAGGGGATATACTATCACAGTGAGGGAGTTAAGGGTTACACTTGGCCTAAGGGGTTTGGATTTGAACCATGAAGATGACGTGGCATGCATTAATTTGCAAGAAAGTTCTTCTGCTCAGTGACCTTTCTGCCCATAGGGCCGCCCTTGACAGCCTCACGGTCTAATCTGCTGCCAAGCATCACCCAAACCTGATCTACATGCTGGCAGTTCCCAAAATCCAACTCAAAGTGGTACTGACAGGATAGGAGAGAGCCAAAGGAAACTGCAGCCTCGTGGTGTAGATGTACAACAAAGTATTCGTCAAGGCATCCCTGCTAAAAGGGTAATACCCATATACGCTAACTCAACATCTACTCAAGCCTCTGCTTCAGCAGCTGATGTGAAGCAGCACACAGCATTTTCTGAGCCCATCTCCTGATGTGTGCAGAGAGTGTGAAAAAGAAAAGGAAATCAGTTCACCTACTGAGAGAACAGTCTGAATTCGGGGTAGAATTTGGACCAGCACAAGCCAGATCTGTCACAAATCCACCTAATTACTGCCTTCATCCAAACGTGAGCATTTGCACCCCCGCAAAGCTGGATGCTCCCCTTTTCACCTGGCCAAGTCTGCCTGTCCTCCTCCAACATCTGGCATTTTCTGAACCATCACAGTGTGGGCACAGGAGAGGCAAAGTGTTTCCAATGACATTCAATCGCAAAAGCCAGATGGAAACGTCCTGCTTTACTTGCCCAGTTTTGTTTCAAAACAATTTTCTCCCTTCTCCTAAAAATGTGTATAATACAACTAGCCTAACATTACAACTCAGCAATACAAGGATTGCTTTATATTCCTTAACAGAAAAGATTCCTACATTTATCTCCTTCTTTAGCAGAAATTGCTTACTACATAAAAAGTAAGTATGATGTTTCAAACAAATACTGATTAAACCCACTATTTACAAGAACAAAAGCTTGGAAGTAATAAAACCTTTGAAGCCGACGGGCCAAATTGGAACCACAGACGCAATTCTCGCATTTCAGCATCTACTACTTGCAGAGTAATTTGTACCAGAAATCATTTTCAGAATTTCAGTAAAATAAAAAATAATTTAAGTTAAAGCATGTCCTCTGTTGCTGTTCCTGTTAGGAATGACTAAACTAAGGAATTGCTGCAATACATTTGGTCATGTGCTGTCTGAAAGACACCTTTTTTAATATTTTTTTTTTGCACCACTACAGAAGTCCCTGTCCACCCTTCCCAACTTTTATCTCATTGTCAGTCCTTTCCTCACTAAGGATATGGCTTCATGGTCACTTTGCCGTGGCAGCAACACAGCCTGCAAGGAGGTAATGGCCACATGAGCACCAGCAATGGAGCAAAGCAGCAGAAAGCTGTGCTCAAGGTATTTCAATGAAACCACAAGTACAAGCGATGCATTACAAGAGTCAGGGCAGCAGACGCAACAACCCTTTCTGGGGTGAGTGGACGCAACAATTTGTGCTTCAACCTACCAGAAATTTCCAAGTCCCTATTTCTAAGCTAAAGGTTTAAAAAAAAAAAA
>WBMW01004885.1:571176-623455 GCA_013396635.1 Penelope pileata
ACCTCTGACCCTAATGGCACATGCCTATGTTCATTTCATTTCATCCATATTGTTTGAAAACCTAAATGCACTCCACGCATTACTCTTCCATTGTAACTTATGTAGGGCTTTGAGAAGTTATTTGAAAAACCTTAAAAGCAACCAACAATGGCAACAACATCTACTAAGTTCCCATTCATTCCAGATTCTCAAATATCTTTGCAGCACTGCTTACATGCCCCAAGAGGAGCTGCCCTCAGCTCATACCCAGCCACATCAACCACCTGTTGAGGCCATAATTCAAAGTGACAAAGCACTCTTTAAATGTACTACGAGATTCACTGCAAAATAACTCTCAAGTGCTAAGTGAGTTAATCCATTTTAGATTAATCAAGCCTTTGATAAGCGCACACCCGAATACAGACCAGCTGAATCTTGTGGTGTTTGTTTGTTTTTTTTCCTGCTGTGTAGGTGAAATGGAGGCTTTTGTGCTCTTTCAAAGGTCAAAGGGGGAATTCAAGCTATCAGCTGCTTGTTGGTTTTCTCATTCAACCCAGCACCAAAGCAGTCTCAGAAGAAAATAGTAACCAGACTAAAAGTGAAGTTCCTCACACATCTCCTGTGACTACACACTGGAGGACACGGGGGAAGGAACAGGGAAAAGTAAGAGTCTTGGAAACACATTCCAGAAGCTTATAAAATTGCACTGGATTGCATGCCTGGACAGCACAACTGCTGAATATTTTCCTCAAGCACCTGCCAGTTACCCTCTGCAACATACTTCCTTACAGAACTGGGGGAGGAAGGTACAACATTCATGGCATCCCCACATATATGCAAGCATGCAGTAACACAAAATTTTAGAAGGTGCAGCATATCATTTGAGCAGGCAGTAAAATGTGCTAGTGCTGTCTTGCTTTACTTTCCCTAGACCAGCAGGTATTCCAAAAACTGATGAGAAAAAGCTTTGTAACTCCCCTGGTTAAGCACTGCCTGCTACAGCAGCTCACAGCTCCCAAGAAGTACATCAGTCCCTCCACTAATCCATCAGCAAGGAAAAAGTACCTATAAGCCTTGGGAAAATCTATGCAATTCTTAGCACAGGCTGACCACTATCATCAGCTTACAGCCACCTGAAACAATTCCATTGCATTATCATTTATAGCTGTTATTACAAGTATGATCCAAAAACTTTTTNGGAAGGGGTGGGAATTAAGATCTTTCTCAAAAATCCATCATGCCTACGTAATATGCCATCTTCCTCAAATGTATTAAGTTGTAGTACCTCTCCTTTACAGAGAGGAAATAATGCATGGGCAAGAACTCCTGGCAGTGTTGCCAACAGTTATGGTTTCATTGCAAGACTGTCAGCACACGGCAACTCCTTGGAATAACAAAAATTTCAGCTCTTTTCAAGTAAGTTTCTCCTTCTAGAGCAAAGCTAGAAAAGAGGACTCAAATGCAGCTGAGAGGCTCAGTATACCAGCAGTAAATAAACACAGCTCAACATATCTGTTTGATTTAAAATTCATACAAATTTTAATCAGATCTCATAATTTTTTGTGTGAATGATTCATGATGTTGAAAACCACAGTTTGACAATACTCTCAAGGCTTATTTGCACATCACGGAGCTTCTGGCAATCCTTCTGTGACAAATAAAAAGGTTTATCTCCTTGGTCAGCGTGACTTTAACTTCCCTTTGCTACCATCATCAGAGCTCTTTTTTTGAAGCATCATCTTTTCTATACACACTGACCTCCTTTATTCAAGAATCTTATCAATGCTACAACGGTGATAGCACATATTCTGCATAGGGTCTTGCTTTAAGCTGAGAAAGTGATAGCCTCCAAGGAGGCAAATTAGCCAAAAGCAATTAGAGAAGACTTCATTAGATTTTAAATAATGTATCTTTAAGTGAAGAGTGACATTGGGGCCAGAAGAGGCATACACCTCACTGCCTCTGAATGTAACCTTTAAAATAATTTTCAATACTCTTTTCTCCACTCTCCTTCACATCCCCCTCCTCCATCTCCTTCATTCCACCTCTAATCTTACTCTTGTCTTCTTACTTAGCATAAGGGATCTTCCTAACTTGTATTGACCAAAACCACCCAGCAGTCATAGCTATAAAGAAGGAAAGAAGAAACCAGTGCCACTTACCAGCACAGCTTTGGAGCTACAGCAAGGCACAGCTTTTGGGGTGGGTTTTCTTCTGGTGAGAAGGAGTATGGGCAGGTGTGGGCTATTTCTCATTTGCCTGAGCTCATTAAGAGCACCACATGCCTGAGCAACTGCACTGAAAACAGCACCAAAGCTGTGATCTGCATCTTCTGTGTTCAACACGCATCTCCAGTGCCTTTTTATTCTGCTCTCACTTACTATTCCTTTCTCAAATGGATGGTAACAGATATTACTTGTTTTGCACTAAGAAAATCTAATTTCCTTCACTTTTGTGCTGATTAGGAAATTAACAGGCAGTATAACCAAGGTTAATTGCTTTTCCCATTTAGAATGCACTACTGTTGAAAGAATCAGAGCAACAACAAGAGATCACCTGTGCACGTGCCAGCACGCCTATGTGCACGTGCACCCTATTGAATAAAAAAAAAAAAATCACTGGCAAATGAAATTAATGGCAAAAGCCAGACAAATAACATTTTTTTTTTTTTAGGAGAAAGTTATCTAGGAAAAAGTTAAGTTTAATTGTCTTTCAGATCTGTTATGATGTAATAAATGTCTATTAATGTTTAGCAGCAAATTGGGTTTTAATGATCATTGCTATTTTTGGCTGGTGGGTGACACGTAGTTTAAATATAAAATAGATTTATGTTTTACACCGGGATGACTTTCTTGGACGACTCTCCTTGACTTAACCTCTTCACACCCCACAAGATGTTTAATATAATTTTATTTCTAATAGACTGTAAGCCAATAGGATCATATTTGCTACTACTGATGTTTTCAGTGAGAAATAAAATCAATGAGGTTTGTGCTGAAGGTAAGTGTAAGTGATTACTTAAGTGTAAGCAGCTTGGAAAATATTAGGAGAGTTATATTATTCAACCAAATGATGCAAATTAAGAAACAGTCTGGATAGAAGTAAAATCTATGAAAAACTCCTGACCTTGTCATGTGGAAGGAACCTTAGATTTTTTTTTTTATTTTTTTATTTTTTTGTGGGCACTCTCAAAGACAAGTTTTAGTAAAGGAGAAACATTTTTCAAAACAAGTGGTCAAACTTAAGCATTCATACACTGAAGTGGAAAAAATAAAATAAAACTCTCTTCTTAGACCCGAAGACAATAGAGCAGCCCAGTTGCTAGGAGAAAAACAAACAGCGCTCGCTGCAGTACAGGAGAACAAACGTGCGAGGCAAAGGCATCCCACAGACCCAGGTAGTAACACAGAAGTGCTCTGTGTCAGAAGCATTAAGGGGGAGAGATGCAGGCAGTAGAATAAATGTTGCATCTAAATTTCTGGGTGTGGTATTTTCCACTGGGCTGCATACACAGGAATAATAGAAAAACTAATAGGCCAAAAAGCATTTACAGTTCCCTACAGCAAAAGTCTGTGCAGTAATAACAAAGACATTTTACCATGTTAATGACTTCTGTTACATATTAACCAACAGTCCGGCCTCTTTGATCTTTGGAAGAAAAATAAAAAATATTTAATCATTGTGCTTATTTGCTGCACAGATTTTTTTTATTATTATTATTTGTATTTTGCTAACAGAGGTCATCATCTAACCCAAAGTCCAGTTTGGAAAGGTCTTGGGCACTCTCACAGCAAAACACAGCTTTTGTCTCCCTTCCCCTTTCCTCCCTCATATTTCCCAATCAACAAAGGATGGGAGAAACAAAGCACACCACAGCTTCTGCGGAAAACAGAGGCGTAGGGACAATGGCTGTGATTGCCATGTGTGCTCTTCTACAGCTCTGAAACGAAGCTCAGCAGACTTGGATAACAAGTGGTAAATATTCAGCACTTTCTTAATCCCCAAAGAAATAGATCTTCCCAATGAGACCAAACAAACTCAAACATCTCTCTGATCAAAATATTTATTGTCAATATTGTATCAAAAGCTGCTAACCCCACCTGATGAAAGCACAGGGGCTCAGCTGTGTGGGAAGATCCTCCAGTGACACCCCAAGCCAGTGGTGTAGTTCCCCCTTCCCAGACAGTAAGGGACTGCACAGACTGCACCTTCTCTGGTCCCTTTGCAGCAGGGAGCATCATAGAATTACCTATACGCGATGGTGATTTGCAGTCACAAGGGGCCACTGTGCTCCAGCCAAAAGCCAAAGCTTCTCCTGGTACTACAAAGGAAACATTTCATACCAGAAACTCTCAATGGATGAAATATTTACATAATATGGATAACATACACTTCTCTTTTCCCTTTTGAAGTGAAACAAAGGCCAGATATTTCCAGCCGAAATTACAAGAGGGATCTTAACTAAACAGAACTTTTAAACAAGGTTGGAATTTCACCAGAAACTTCCAGCTGAAGTCTCAGCTCTTGCACGGTGCCTTGCAGTTATCAGGAAGCATGTGGTGGCCAGCTCTTCTGCTAAAGGAGTGGCCCTGATTCCTGCAGAAGGTATTTTTAGAGGCAACACAGTTTCTTTTCCTTTAGCAAGAAGGAAAGCTCCAGTAAGCACGTACCCTTTTTTAAAGGCTACTATAAAATGTCTAAACAATAAAACGTTTGGGTGGGTGAAAGGCTAAAATTAATTAATTCCTTGAGTGCCTTCTTGCAGAAATTAACTGCTAGGACAATCAGGACAAACGTGCTTTTTCAGAGGAGAACTGTCCTGGGCAGCAGTGTAAGGAATGTGAGACATTTGCCCTATTTTCATGCCTCATAGTTGAGGATCAGTAACAACTGACCAAAAGAGTAAATACACCCGCTTGGAAATTGGTCTCTCTAAAATCTGCCTGCCTCAATAAGCCTCAAATTAAACATTTTTCTTAATGGCCTGTTATAGAGCATCAGTCTCTAAAAGACTCAAGGTAAAATTGAAGGTGGTTCTTACCACTGAAGGTTGAGTTGTGTTGTTACCTTTTTTGTTGTTGTTTTGGTTTGTTTGTCGTTTGGTTGTTGGTTCTTTGTTTTGTGTGTTTTTTCCAGATTTTTTTCTTTTTGTCACAGAAAATGATGAAGTATAAAGTGAGAAAACAAAACAGGAGACTCACTAGCACACTTTTATTCTACAATACTTACACTTACAGCACTAGGTATATGAACAGTGCTGTAAAACATAACACCACGATCCACTAAATACATTTTCTTTGACGTTCTTAGTTTTTGGAGAAAGATTTTTAAATGAAACTTTCTCCATGCCTTTTTCCCCAAGTAACTCCAACTTGACTCCTCCTGAAATTCAGGTATTGAAATTAATATTTTAGATAAATTGTTGCAGGACTGAAGCAACTATATTCAACAATAGGTCTTGCAGTTTGCCAGATTGAGTCAATGAACTTCTACACCACTCTCCATTTTTAAACACACACTAAACTTAAAATAATCAAGATAATGTAAATGGGTAACTCAGAGGCAGCTAGCAAAATCAAACACCGTCAGATACAATCAGACTGAAATGAAATGGCACTACCGCCAGGACTCTGCAATGAACTTAATTACTCCGTTTCCATTATTTCCAAGAAAACAGTAAACAGCAACATTTCCATATAACCTAAATATCATAGTTCTACAATTTGCACTAATGCCTTTATTTGTTTGGGACTAAGAAAGTCCAATTCTGATTTTACTTTCAATGCAGTGCTTCCACCTAGAAAAAACGAGAGGTCTCGGGAGTCAGGGAGAAACATTTAATTGTAGATATCACATTTGATATCTGTTGATATTTGATATCTCATTTGATATAGATATTTGATATCTCATTTTTCACTGTGAGGATGGTGAGACACTGGAACAGGTTGCCCAGAGAAGTTGTGGATGCCCCCTTTCTGGAAGCGTTCAAGGCCAGGCTGGATGGGGCTTTGGGCAACCTGGTCTAGTGGGAGGTGTCCTTGCCCATGGCAGGGGGGTTGGAACAAGATGATCTCTAAGGTCCCTTCCAACCTGAACCATTCTATGATGATTCCAGAGAAGACATTAAGCACCTATGGCAACTATAAGGGAAGATAATTCATCTGATGTATGAGTCTGTCTCTTGTGATATTTTGCAAGGGACACTATAGATAACAAAATGTAGCTATATTTGATATGCAAGATGGATTGAGGGAGTAATTTTGGTATTTCCTGAAATGTTCCCCATGAAAAGAAGCCCACATTTCTGATCCCCTGCAGGAGAAGGTTTCAAAAGCACTACTCTAATGCTAGATCATCTGCAGTCACTGGCAAAATCACGCTGATTTCTGCAGGAAGCAGCACGATCAAGAGAGGCCCTTTGAAAATGTCACCCTAAGCAAAGGGAGCAGCAAGTAAAACCTTCGTTATTTAAGGTCATAGCTGGAAGTGGAAGTGCAATAAAGTATTTCATTCAATTATCTGAAAAGTCATTCCCAATAAACACCAAACAATGACTTTTTACTACATCTTTACTTTGACTTATTTTACTGAAAAAGGAGTGAGCACTCTAGTTTGTAAAAACAAAGCAAAAACTGACCAAAAAAAAAAAAAAATCAGCCCTAAACATTTTGCTAAAGCAATCACTCCTTTGTTCATTTTGTTCTCCCTATAAGGGAGATTCACAAGGGCAAAGCAGGAACACCAGGCTTCAAAAGTAACCAAAATTGGCAAATTGTACAGAAAGATATATAGTGTCATTGTTTAGCACTTGGCACAAGCATGGATCTGAGCAAGCAAGAACACAGATCGCCTGTGATGGGAAATCTATCAGATGTAACAGAGCCAACTGATGGCTAAAAATCTAACATTAAGATCCTTTCATCCATTGCTTACCTTATATTTACATAAGCTTAACTTCCAAAGCAAAAGGACCCCAAAGAGGCAACGTCTAAACTGAAAGAAAAGATCTTTCTGGGGATCCTAACTGACCATCAACAAAAAGAGCAATTCCTAAAATTAATTTTCTCCAAAGTAACATTTTTCCCATCCAGGCCTTGGTTGCATTGTAATAGAAATAGGGAGGGAATAGTGAGCCGGTCCTTTGAGGGCAACAAGTTCCTGATATTGGCATCCGTTCCAAAGAGCACTATTTATCACTGCCTTGAAGATACGTTCACCGTTAATTCAGCCAGTATAATTCAAGAGCACACCATACACAAGCCAGCAAAGCAAAATCCTAGCTGCACTTTCTCACTACTGAAAACAGAAATAGCACTCACAATTTGGATGAACCATGAGCAGTTTAGCATCAAATTCTCTGAAAATCTGTATGTATAAAGCCAAGGCATTTCATGCCAGTAGATTTCATGCTGTAGAGAGCTTTAGAGAGAGAAAGCGGGGAGAACCCAAATGGGACACAGTTCGTCATCAGACCTTCATCAAGGAGCATCTGCATGATTTCCTTCATTAGGAATTAAACCCACTGATGTGGGTTTCAGATCAGCAAAGTGAAGAATGGGGGAAAAAATGACTAAAGACGCACTTTCTCACAGCTCAGCTTTGTAGTCACAGCTATGGAGGGAGACAGCACGGCCTCATCAAAGAAAATGGCACTGAAGTCACAGGTTGAATCTTCATCCATGAGGAGTCACGCTGAGGTGCCAGTCCTGCATCAGCTGCAGGAAACAGAACACCTTTTACAACAGTCAGGTTGGGAAACTCCTAGGAATTTCCTTCCCTGTTACAACTGCTCTTCTTTCTAAAAGCCCTTTCATTTTGAGAGTGGCGTGGTCCCCATTCCAAACACAAGAACACTAGTTTTTCACAGGTGCTTTTACAGGCCTACAGTCTTTATAAGCCACATCATCAGGACAGGAAGGAGTTGATCATCTCAGTGGCAAAGAAATCTCAACTTACCTAGTGGCAGCATTAGCTGGGCAAAAAAGAGAGGAAGTAGGGAAGAAAAGCAACACAGTATATTCCAACATTGCCATCCTCAAGTGCTACACAATCAGTTCAAGCACTTTCCTCTGCCAGACTCACTTGTGTTTCAGCTCTCTCTAGCATACCTCAGTTTTCACGTGCCCTGAACCACATTCATTACTATTTAGCTTTCAAAAATGCAAGGTGTGAAACCAAAATATTCTTTCACTAATCTTTCTCTGATTGAATTTGGGTCTGGCTACTCTAACCTACAAATGAATGGTACTGGAAAGAGGTAGTTTTAGAGTCTTCCTCTATCATGCAGGGCAGCATTGCCCAAGTGAACACGAAAGATCTACAAAGCTTATGTCAGGAATAATTGGAATTAAAGCTTCTACCTCAGTTTTTTTTTTTTTTTTTCCTCTCAGAGAGAGGAAAGAAAAAAGGGTGAATCCTGAATTAGCCGGCACAGTACCTTTGAGGCACGCGGGTTCCTTGTGTCTTGCTCTCCACAGCACTACGCTACCTCTGCTTGTAAGAACAGCCAGCACTTTTGATTTATTTCCAAATACTAATCTTCTAGTCAGCAGCAGGATTTTATCCAGTTTAAGCGAGAATGTGAATCAGGCTGGTTCACCCCACCTAACGGAGCCATTGTCACACACATAGTTTCAGGGAATACCTGCAGTTCACGCTTCAAGACTGCACAAGGACTAAGCCTTCCTTACAGCCCTCCAGCGTCGGTAAATCTCACTGCTATAAATTAAATTGGAGACATTCCTGTGAAACACAACAAGCTCCAACTGTTAAAACATGTCCCTTTGTCTTCATAACCAAATAATGTCTGAAATAGGAATATCAGAAACACCACAGTGTGCTTATCAGAGGCAGAAAGCGAAATGATTGCAAGGATAACCAACAAAGTGAGAGCTCATCTTCACAAAGCCAATAATTCCATCCATGAGGCTGGCAATTCCAAAGGGAGTCTGTATGAAAATCACTGCAAACTGGAAACATGCAACTTTTATCTCTGTGGTACAAAGCAAAGCTATTTTGTAGCGATAGTGTAAAAAACAAATCAATACTGTTCAGGGCCAATACTGGTAAGCCGCTAACCAAAGAACAGTGATGTGAACCTATTGATTCCATAGAGCTATACTTCTACATTGTTTTCCTCACAGTCTGAAATATTTCTATCACCTTACAAAATGGAAAACAAGAGACTGAAACTTCTAATTAATTCTTCCTAAAAACCTGAAGTTACACTCAGATCAGCAGTATGTTCTACTTTATACATTTGTCACAATGTCTTATGTTAAGAGCAAAAATGTTGTTTTTTTCCTTCTCAATTTATTTTTTAAATGATTTATCAGACTGAACACTTAGTTATGACAACCCCAGACAGCTTAGAATGGCTACCTGGACTGATTCACGACATGCTAAGGCTGCTGTAGGACTGCAGACAAAGCAAATGTACAAATACATCTTAATATTTAAACAAAGACATCAGTAATGCCTCCGATGGTAGTAACTAGGGTTCAACTTAGTGCGTTATGGTCAACTATTGTCCTGGTTGTTAATGGGTATTTCCATATCCCCAGAAAAACTCATTCCCAGATCTCTGCAAAACATGTTTTCACCATTACATAGTCAAAAAAGTAGGCCAAAACCTGATTCACCTTAACCCAATGTCACCATACGACCCATTCAGGAAAGACTAGAAGACCAAAATTGCAAACACTTTGTGGGAACAAAAGTAGGTAAAATTAATGCGTGGACTTATTTTAATGTGCATCTATGGAAAGAAAAGCGTATCAACCACCAGAGACTTGGTTGGCAGCCTGTATGTCCTGGTCTTTCTTCCCAGCCAGGTGAAAGACTTCTGGAGATGCCCTTACCTTCCCCTCCCTCACCTCTTCTGCACTGCTCCCTCCTGTTCCAGGGTGAAAACCAGGGCATGACTAGAAAAGAGCTCCGGGATAAACACATCGCTAAAACAATAAATACCAGCTAGACAGCTATGAAGGTCAAGAGATGTTTACGGAGATTACAGGTTCAAAGACCACAGTCACAGCAAGTACTGACAGTTAAAGCATACTTTTGCTTTTGAAATGTATATGCAAGTTGCATACAGCTAAGATTTTCCTTATTTTTATATCAAAATAATAATAATAAAAATTAAAAATGAGCCTGCAACACGAAGGGCTACTTCACTTACCACTGTTTTCCTACTGCAAAAGCTGTGTTTCCACAGAGGGCTACATGAGGAAGAAAGCCTTCAGCGTGGTATCAACAGCCTCCAAAGGGATTTCTTTATCTAGTCAGAGGTCTGGGGTGTGTTTTGAAGACAGTGGTGAGGCTACAAAGTGGCCGCATAGGTCCTGTGCACCTCCTGAGCTGTTTCTCTGCCCAGTTACCACGGCTGCCACCACCAGCACTGCTCTCTCCTCTCTCCAGGGACAAGGCAAAGGCCCTGATTAGGGCAGCACCACCTTGAGGCACTCAGCCCCATTCTGTGCAGCCCTACTAGCTCCAGGTGACGTGGAGCTTGCCTTACAGCCTCCTCCCTGGGGCTGACCACCACAAGGCCTGTGCCCCACAGCCGCCCCAGGCCTCACCACCAGAGCTCCCAAGGCAAACCTCAAGCCTCACTTTGATGGCCCCTCTCAGGCCTCCTTCCCTTCTTAGGCCCCATAGCGACCCCTTGGAAAGGGGATCAGGGGCCCCCCTAGAGGTGCCTCTAGCCTGCTGTGCATTCTGGTGACCACAGCCCCTAAATTGGCCCTGTGGTGATGACCGAAGTGGCCCAGTGCAGGAACAGTCCTCTGTGCTGTGGGAGGCCCTCAGGGCCCAACCCTCTTCTTCTCCAGCAACCTCATTCCATGCTTACACAGCAAACGCTCATCTACCACTGGTGTCCCTCTGTGGGAATAAGTGCTGCAGCTCGTGAGGGGCCCCAGCCAGCCAGGAGAGGAGACTCAGTCCCTGATGTTTCTTTCAGATCTTGCTCCAGGAGTTATTCAATATACCAAGAGGCTGTTAAATTGATAACACAGCTTTTAGGCCAGGCAGGTCTGTGCACACAAGCAAAGAGGAATAATGGTTTGCAGAAGACTCACCATCTGCAGTCAAGTATATTGAAGTCATCAGGGAACCTCAAAGTGGCCCAGTAAGCCAAAAAGCATGGCAAGAACTTGGCTGCCATCTTTCACCAAATAATGACAATGTAAGTAGTAGAGCTAGCACCAACAAAAGTACTCTAAAAACAATTCATCGTTTGCAAAAGGTAGCCTAAGATCTATAACGTTTCCCTGCCCCTCTCTCCTCCACAATAATCAAATTTTAAACATATCCTTTACAGAAATGGTCTGGCCATTAACAGTAACTGTTTCTTATGTGCATCAGTAAAAGACGTAGTGCTACAAAGACTAAATGGGATTTATAGAAAAGAAGCCATAAATCTTTGTCAGCCTCTCAGAAATGAACACTTAATACAACTAGCTCAGAGTACTTTACTTCTCCCTCAGCCGAGGTACCAATTATAGTACCACTATGATAAATTTTAATCATTGTTGTTAATGGGTTCCCCAATTTATTTTATCCCCTCTCTACACTAATGAGCTGTACTCAAAGTCTCATGATTCAAATACTGTTCCCTCCCCACACATAAGTACGATAAAGCAATCTTTTGGATTTTGAACTATAATACTGCTGACCTATTCACTGACATATGAAAGGATTTCCTACATTTGGGAACTCAGAAAGTTTGGTCATAAAGTACAGTGACAACACAGTCAGAAGTCACTTATTTCCACTTTCTCTCCCCTACTCCTACTCCCATGCTTCCCCCCATTCTCCCCAGTGCTTTAATTTCTTCATCAGTAAGTAAATACTTTCTTTTCATATTGTAAAAGTCAGTATAAAGCCAACACATTGTTTAGGGCCACGAACAGAGTTGCCTACTAAATCTCCACCACCCCTTTACTTACTAGCTGGCACTAATTTAACAAGCAGTTTTACAATCTCAAAAGGGAGAGTGTACGCCAAGCTAGGGAGAAGCCTTACTCCTTCTATGAAAATCAGTACAACTCCAATATTTTTCACCCAGTGGTGCAAAGGAAACCAATAATTCAGACGTGCCAAAGCAGTACCAACCAGAGACAATCTGTGTGCATTCATTCTGTGTATGATGGAAGCACACCACTTATGGCAGACATCACTTTCAAAGCAATGTCGAAGAAACATAGTTACAACATACGAAGTGATTCAAGTAGCCTGGGCACTGCTGTTCACCTTGCCAAAATATTATGGGATCAAAAGCCATGCAGTAACATTAAAAAGCAGCAAATCAAAATAGCCTGAAGAAATTCCCCATGTCCAACCTAAGCCAGGGAATTCATTGCCACAAGAGGGTGATGGAGCCAATCCGCAAAGCAGATGTTTATATTCCAGCCCCTAATCCTCAAGAGCTCACAAAATCCTTGTGACCAGGTTATCCTGGAACCATTTATCAGACATTTATTTCTACCAAGTGGAAAGTTCACGGTTGTTAATTACAATGTTAACAGAGGCGGATGAGAGAGAATTGGCATTTTCTGTACTACTCATGATCTAAGGAAATGAGAGAGAAAAAGCTGTCACGAGAACTTTCAGATTTGTTGCAACAGCAAGCAGGTAACATGGATGTGAACATTCTGACTAGATTTTGACATCATCCCCAAGGAATTCGTGACAAAAGTCATCCAAGCAAGAGCATGTCAAAAACAACTTCTCTTCAATATTAATGGTTAAAAATAAATAAGCAAGCAAGCATTTTTTTTAAATACATATTTCTCTCCTCCTTTCCTCTCCATCCCATCAACCACAGTCTTTTCTAGCTAGTTCTAAATTTTTAAACATGCTTCCTGCTGTGTACCAAGAATACAGGAATTTAAAGTAAAAGCCATTTCAAAACTAGTTATTTTGTTGTCTTTTTTTTCCCTGAAAAAAAAAGTGGGTTCAAGGCACAGTGCATCGCATACAGTCCTTGGACTATCTGGCTGTCTAAGCTCCTAGCTACAAGGAAAATACATTGCTAAATATCCCCAATGCCCTCTCTGCATGATAGCATCATCTGGGTGCAGAGATAGCTGCTAACCATCTCTCAGAGCACGCTGCCCTTTCCTCCATGGGTGGTAAAATCTTCCTTACAATTTTGCTCACAAATCGTTTTATCTTTTGCAGCGCTTTGGAGGCTGCTGTGACTGCAGGTGCTTTCTGGGCTCTGAAGGCACCTGCAGAGGGGCTTCATTTATGAAGAAGCATCTTCTGCTGTACGTAAGGGGCCAGTAACAGGGTGTAATCATGGCGGCGGTTGAGGAGGGAACAATCCCACAAAATGCAGCAACACAGTTCATGGGGGATTTCCTTTTTGCTCTCAGCCTACAAACTACATGCCATATGGAGAGCTGGCAAAAGGGAGAGGACAGATGTCTAGAGACATTATAGTTACTATGTTAACTGCCCGTGAGTTTATTCATCAAAAGGTGATCACCCTTTGTTCTGGTAAGAATTTATTTTAACTTCCTTTGCAGCTTTGAGAGGTTGACAGCAAATCACTATTACATAGTTCCCAAAAAGTACCAATGATTTGTAGCCTGATTAAAACACACGTTTCTTGGCCTGCAATACCAAACGTTATGCAAAACCTACAAATGCAGAAAACAACTAAGGGTTGACAGCAGCAGAAAAGGAGACAAATGGAAACCCTCACTGCAGCTGGCTGTCTCGAGGTTCACATGCCCACGTACCCTGGGCCAGGCTGCATGTCACGGGGCTGCACAGTTACAGCAGCAAAAAAGTGTTGCTACACCAAAGAGAAGCTCCCTTCTCTGAAGGCAGAGAACGGAAAGTTTGGAGCACTTGAAAAAAACAACAAAAAAAAAGTTCCCTCTTCTTAAAAAAGGGACTTGGATGTGCATGCTTACAGTAAGAAAACAAAACCCACCACAAAAACTATTCACTTTCAAGCAGTGTTTCACAGACATCTCTCTCATGAGACATCCTTTGACTCAACCTGGAATTCATTTCCTGTGGACTAGGCATAGCATAAAGTGCCCATGTGGTTCTTGGATATAAAAAGAAAAATTGGAAAACTTGCTCAATTTGAAAGCCTCTTTCAACAGTACATCTGCTTTTGGAGTTTGCATCCTTTAAGCAACGCTTCCTGCAGAGGAGTAGCCATTGGCCACGCAAGTCTGCGGTCTCGTGTGCTGAAGAAGGAAGTACAAGTGGGAATTCAGCTCAGAGATGAGCACAAAGCCTTAAACTTCTTAAGCTATTTGGAGGAGCAGAGATGCACGATGAATTGGTTTCATCCAATTCCAATTGATGAGAAGCTGAGGGAAGGCCAACTAGGCATCACCTTCACCTGAGCACTGAATGGATTGCAATGGTGGAATCACAGGCACTCAGCCAGAGATAAGGCAGGAGGTAGGGACATTTTCCTAAGAAGTCACATTTTAGAAAGAAACTCACAACACTGCTCACAACAAAAAACAGGCTGATAGAGTAATGGTCATGAAGTAATTTGGCAAAAGGGGTGGAAGTTGGTGGCATTTTCCTCAAGTTTCATGCATCTACCATGATGCAGCTCCTCAGCATAGCACACCTATCTAGTATCTTCACCCTATTTCTGTTAAAAGGTTATAAAATTTTACTCCGCCCAAGCATGGCTGTAGAAGAGCATGCAATAAAAAAGATGCCTCTACACAAAACAGCCTTCATTAAGCCAGGGGAAAAAAATAAGAAAGAAATAAAAAAAGATGAAGTATCCATTCTTTCTTTAAGTACCATTGTATCCTAGCACTTTCCTCAACACAAAAATGGTTGTGTCCCTCCTTGAAAGAGTTTATCATTTACAATTGGAGGGGAGAAATGGCTGGAAACCACACTAGCATTTCAGGAGATGAAGAGCTGAAGAGCTGTGCAGTTCTTTAGAAATAACATCATTTGCCAGTCTATCCTCTATTTCTTCTGGCACTTGATGAAACTGCCTGCCTGTTTTTTCCACCAAAATTCAGGTCAGTCACTGTCCCTCATTCAGTGTCACAGCCACTCTGAAAATATACATCAGAGCATTAGCTGAAATCAAACAGCCAAGCACCACTGCAATGCAGGTCAAGCACACGAACATTTTTCTTCTTTTTTCCTTGAGCAAAAGGCCACACTTATTCCCCCCAGAATGCAAACCCCAGCTGCCAGCAAGGAGGCAGACATAATGGCTGAGCAAACACTGCCGTCCCATTGCCCCACACCACAACACTTGCAGATTAGAACAGCGGTGATAGCAAGTGGGAAATAACACATCACTTCCTGCAGACCTCACCTCTACGGGTGACGAGCTGGGCAACAAAATGCATGGGCACACTCTGCCCTCCCCTCTGAGTGCCAGCCCACACAGCCCATAAACTAGCAAGAATCTTCCCATGGACCTTGACGCAAGAGTGTTTTTTAATAGGTGCTTCTCCAGAGGAAAGAAGAACTTAAGCGCAAAACAGAGACTTTGATAATTAACTGTTCACAAGGGCTTTATCTCTGCAGGGGACAGATTTGTTGGTTTTAAATTCTCAGCCGGCAGATGATGAAACTCCTCTCCTCAGGGTTTACTGACCAACAGTAAACAGTACGCATGTATGCACACAATATTTTAAAGCTCCTATTTTCGGTATCATAGGTTTAAAAGAACTCAATGCATATTTCACCTAAGCAGCAACAATTGCATAACAAGCACAAGACAAAATTTCATGAGTTGCTTATCATTCTTTTCACCTGCTGCAAAGTCTCCGTTCACTGGCTTAGAGCATATCAGCACAGAGAAGCAGGAACAAAAAGCATTTGCAGTATCAAAGGGTGAAACCGGGTTCCAGAAGCTAGAAACTCTGTTCCTGATGTTAGGCCGAAGTACGTAAGAAAAGCAAAAAATAAATAAAAGCGATAATGATGATAAAAAGGTGGGGCACAACCCTGGAATTGCTCTCAAATATCGCTTTGCCTCAAAAATTGTGAATTAATTTTTAAAGGGAAAAAAATACATACACACACACAGGTACTTTAAGGACTGGTTGAATTATTTTACATTTTTAGGAAGGGGAAGATGTCTCCTCTTACCAGAGAGCTGCCTGATCTTTTTTGTTTTTTCCTACAGTTCAGAGACCAAACCTGAAGCTACAATTCTGCTGCAGTGACAGAACTGAAGGAGCTGAGGCTTCAAGAAAGATGTCAAAGAAAGAAAGTTCCCCAATGAAACTGCTGGAAGAGGAAGTTCTAAACAGTCATTTTCACTGGCTCGTGCTGCTAGCAGACAAAGGCACAGTTCCTTTTCCCCAGTCGTGGTCCTCTCTTCTGAGAGCACAATGAAGGGAGCCTCTGAGCTTCTGCAGCAAAGGCAGAGGAACCCTCTGCTCTTAAGAAACAGCTCATTAAACTGCGCTCAAGGCCAAAACATCCAATAAACTGAAGTAGCGCAAAACAGCACTGGACAGGCAAAGATTTAGCCTGAGTAGATGTTCTTTCATCATTTCCAAATGTCGTGTTATGGCCTTACCCAAACTGCACTCTGCAACAATACAAAAGTACTGATGGATATGAATAAGCGGGGAACTGATGCCTAGCTGCAAACATGAAACATTAACTTTATCTTGGCCATCATAGTTTTTTAATTATAACAATAAATTTTAACAATAGAAAGTCCTATTTCCAAGGGACCCAACTGCTTCTACCATAATTTAAGGAAGATTGTGGGAACTGGGCCAAAATAACACTAGAAACGGCTTGCAAGCAAAGGGACAACTCTGCCAGTGACAGCAACACACTTACATACCCAGTGTTAGCACTGCAGCATCCCAAATACTGCATTCTAAAACAAGTTGTCATCGACAGCATTGCCTAGTAAATCCGTGCACACACTTAATTCCATGGTAAGCATGGGGCCGCAGCAAGCTATCTCAAATTATTTCATATTCACTGCCGGACAACAGCAGATGTGTGCCCATGGACCATGAAATGCCAGCACAGGGTTTCTCACAGCCATTTGCCCATGAATCAGGTATTTAGCTGCAGGTATAACCTTCACAAGAAAGCACACCTTAAATTTCCAAATCAAGAACTGCACTCAAGAGTGGTGCAAAATCCTAAATCAGTCCCTTCCTTGCTCTGCAAGCCCATTTCCTCCCCCACCTTGTACTTATTTTGTTACTTGGATGAGATGCAGACAGCTCTTACATATCTGGCAATCAGTCAGCTGCTGCCTTTGTGTATTACTGATACTGAAAAACTGATAAAAAATATTACAGATTCACAATATATAAAAATAAGCTGAGTTGTAGGTAGCATCACCTTACTTTTTCTTTATTTTATTTTAAAATCAGAGTATTATCACATTTAAAAGTCATTTGGCGAGAAGATACATACTCTCAAAGCAGGCAGGTAGTGCTGCCCTATATCCCAGACATTCAAATAGTCTGCATTCTCCTGTAAGTAGCTATAACCAAATGCATCTCAAATAAATCACTGATAAAAGGTGATAAACTAAAGATGAAGAGTGAAGAGAAAACAACAACAAAAAACAACAATATTAATTGAGATTATTTGTGAGAATGTTCCGGCTTGGTGTCCAGAGAAGCAAGAGCCTGACTCCATGCCTCCGTCAGTCCCTGCTAAGGAGGTAAGCGGGAAAGGAGGCCTGCCAGGGCTTTGCTGAGAGATGTCTAGATGCTATAACAACATATTTGTAAGTACAAACAAGGGTACGGGTAAATAGCAATACTTAACGCTAACTAAAACTTAGGCTACAGGGAACTAGAGCGAAGCAATTTGGAAAAAAAATCTCATTGCTGACATGCTAGAGGTTAAAAATGGGTGACCTAATGGTCTCTCCTCGTAGTAAAAACCTGTAATAGCTAAATCCAAAATGCCAAGCAATAACTATCCATCAATTACGTATTATGAAACACGCCAGCAAGGCGCACAATGGTTTCGTAGATGGAAACGTGGGATAAGTTACGGGACTCGTGGCAGGCAACAGAGGAAATCGCTGGCCCCCAAGTAACCCACGAGATCACAGCTCCCCATATTCCACAGGCATCCTGCATTTGCTTTGCTCCTTATTCAGGTTGCCTGCCAGTATTTCTGCTCTGTTTTTAAGCCACTCAACACACGTACTGCCAGGATCTTATCGATTTTAAAAACAGCCTGTGGAGCAAGAAAGCCAGGTAGTAGGTGCTGTTGGACCCTCGGCTTTGGGAACGTTCCAGAGGGAAGCACAACTACACAAATTTCTTCCTACTTGTGTCGGTCGGGCTGTTAAAAGCATTGGCTGTGTTTGTGCCATGTTATAAGGTCCCTCTGAGAGGGGGAAAGACAGGTCAACGGGATCGTTTAATTTGGACTCAATAGGTATGAAAGAGAGTGACCCTGCTTGGAATGGATTCATTCTTGGGGGCTGAGTTACAGTCACCATTATTTCAGCCCCCCGGAGAGCTTGGCAGGCCAGAATACAAATTAAAAGATTATAAATAGCACTGAGCAAGGTTTTGTTACCATCTCTGTGGCAGCGCTATGCTGACCTGCATTCAGGTTTCACCACAAATCTGAAATTCAGACCGAGGCCTCAGCAAAGTTCATGGCGGTGTCAGCACCACGCCAGCGAGGGCTGCAAGTTGGGATAACCCCTCGCTTTCTCTCACAGTGCCAGAGAAGTATTTACGACTTCGACTCAAAGCCAGATGTAAATGGACGATCTTGCTCAGCCTTAGCCCACGGCCTGACGCTCTCTCCAAGCATTTAGAGCAGCAATTCAGCATGCCCCAGGGGAAGAGAGACAGAACACAGCCCAGGACCAGTAAGCATATGTAAACTTCAAACTCTTTTTCTCCAAGCTAAACTTCAGGCCAAATCAAGCTGCTCGTTATACCCCAACAGAAACAAAGCGTTCCTCTTGCCCTGCTTAGTGATAAGCAGCAGCATGGAACACAGGACAAGATTTTTTTGTTTGTTTGGGCTTTCAGTTGCAAAACAAAATGTTTTCCTGGAATAATTTCAGCAGAATGAAGACTGCACTCCTGGCTCAGATCCTCACTGCCCTGGGTGGTATAAATTCAAGTAGCCAGAATGACACTTTTTCCTAATAAGCTATGCTGACCAACCCCACCATCGCATAAGAATCATTTTGCAGGACAGGGCTCCTCACAGTCCCAACTCATTCCAAGTATGGCAGACCAGTGCAGTGACTTTGAATTCATCATAATGAATCCACCAATCTCTAGCAAAGAATAAAGAAAAAGCAAGGCTTGGATCACTTTAAACTCACTGAGGCAACAGCTGAACACAGACACTTTTGAGGTAAGACAAACACCAAATTGACCTCTTAGTGCAATGTTTTCCAAACCAGAGGGGAGGTTTCTTCTTCTTGATCCTCCCCTTCAAAGTTTTTCAGAAGAGCTGTGAAAAGTGACCGGTCTGAACAAAGGAATCCTTCACAACTACCCAGAAGCCTTTAGAGCAGCCTGATGTTAAATGTCACGTTTTATGCTGCTATCTCAGGGGCCTCAAGGAAGAACGGAGCTTATGTCAGAGTCAGTATTTGTTTTTCCTTCTGTGGAGATACACACTTCAGCATGAAGACCTCTCCCAGAAAGACATATTTGTTGAGCAAAATAGCAANTGGCAATAAGAATGGATTATTCCTCCAATATTCGCACTGGGCATGGCTTAGCACAAAAAAGCTCTCCCCAAAACCCAGGAGGTTCAGAAAACCAACTTGCTGAGCACAAGCAGAGACAGCAAGATCTGGCTCCAAGTGAATTTGCAGGATTAACAGCCTCTCATCTCTACAGAGATCACTTAATAACAACACAACCACTACGCTGCTCAAAGACGGTCCATCCTCTGCTCTACACCACATGTGCTCTGGGAGGCATCACAGCCCCCCAGTTTGCTGCCACCAGCCTCCTCGATCCCCACCAGCTCTGAAGAGCCCTGTGTCTGCTCCTGTCACTGCCTTCCCCCAGGCTGCTGCTCTCCCACCTTGCAAGCAGGCCGGTGACTAACGGAGCGGTTTGCAAACACAACCAGACTCGCGGCTCTGCCTGCAGGCGTTCACCAGCACGTTTCAGGAGACGGTTCGCACAGATGGCAGCAGGTTGCTGCAGAACTGTTTAATCCTCCTCCATGTGCTTTGAAGACAGCATTATGCTCAGAGCAGGCAGCATTGCCTTGATCCACTGTACCAACTTACGGGTTTAACAACATAGGTCTTACTACACACCAGCAACTCACCCTGAAAAATCAGTGCCGAGGCACTTTTCCTACACGTTGGTCTGCGCTGAACACTGAAAGCAAACAAAAAAACCCCACAGATTTCTTTCAGGCAGGTCCTCCAGTTGCTACACCTGCATAGAAACACCTGCAAGCAGTCTGCCACAAAAAAATGAGAGGACTGGAAAGCAACAGCATGAGGAAGCAGTTAGGACAGAACAAAGTATCGTGGCATGAACCCTGGACATCTCTTAATGGCCATTTGGAAACAGCACAGCTCAATTCATTTTTTTATTTAACAAATCAGCCTTCCTGCCCTAAAAGTCAGTGGGCTCAGCTTAAGCAGAGACATGCACTAGGCAAACAGATGACTCAGACCACATAAACTAGCTTACGGACACGTGTATAAGAGCACATCTGGCTGAGCTTCCTTCCTAGATGCTGCACTCAAAAGCCCTTTGTACAGCTCAGTACAATTACAGAACAAAAGTGTCTAATGACAAAGGGGAAAATAAAGCAAAGGCTAAACTGAAAGCACTCCTTTAGAAGAAAGCCATTTCCCATGCAGAGTCAGACTCGATACTGCCACTGGCCATTCCTGGTGAAGCATCCACAAAGGATTTAGAATTGGGCACATATATCTGGAGTAATTTTGTCAAGTTTTGTAAAGGGGAAAAAGATGCATACAACTTGTTTCAATTTCTAGGCTTTAAGATAAATTGTCTACTTCCAAAAATGCAGAAGCCTCAAGGCATATTCTTATTTCTGCCAAAAGTGTGACCAACGTATGTTGACATACCTGACACAGGGGCCAGGAGAAGTGACAAGAAAGCCTGTCCCACCATGGCTTCACTGCTGCTTGATCAAAACTAGGTCTCATGATGCCATTATAATCACAATTTACAGTACTAGCATTTTGTACTTAACAGACTTTCAGAACAATTTTAGCTGCTACAGGGACAATTTTCCAAACCAATTCTACTTTTAAAGGTACTCACGTGATTGAAAAGCTTAAGCTTCAATCATTTTTGGTACAACTACTAGTCCTTGACCAGTGGCTGAAAACTGAAGATCTGAGGGGCTTCACTAACTCCAGAGATCTCCCCTGAATCACCAGCAGGCACTGCACCTTGCTGCTCTGGGCTCACCTCCACAGGCTGGGTCCAGGAGATGCAGTGTGCCAGGATTGGCTTGCAGGTGGATGACAAGAGAGTACTCTCCTTCACAGTCCTGAGAACCACCCCATTAAAACAAAACAAAACATGCTGAATCCTAGGTCACATAGATAGCATCTAGGAAGCTGGCTTAAGTACCCTGGAGATATATCTTTGGTGGCTAAGTATCCTCTCCAATTCCTTGTCTCCTTAGTCAAAAGCACTTTGGTTTGGGCTAACAATGCAGCATTGACATCTACTCTAAGACCTTCTTGCTGCGTAGCCAGCAGTGACAGATTTTAACGCTATTACCCAGTTCCTCTGCTCACACGTTGTACCTGCAGCTCATCTCTTTATTGGAAGCTTCTAGCGTTTTTCCGTTGACAGTCTGAGATACAGCCAGACCACAAAGATTAATCTAATCATTTGATTTTCATGATTAATTATCTTCCAATAAGCAGCTTTTCCACCCTCCCTTTTGCAAGAGTGGTTACTGCCCAGCCCTGCTCCCAATTCATCACATCAAATCTGATTTCTCATATCATGCTCTGACGAGCTGAGGATAGAGTAAGGAATGAGCACTGCCTGGCTGCGAATTACCTAAGCTTGTCGACAGCCGTTGAGATGGAGAACTGACGACTTGGTCTGAAGTCAGCTCCAGAGTCAGATTATTTCCCCAGAAAGGCAGCTCATGCCACCAGGAGACACTCATATGCAACTCATTGTCACATGAGCTGGTTGTCCTCGCCCCCTTGTCTGTTATGGCACTGGTGACAGAGCGATGAAAAGAAAAGCAGCATCCTCCTGTTCTCTAAATGAAGGCCTCTCCTTTCTCTTTCTGTCACTGCACTTCAGAGCCTGAGTTGTTGTTCCCATGCCACCTTACAATGCTGTGCCTCCAGCCTGCCACTGAACCCTGGCTCTGGTGACAAAAGAAGAAATTGCCAGTGGGGATTATAATGCAGACAGCAGTAGCCACAAACAACCTAATTTTCCCCAGAGGCAGGCCGTGTATGCTTTTTGTTGTTCAGAGCCATCTGCAAGGAACTGGATATTTGCAAATAAAAGGAGATTAGGACAAGGCATTAATCCAGCGTCTGCTGCTCATTCATGCTGTCCCCTGAAAGAGAGCCCAGATATAACATTTAAGTGGTAATGTTCGGCTCTGAGCTGCTGGTAAATTAAAAAAAAAAAAAAAGATAATTAAGAGACAAACCAAGTTGGGCTGTTACTTTTTATCATAGCTAAGCCCCAGGAGGGCAGTAAAACATGTGGCTGCAAGGAAAGAAATGAGATTGCCGTTTGGGAAAGGCAGCTCCTGTTGGCTGTACCCGCATGTCAGCCAGCAGAGAAACAACAGGGCCAGAAGGAAGGTGGGAGCAGAAATCATAGAATCATAGCATGGTTCAGGTTGGACGGGACCTCAGAGATCATCTTGTTCCAACCCCTCTGCCATGGGCAAGGACACCTCCCACTAGACCAGGTTGCCCAAAGCCCCATCCAGCCTGGCCTTGAATATTTCCTGGAGGGGGCATCCACAACTTCTCTGGGCAACCTGTTCCAGTGTCTCACCACCAAATGGAACGAGCTTGTCAAGATACCTCACCCTCAGAAAGACCCAACTTCTTGAAGCCTACAGAAATTACACACCAGGGCTGTCACTCCCGGAGCTGTTTTAGGTTTGTCACCTTTCAGATGGAGCTGGTGCGCTTGGCATTCAGAGGCATGGCACACGTGGCACCCCATGTCCCCTGCCTTGAGAACTGGGAATGCTTTGCACTACAAACACCGACTGTTGGCCACCAGTGTCTGATGCCCCCTGCTCAATGTTTTTCCAGCTCCATGTTGTTTAGTTTAAGAAGAAAAAAAGGCATATCATTACAGACTCTTCTCACAGCCTCCTGATAGCGTAGATGAGCCAAAAACATTTTCATCTGCCCCGGTCTCATTGCTGTACCTTGAGCAGCATATCTTCAGCAGATAGTAACAAATCAGCCCAGCAAGCGCTGCCTTACAGTGCCTTGTGGGTCATTATTATGCCCCATCCCTGCAGATGTTCAAGGCCAGGTTGGATGTGGCCCAGGACAGCCTGATCTGGTGGGTGGTGACCTTGCCCACAGCAGGGAGTTGGGGCTGGGTGGGCTTTATGGTAAAACAGGGTGCTGGATTTCAACATTACAGCAGAGCACATCTTTTATATGCAAAGGCTGTATGGAGGTGGACTTGCACAGCCCAGCACGGCCACCTTCTCTGAGGCAGACACTGGGTGGGACAGCTGCAGCTCCTGGAGAAGTTGCACACAAAACACAATGAATTTCCCACCTCCCTCCTCTCCAAGTGTTTCTGAAACCAGTCCAGGCATCACCCAACCCAAGCACTGTTTTGGTATCCATATGGCATTCAACCCACCCTTGCACTGTCATGCCATTAGTTTAGATCCTTTTTACAGCCAGTTCCCCAATCAATAAAATGCAGAAACACGACTGGAGAAAGGAATTAGCATCTGTAATCCCATGATTACATAAACCCCTCTGGCCAATCAGTTATTAATGGCTGCTATATTTATTGGGGTTTATAGCAGGCCTACAAACCTGAGCCTTCAGAAGTAGACACTGAAGGAGACACTGTAAAAAAGCTATTTGATTACTGACTCCTTGCAGCAAGTGCTGACAGAATACAAATTTGGCTTGCTCTCCCTCCTCTTAGCAAGCCTGCTAATGAGCTTGCCAATTAAGAGCCAATCTGAAGACTTTGGAGGGGAAGCTGTCAAGAACATGAACTCCTGTGCCTCCAAGGAGCGGCTCCAGGACTCGTGATGAGGGCCACCTCCACTCCTCACTCCTCACCCAGGAAACACAAACTCCTGTCACACATTCACGGTATGGTTTACAGAGCACGGTCCCTGAAAATAAACACACGCTGAGGCACAGCAAAACCTCCCCTGAGCCTCAGCATTGCAGAGATCTTACTAGGTCAAATGCTGGAAATGTCAAATGCTGGAAATATTGGGAACGTGCACAAGCTTTAAAATAATCATAAAACATCACTAATTACACATCATCACATCTATCTAATTATTTTGGGATAAGTTTTGAATTTTTGGATGTGTGTGTTTCTATTTAAGGAAACTAGGACAGTTTGGGCAAGGGAATTTGGGCTCCTAACTCCCTTTGGATACTTCTGTGCACGTTCCTCCCCTCACATCAGCAATTAACTTCATGCAGTTTATGAAACGAAAGACAAAAGTATAAATATTGCTCCAGTTCCAAGGACTGCATCCGGCACACTTTGCCCTTGATGTCCCCCAGCAACTGCACGTAGAGGCGGAATGCAAGTGGGACACTCACGTTGTCCAAGGGATATCAGGAACAGAACGGGATCGCAACTCCTGCTCTAGTTCTTCCACATTTATCAGTCCCCCATTTATTTCACTGCACCACACGACGAGTAACCCTTTGGAAATAACCTTTAGCAAAAAAGCTCTGTTACCGAAACAAAGAAATGCCATAGTTTCTCTGAAACCATATCCTTCTGCTGAAACTAATTATGAGAAAGCTGCTGCTTAATGAAAGTTTGCTTTAATATGACTTATGCTATTCATAAGTTTGCTTTGGACAGCATCCAGGTTTTTAAAATTAAATATTAGCAGTCTGTTAGCCTATCAAACAAACCTAAGCATGGCAGGTTAGTATTTTAATGGTGTTTTTAATTTTCTTCTCCTCCCAGTCTAGGTTTGGCTTTGTAATTGACTTGCTGCTTTAAAGTCAGTAAACTCGGAAGTCTGAGGAGAAGATGTCACACTTTAATGGTTTAGGAGTGCACACTTTGTCTGCGTGATTGATGGATCAAACGTGTGCCGAGGAATGCTGCAATGTTTCTTTCATCATTTCTGTTTCTCGTGGGGATGAGAGCCGGACTATCTCTAAACCTCTTTGCTGCTAGCAACAATAATCAAATTATCTCATTCATTATAAATGTAAAATGCGTCTCACTGTCCTGAAGCGATGTTATTGAACTGACATTACTGCATGAGCACTGACAAAGGTATACGTGTGAATTTAGCACCTAGGAAACTGCTGAATGTGAGCGCCAGGTCTAGCACTCAGGCATGCTGGGCTCTCTCTGGCTCATTACGCTCCTCTCTGGTTATTGCCAGTCCCAACCTGTTTGGCAAATGAGATATGGAAGAGCTGCTTCGACACCGTGGTGACAGATCTTTCAGAAATGCACGTGGTAAGTGGGGTAACATTCACAGCTGAATGGTGATGGAAGGCTGACGCGTTAATCGAGGGCTGCATATCTGACAAGATACACAAATTTAGACAGAGAGCATTTATTAAAGCAGTATTTAATATTTTCAGAGTTCTTTTCAACTCTAATTATTTACTTTCAGTGCTGCCTAACCAAGTGAAGGACTGCAGCATTTCTGATTTCGAGATGAGGGCTGAAAGGTAGAAAAGGTTTTAAAATAGTCTGTATGCTCTCCAAAGTGACTACTACAGGCTACACACAGATTTGCCTGCTTATATCAGATTTTCTGGGTTCTGACTGCAAGCCCTGCCAGTGGGATGTGAAAGTCAGGCAAGTTCCTCAAAGCGCTGACATCCCCATTTATTAAAGGTTTTACGTATAAAGCTTAGTTAACAAATCCGCTGACAATGCACAAGCCAGAATAAAAGTCTGCTCCTTCTCCAGAGCAGGGATGCGCTCCCAAATTAAACAAGAGCAAAAAAGGCATTGCAGTTTGCAGAAGTCAGGTAAGGGGGCTGGCACGAATATAAGCACAATTTGGGCAAATTTGCTGAAACGGTCCCAGGAAGAGAGGACTGCAAGAAATCCCTTGGGACATGGAGTCCAATCCACCCAAGCGTAAGCAATCAGAGGAAGAATGAGGCACGAGGGATCAAGAGCACTGCCAATACCCTCAGGCCCCGAAATAGTAGAGGATTTGTTAAATCCCGGGGAGCGGCCCTGGCTCTGTTCGGCAAAGGAGGATAAAGCAAAGCTCCCGCAGTGATGGCAAGTCTGGAGGGGTTGGAGCTGCCCTGCTGACCCCAGGCCTGGAGAGTGCAGCTCAAGCTATCGAGCAAGGCTCAACAGCCACGTATCCAAAACAAAACTGAGCAGCTGCCAGCACCTGCCCTGCGCCACAGCACAAGGATTTTGGACAGACTCAACTCGCCTTTTGGTCCCCACACAAAGCGGCCTTTACTGATGTTGGTCTGGCACTGGGCTTCACTCATCACCCTTGCAGCTCCTTCTGAGTCCCAATCTGTTCATCTGTGAGCCCAAAGGGTGAGGGCAGGTGCTCTACCCTACCAAATCCTCCACATCCTGCCTCACATGGTCCCACCACAGTGGAACTATGCTTCCTGCCAGCCTTGGTTCCTCACCTCTTTTCTTCCAACTGTCCTGGTGCTTCCTCCTTCCCCCTCGCGCTCTGGCAGGGATGCTGAATGCTGATGAGACAATACTTGATCCATCTTCAAGCACTTATTTTCGGGCAATTAACTTGGCATCATAGAAGCACTTAAGAAACCTGGCTTTCCGGAGTGGGAGACAACTGACTAAAAAGCTAAGCAAGGTAGTAAATTACTGTCAAATGGCTAAAAAAGAACAGGAAAGGGGAAAAAAAATAAAAAGAAGTTAACACTTTGATAGAAGACATTTGCAGACCAAGTCTCAGATGTGACAAAAAAGCCAATCTAAGCCAATTTCCAGGATTCCAATACCAGCCTCTATCAATTGTGTCTATAATAATTATATTTTGCCATTCAAGAGTGGATGTTTCTTTTCTGACATCTCCTGATTGTGTCTCACTGATTCATCCTTGCAATAATTAACTAAGGCAAATGATCTATCTAGATAGTTCCCGTTATTCTAACTTTTAAAGGCCTACCGATCACTAGTGGACTTTATCATAAACAATCTCTGCTGCAAAACTTCTTGTCTGCTTCTAGTGCTGATAATCCACACATTATCAAAGCTGTACTTATTGACTCGGTCCTAATTTCAATTTGGGGAAGCAGAAGCAAATAATTCTCTCTTTCATAAAGCAAAATCCCAAGTGTTCCCTGTGGCATTATTTTTCTGTCCCCAAAATGACACCTCCAAGTGCATTTACTTTTCCCACCCTGGATGCCAGCACCGTGGCTGGCTGTGGCACCTGGGAGCAGGGCAAGAGCAGCCTCACCCCACCATGCAACAGGATGCTCCCTGCTCTCCCCACCTTGGCTTTGGCAGCGGTGGGGATGTTCTGGAGATCAGAAGCACGTCCATTTTGCAGGTAGAGCTTCAGATCTAAAGTAAATAAATAAATTCCAGCTGCCTTCTACTTTTTTTGGATGGATCTTTCTGCAGACGCCTACAGCCACAAGAAGCCTACCCACACCTGCATTACAAAATGTCTTAAAAAAAAAAAAAGTTCTTCAGCTTACAAGGTTCTTTGCTTTGTGCTGCAGCTTGCTTGTACACAATTTCTCCTGATGGCCTTTCCAGCTGCCTCCTCACCCCATCAGTAAGCAATGCCAGAGACAGAGCTCCATTGCAGCACTGTGCAGAGACGAGCACAGGGGCTGCTTTCGCAAAAAAAGAGCTGGGGACAGACAGACATGGAAAGAAATTCTCCTATTCCTTCTGGTTTGCAAAACTGGCAAAATAAAAGTGTTTCCTTTTGCCTGACTGAATTGACGTATTGATGTAAAACCAATGTATGAAAATCCACAAAATGCACACAAAAATAAGCCTGCCACCCTCCTATGCACTGATTCACACAAAGCAGGGATCTCAAACACCCAGTAAGCCTTATGTTGCAGTTTATGACTTATTCCCATTAACTATTCAAAGTTATAAATCAAGCCCTCTATGTTCTGATACTTTATATAAACACATCACGGCTCTCGCACAATAGCATCCTACTTGCATACATTTGCATTGTTCCCTCAAAATAAACGTATATAGAAAAAACTGTTTATTTCATGTAAAACTATCCGCATATTCCTCTTAGAAGAGAGTTTAAAGGAAAAGAAATCTAAAAAGAAGGCATACAGTATCTTTAAGAGGAAAAATCTTTAACAGAGAATGGCCAACCAGGGTATAGAGCCATTCCAGGGCACAGGGGCTAACTCAAGGCCACAACACTTTAGGTACTATATTTTGTGATGAATCAAGACCCAGGTTGTACAAGTGAGGGAGCCAAACAGCCCTGCTTTCCTCACCTGGTTGTCTTCATTCTACAAACAGACACCCTACTGCCAGCTGAGAGGAGCTGGTATTGCTCCAGGGATACAACAGGGATGACTTGAGAAAGATAATCTGGCTCACTGTTTTCACCAAGAAATTAATTTTGTGGGGTAAGCACGGACGTTCCCATTAAGACTGAATTCTCAGTTGCACACTAAGCAGCTGAACAGCACGCAAGAGGGTTTGTTACACTCTCTGTCCCCCTCTCCCACATTCAGCTCCACCACACAGGCCTGCACGTGCTGGGCTTCAGGGCACCAAGACATAGCATGGAGTATCGGAAGCTGCCCCAGTCCTATTCCCCAGGACCACTGCAGAGGTCCCCAGGACCACCGCACCAGTTCTGCTGCCATAAACCCCTTCATGATCATGGCAGCATGGTCAGGGTCGATCCTTCAGTTCTCAGGGCTAGAAAATACCTGCTCTCCTGCAGTTGTCATATTCTTGGGCAGGCCCTCATCCTTTCATTTGGCTGAGAATGCCGCGCTCTCCAATCAGAAGGGAAACAAAAAGCTACTTCCAACCGACTATCATCTCTTCACTCAAACAGCCATGCTGGGCTAGACCAGAGGTGTAGACATGCTGTTATCCTCAACCGTTACCCACAGAAGATAACGAACCCAGAGCATTAGGACACGGCAACTACTTAGCCACAGCCCTCAGCATGCCCTCCTAGACTCAAGCAATTCAGGACCCAAAATTAGGCAATGTTAAGCACTGCACACAGGTCCTTTCCAACCAGCGGTTTTCATTAGTGCTAAACCAGCTGCAAAAATATTTGTCAGTGCTTCATTAATGCCAAATGAGCCCTGCAAGTTATGCAGGTTTTGTTAAGAGATCCTGAAGTACTTGAAAGCTAGGGTTTTTTTGTTGCTAGCTTGCTTTCTTTCCTTCCCTATTTTGGATTTTTTGGTCCTATTCCCCCTCCCATTAAGTTCAAAAGCTGGTAGCAATTTACAACAATTTATAATTTAAAAGGTATGCACGCACATATGTGCCTGTGCACGCACACAAGTCAGAAAAGTCAGCAAGTCTCTTTTAGAGAATGAAATTCCACTGTAGGATTCTGGACTTGGTTCCCAAAAGTCAAAATGGGGCATTTACTGGCTAATCCTAATGACAGCTTCAGGCAAAAGATTTCATCCTAGCAGATGTTCCTTCAGAAAGAACACAGCTATTGCCAAAATCAAGTTTGAAAATGCAGAAACTTCCCTGTCCCAGAGTCTCTGGAAGCACCTGCCTATGGACCCGAGCTCCCCATGCACCAGCTCTACCTTGCCACTGCCCCAGATGGTCTTCATGACCCTGAACAGGATGGATATCACAACACTAAAACTCTAAGAGAATATGAAAAGAAAGGGTACTCCATGTGTGGTTATAAGGTCTTTTGGTTTACCAGAGCATTTTGCAGACTTTCAAATTCCTTCATGGCAGATCCATGGAGATTATAATGGATCTCCCCACTTTGTTTGGGATTTGCAAGTCTCTGGACCTGAAAAAACAGACTCATGGGATGTATGAGTACTGCCGACTGGCCTGCCTAGCTTTTAAATTTCATGAGCCCTGAAATGAACAACTAACTCATGGAGATTATAAAACGTATCATTTTGCTACAGCACTTTGTCGGCTCAATAAAACCTGAAACAAAAGGCTCACGGAGCATTGTAATTTCCACTGGAGGTATCACCTGCAGACAACAAACTTGGACTCAATCACATTGTGCAGTCTCTGAGTTGGCACATGCTGGGAGAAGCCCAATGTAACCAGCACAGAGTTTATAGTCTGTAAAACTTGCAACATCAGAAGAAAAAATTATAACCACCATTACATTTGTATATTCCTCGTGTAACGTCAAGCAATCTCACCAAAGTGCATGTTGAAATGACACAGAGCCAGAAGATGAGGCTTTTGCCTTCTCCTTAGACGTTGATGGTAAAGGGAAGAAAACACAGCCCAGCACTTGGGAAATCTGGCACCCAATCACTAAGAGCAGTTTCACTTATTACTGCTCAATGAGAAACATGGTGATAGATTGATGCGCGTTTAAATAGACCCAAGGTCACTGTGAATTTTAAAACACCTTTTATACAGCGAGGACTCCTTTCCGAAAAGGCTTCAAACCCTCTAACCAGAAAAGTACTCTCCTTTACCAAAGCTATTTCCTCAGTCAAGAGAGAAATAGGTCAAAAAAGGAAAAAACCTATTCCCCTTTCCTTCCTCCAGGAATTGCTCTGGGAGGGGGAAAATAATAATTTTTATTTAAATTGTTTTGTGGTCTTCCTAATAGCTTCCTCCAGGTTCTCCACTCAGTGCATAATATTCAGAGCCATACAAATGAAATTCCCAAGAGTTCAGTAAGACTTCTAATTGCATCACTTAAATCAGTTCCCTACCAAGGACCAACACCAAGTCTGAGGCTTTCAGATCAAGGATATTTTGATGGGTGGTGAAATAGAGATAAGAAAAAGGCAAAGCAAGGAATCACACAATGTTTTTATACACTATAGCTAGCTAGTGACTAAACAAATACCCAGGTGCAATATAGGGCTTTGTTTTTAGTATCCTCATTTTCATGCTTCTTGGAAGTTTCCAAAATATTGCTTATTTTACATCTTTGCGGAACAAGCAGGCTGGGGTTGTTCACATCTCTGTAAACATGCACATTTTAACAAATCATGAGTCTACATAGCTCAGAGGTGTCAAACAAAGAAAAAATAGACTGCATCATAATGAAGCTCAAGTAAGGAAAGAATTTAATTACGCAGACTTTTCCAATGCTTTGGACATCACTTTTAAGGGAGAGAAAGTGTCATAACTCAGAGGTATTTAATCTAATGAAAAACTACAATTGTTCATGCTGTTTCCAATATATTCCAATAAAAGAAGATGGGTTCGGATTTTTCCCTTCAAGAAGAAAGCTCAGGAAATTACATCCCGTACAACCCTCCCCCCATCTTTTTGTCAGCAAATCCTATAAACCCACAAAATGCCAGGAATTAAATGCTAAGGTTGGCAATCTGTCACTGACATATGCTCTTGCCATTTTTTTTCCCACCAAGTCCTGAGATAGGGCTGCAGTTGCAGCCTTAGCATGGAATTCCTTAGTGCCAGTTGGCCTTTGCTGATTTTCATCCTTCTCTTTCCTTTTTCCCTTCTTCTCTAATCAATGTGATTTACTTTGCTGTCCTACAAGTCAATTTTTTAGGAGTTCTTGGGAAAAATAAAACACCACAACTTGCAGGGGCTCAGGGCACTCGATGCCCACAGCAGCATGCTCCAAAGCATGATCGTCAGCTTCCAGCATGACACAGGATGGTCTCATGATACACAGCCATGACAAAATACTTTCTTCCCTTCGGGAAACCCTCACTGCAAGCTGTCCAAACATTATTTACGGTTTTGAGTGTTGCTTTATTTATTGCTGAAATTCTCTTGTTCAGAATAGAGAGCGATTGAGTAACTTACTAGGAATGTTCCTGGGGAATGGGAGAAAGGGGGAAATGAGATCATTCATAACTCTAGAAACATTTACAGCTTTTATGCAAAATTTAGAATTGGAGCACTATCAAAAAAAAAATAATAACCACAGCCTCAAAGTGGTAGTCTGCCAAGCTACAGGTGGGCTTTGTAAGTGGGAGAGGATGCCAGATTTCTTGTTTGGAGAAGAAAGCATGACTTCTGGGAAGATGCAACACTCGAGGTAGATATATTTACACAATATGTGGGAAGTGTGAACAGATGCTACCTAGGAGGCCTCCCTCGTGACAGTATCTCCAGAACACGATGCTTGGTTTTTAAGAAACAAAAGTAATTAAAGAAAATGTGTTTTGCTATAGGAAACATTGGTTTCTACAGACTTCTGGACGTCCCTATTAATAGCTTTTCCAGGAATTAATAGAAATAATTATTGCAGTCTTCTTACCTGCATCAGCACTTCTGTGGCACAGAGGTGACGTTGCCAACACACGCAGACTTGCTTTGAGTGCTGAATGCCACTGTCTGCCATTTGCAGCAGCAGTAAGTACAGCTGCCCCCACTAAAAACTCTACTGGTTCTGGATGCTCCCTACAGCTGCAAACTCAGCCCAGACCCTGCACTTCCCAAACCAGTGCCCTGCAGATTTTTTGCTACAGTTGAGGTTTTCAAACTTGTGGTAGGGAGGCCTTCTCTTTCCAAGGTACCCTACGGTAGGAGAGGCACAGCCAGGCTCGCCTCGTGCCAGCCAGGTAGAGATAGCAATGGGACAATTAGGAGAAGCAAACAGCATATTCGCCACCAGAACTTCTGTTTAGCTCATTATAAAGCAGGGCTCACACTACTAATGGTAAAGAAATGGTATCATGATTTGTTTGGTTGCAGCTACAGGCATCATCATTTTGTGGAGAGCTGGCAGCTCCCAAATAGTTGACTTCCAGAGAGTTCAGTTAAATATAACCCTCTCTGCCTGAGCCAGGAATAAAATCTATTCCATTTAATGTGATATCAGCTAAATCTGAAGAGTTAACAGCCAAAGAGCTACATATTGATTATGCCACTTTCATTCTGATGAAAACGACTTAGAAATAGCACCCAGATCCCAATATTTTCCCTGATGTCATTAAGTTCTGCTATCAAGAGTTTTCTAATACCCTGTTTATTTTCATTACAAAATAGAATACTCACAGGCATGCTTCCAGACCCCCACCCCCCGACATGCATCAAGCAATACAACAAATACATACATATAACTATGTTCTCATGCACATATACACCAACACTCAGATCTCCACATTCACTCCCCTTTGCTACTCTTGGGGTAGAAACAATAAGGAGACTGAATTTGTTTCAGTGGCTCAAACCAGTAATGAAATTGGGTATGAGATGTTGTTTTCGGGCTGTCAGCTAGACAAGAGCTAGTCAGTGTTGCTGATGGGAATACAGTCACTCAAGCTGTTTTGCACGAAAATAAATAAGTAGTATGATCTGCACATACACAAATACCATATATACCACAGAAAATGGCTGGTTACACAACCTGCCAAGTCTCTTCTAATGCTTCACAGTGATTTAGCTCTCTACCCCGAGGGCTTGGAGGTAGATAGACAGGCAATCTGAAGACTCTCCCCTAGCTCATTAAAAATATCAATCAAGGGAGCTCTCTTCTGAAGTTGAGCCACGTTAAAGTAATCAAAAGGACTTCCCATCAGGGTCTGTGTGACATCTGTCCTTGTGCACTGGCAATGCAAATGTTTGTTCCTCATAACTAACTTTTACATTGGAAAGATATTTTCTTCCATCTTAGGTCACTGTGGAAAAAATATGGGGAAAAAGTATGCCAGAATGGTCACAAATCAGGTTGACTTCCTGTCAACCTGACTTCAGGTTGCTTTACTTGCTATGCACACCTCTTTAACTGCTCTTTATCCAAAAAATAACCCAAAGTAAAGTGCTGTTCTTCCAAATACCTTTAAGATGACTGTGGATACCAATTGTGTAGGGCTGGACTATGTAGAGGGGAAAAAAGGAATAGTAAGAAAAGTACAATTGAGGTCCATGGCTTTATTCCTCAACTGAAAAAGAGCAATTTTTGATAGCTGAAGGTTTCTTGTACTTGGTACAACTTCTTGGAGTAACAAACAGTAAAAGACAACTCAAAGACACCTTTTATTAGGTTCATGAAAACACCTATGAGCTAAGGGACAGTAAATACTGCCCACCTCTTTCACCAGACTGTCAGTCATAAGATGCCCTGGACATTTGATCACTGTTTGCCCCATCAATGGCCCTACCAAATTCAGACCAAGAAACACACTCATAATAAAGTAATTTAACTATGAAAAAAATGATCTAGAAATTCCTGTTAGGACCATTACAGCACCTAGACAGCTGCAGGTGAGGAACCCAATGATCTCAGCTCTGCACAAAGATGAACAGCCCTTTCCCTGAACTAGGCTTAAGCTCAGTTGATGGATAAACCTCCTTCAGTTCCGATCCTGTCCTCTGCAGTGCCTGGTCATCTTCCAAGCAACAAAAGAAAGCAGCTCTGGAAATCTTTACTACCTTTTATAATCTTGTTTCAGTATCAAAAGAAATTCAAGTGCAACATAACTCCTCACAATCACCTTTGCCAGGCATACTACCAGAGCATTATTTCACCTCCTGCTAGAAGATTTGGAATTTCTAATGGAAACCTTAGTAGCACATTCTAGATTTTCCAGTTTTCCCCTACAGAAAGCTATTAGGTCCATTATCAGGATGAAGCAGATCTGCATCTTCTCCTTGTTCGGCTACACTTTCCCATTCCCCTGCCCATCTTTAGAAAAGAAAGCTAGAGACCTGGAGTGGAAAAAACATGGACTCACACAATTTTTGAGTGGTTCGTCAGCCTGATTGTGAGGTACACAAGTAGAGCTGCCCAAATTGGTGGGATCTTCCTAGATCTAGTGCTAAAATAGTCTGCAAATAGCTCACTATGACTAAGACTGGTCTCAAGCAGTATTCTTCTGTCTTCACAACTCCTATAAGAAGCCTTAACCTTTCTACACTGAAAACTGTCAGGTGAGAGACCATCAACACAAACAGTGTGTAAATCCTGTGCAGACGTATTATAGGGAAAAATGAACTGTAAAGAAAACAGTGTAGAAGGACATCATATGTTAACCATTCAAAGGAGGTATGAAACCCCAGTAATTATGTGTTTGCTGAAAAGGCTGATGTCAAGATGTACCTAATCATCAGCAAGAGTTTCACTGGGGCCAGATGTCCCAGGATCACAGCAACACAAGCCTGCCAACACGATCTCCTCTCTGTCTTTGCAAAGAAAGTAAGATAAGGTCTTACCTTGGGAGAATAAAACAAGTGTGGCACTCTTCCATGTCCAGCTTCCTCCTCTGCTCCGCATCAAAACTTTCCCCTCCCATGGTCTACCACATCACATGTCAGAAATCAAGAAAGCTCAGTGCAATTTATTTGTCTCTTACTTTCTCTATCTGTACCAGGTTATGGATACGGAACAGCACAAGGGTGATGTTTGCAACTATGATGCTTAATTAAACATCCTAACTTATCTCAGAAAAACTGTGGAAAAAACAGGAGAAAGTGCTACAAGAATATCTCTCCTCCCTTTTTTAACCTGAGCCAAAGTATGGCAACATGATGTGTTCCAGAAACACCCATCAATTCTGCATTTCAAGACATCAAAATTTTGGTAAAATTCTTTTCTGAACATACTCAGCTCATGTAATGCAAGACCTCAAAGGCAGATAATCACAGAATCGTTACGTTTGGAAAAGACCACTAAAATTATCTAGTTTAACCATCGACCCATCACCACCTTGCCCACTAAACCTCGTCCCTTGGCACAAGTCAAAGCAGAAAGCACAAACAGTGGGGGAAGAGCACTAAGTTTTCAACCACTGAATCCAGCTTTCTCTTTAACACTCTTTAAAAAAAACAAATGTTCTGAAACCCATGTGGCTTCTGACTTTGGTTTGGCACAAGGATTGCAGCCTAGTTTCCGGTTGCTTGAGCAATACGTTCCTGAGATCCCAGCTCGCTCGAAACATCACATTGTCTCAGTTTTTCAGCTCACACAACTTTGACTCAGTACACAGCTCCAGCCCTCAGTAAACAGATGCTGAGGGCTGGGGATTGATCTCAGCTTGCGGCCAGCCCCATGGCCCCTTTGGGAATCACCATGAGGAAAGCTGAGTGGGTGTTAGGGAACAGCACACCTGAGTGACTGCAGCCGACATCTGGCTCGTAATGCCATGCTTTTGCTCCTTGCTGCTTTGATTTAAAAAGCTCCTATTTAGGGATCCTTAAAAGAATTAAAAGCACGGAGAGAGGAATGAAACACCATTTGCAGGGTTTTAAGAACTAGCGTGTTTCCTCCATAATCATTTTCAGCTCTCTCTTGACTTCAATGGGACCTTTAAAGACTAACACAAGTTACTCATAATTCACTGGGAAACCCCCAAAGAGAAGTGATCTTAAACATATGCATTAGCTAAGAAATAAAACATTAGCTTGCTCTGCTTGGGCAGCCCAGCAGACATAAACTGCAGGAGAGGGCCCAGGGAGAAGATGGCATGATAGCTACTGCTCTGCAAAGATAGAAACAACTGCTTGTTCACTTTGAGTATAATCTTGCCATTTGTTAGAGTTTCCATCAATAAACCAGATTCCAGCCATAAACTAGATTTTGTCCCACCTTAGAAACTGAGCACACCTGAGTTTGGCCACTGCTTGAATGGTAGAATAAATATTCAGACCCTTAGCACCAAAGGGAAGGACCATCAAATCACTGTTCAATGCTTTTTCAAAGATGGAAATTGTAGGGCAGAGCTTCACAGTGAGGTTTTCACAGCAGCTAGAGACTGTAGGAGAAACGCTCTACAGCAACTATGCACTTAGAGTCCCTAAGCCAGTTTCCTGCTAACAATCACACCAAGACTCATACTGAGGCACCTGCCTGTTTCAGAGCGTAAAACAAGATACTGACTTGCTTAATGTGCAAAAATTAAGCTGCTCCAAAATTAATTACAAACATTCGCCTCACTTAGCTAAAATCTATTTGGCACAGCATTCAAGAGTCAGATTAAACTTCCAATCTGTCCAGCTCATTTCTCTGACTTGATAAGTTAATACCTTGTCATATTACAGGTGACATGCTCTCCTCATTCTACTTTGCATAACATTAACTGCTGCTTTTCTTCACTGTCTTGGTTGGGAGCAAACTGACCTACATATATGCTTGCTAATGTACTTGCCCTGCAGAAACCAAACTCAAGTCTCCTCACATGGAAAAAGTGTGCAAAGTTGGGATAAGGTTTTTCCTTTTATTTTAGCTTATCTTTCTTTCCTTATACCTCATCCCTGTAAAATAAAGATAACTCTCCTTTTCTTTCACTTTTTGTCCATCTCATATAGCTAGAGATGTGCATTTTTCAGGATGGGAATGGTGCTGAACTATGGAAAGCCAGGAAAGTCCTGCTCTGTGCAGAAAAACAGCCACCACCATGGATGTTCAGCTTACTTAATACAGCTACGGTTTCTTTTCCCTGTGGCAAAATTGCTTAAATGCTTGTGGAACTGTGCACTTCAGATCATGGTAGATTGATAGTCACAGGAAAAAAATACTGTTCCTTTTTCTTTCCTCGCGCTAACTTACAAGCCATAAAAAATAATAAATTCAGACTTAGGTCCTGATAAACAAAACCGCAGCAGAGCGCAGCATAATTTCTCCTCTTCTGCTGCCGTCTCCCTCAGCTTTCTTAATTCATGCCATATTTAATCTACGTGTAGGAAGTCCACATTTGTTTCTAATAACAGAAGAAAAGTAATGAGATGTCAAGGCACAGTTTCCTTAGGCCAGAGACTTCAAAGGTGAGGCTGGCAGCTTGTCCCCCATTTATTGTTTGCGTCAACCTTCAGATTTTCTGAAGAGCAACTGCCCATTTAAAATAATTATAAGCTGCAACTTAACCCTGAACGGCACTTGAATGTATGATAAAACACACCGGCATCCAAGGCGCAGTGTCAGCCCTGTATCAGAGAACACATAGCTCCAGATGCTGGATTAAAACAATAAGTACAAGCTGAAAATGAGCAAATAATTCTTCCAGCTAATGCACAATGGCCAAGCTGCTTAATGCAATAGCGACGTTAAATGAAAGTATGGACTACATTATCTCAACGTATGAGCTGCAACAACAGCTACTTCTGCTGTGCCTATCAGCTATATCTATCCTGGAGCAAGAGACAGGGACTCCAATAAAAAGGTAATTCCACCAAGGGATTACTTTTCCCCAACTATTCTTTTAGTCAAACTTCTGAATTACAGCTGAGTTGAGAAGAACAGGGAATATATAAGGGAGAAGAAAAAGAAAGGAAAAAAAAAAAGAAAAAAGACACCCTGCTTATTGCATTTTCTAGCAACTCGCTCCTGCAGGGCCCTTTAGCACCAAGCCTTGCTGCCCCCTAAGCCAGCACAAAGGCTCACGCAGGGCACTGTGGAGAAGCAGCGTGCCCTGTCCCTTGTACGGCGATGCTGCCCAATGCCTGGCAGTGCCGTTCCTTCACGTTAATGTCACCTCTGTTGCACAATCCCAGCTGGATTTGGAAAAGCATCCCCCTTTGCCTGGCTCTGGTCCTGCCAAGCACAATGGGAGGCTGGCAATTAGCAGAATTAGGGCAACAGCGAGCATTTCTGTAGGTCCCTCCAACCCTAAGCATACATCCTACATCTGACTAACACACAACTATTCCAACATTGCAGACTAACTCCAGACACAAGCAGGCTGCCACTTCTCCACGGAAAAACTGCCTCTGCCTACCACAACCAGCACTGTTGATGCCTGCTGATACCCAGAAGGAAGAAAAAGCCCTTAAAAAAAGGACCAGAAGAGCTGTTAAGCATTAGGATTCAGGTTCAATGTGAAAATTGAAACAAAACAAAGGTAAAAGCTCAGCATCAATAAGCAAAGTACAAAGCCTGCAAGCTCCAGGTTGTGGAAACAGTGAGACAGTCCCAGTTATTAAACAGGCAGCCCATTTGTATACTGGCAGCACCATTGCTAAACAAGTAATGTACCTCCTAATTAATACCATCCTTTATGCGTGCCTCTGTGTGCGCGTGTATTTATAAACACATACACACTTTACTGTTTATCATCTTTCGGCACACAGCTTTTACACACTCTGAGTCAGCAGATAGAGGGAAATATGTTTGAGCAGTGTTTAAAATGACACCCTTTACAAATGAAACCATCTAAATCCAGTGTTGGAGAATTAATGAGCTTCTCATGTAAATCACGCATAATTTACAGTGGAATTTGTCCTTGTGCCAGCAGCCACTTGCGCTGCATAGCAATGAAGGCAGGGCTTTGGAGATGCAGAGCTACCCGCAACCCATTTGTGCCTTGCCTCTGCTTTTCCCTGAGTAACCAAAACACTATAAACCCTTTTAAAGAGCGATAATACGAGGCAGCAAATAACACAGCCTTCGTCTCCCATTTCTCACTTCCATCCCTGGCTGAGGAACATTACAAACTTCCCCAGCCCTCACTCATTTTAAAAACTCATCTGTTTGGGCATCGGGTTGTATAGCTGAAAGTCAGGACTCGCCATTCCACGCTGGGAGCCCCAGACAAGCTGCCACAGAGCACCCAGCCTAGCAGCCTCCTGGCAGGATGGAGAGGGGCTGGGTGCCTCCTCCTGCACAGCTGGGAGCCATAACACTCAAATGTCTCCCCCCAGGGCACACGGCAGGGCTGGGGCTGGCCCCGGCACACACTCCTGGTGGTTGAGCTTTCCCTTCTCTCTGGGAGGCTGCAGCCCCCGCATGCTGCATGGCTGCTGAGATGGAGGCACTGGGGTGGCAGTGTGGGGTGTGCACAGAGACAGCTGGCTGGCCTTCCCTCCCAAAGCCACAGATGTAAACCTCTCTATCACCTCCACAGCCTCTTCTAAACATATTTACAAGGGCTCCCCTGTCTGTCCCTTTCTGTTATTACAAAGCATTTGTATTTGATGCCTAGGCAATACAAAAAGGCATTCACCTATCACTTCCTACCACTCTGCTTAGCAACCTCATTAATAAACTCCCTGAAAGCCCAGGCAAAGGAAGCCCACACTATAAAACCTGGGGGATCACACTGTTGCATTGTGTGAGGCAGCGAGACTGCGTGGGAGGAAGCAATAAAAACCAGAGTCTGAGTTTTGCAAACAAAGGGCACATTCTGCACAGGCACGTTCACAGCTCCCAGCAGCAGTGACTGTAGGGCAGGGGAGCAGCAGGTGGAGGTGTACCCCATTAGCATGAGGCCAAAAAATTCAACCCACAGTTGCAGCATACTTCCCCAGGGACATTAATGTACCCAGAGGCTCACGTGGAACCAGAATATTGCATCAATTGTCTGTTAAAATAAATTATAATTTCCCCTGTCACTACTGTTTGGAAACCCTGATGGTCAGTAGACATCAAAGTACTCCTCTTCTGACATCTTCTGTGTTTTTTCTCGCTGAGTTGGCCCAGTAAAACCTATGAGAGTTTTGGTAGTGAACTCTGCTCCCACGGGCGTGAAGGTGGCATGATCTGTACCTCATTTTGCACAGCAAACTTGGCACCATCTGAAGCACACCTGAGAGATATCCGCTCTATCATTGTCATCAGCTGTCATTAAAACCTTAAGGACCTTGCTCAGGCAGACAGGAGAGCTGAGGTCCTAGGCTCACTGTGCCAAAAGGGCTCCCCTAGCTTGGTGGTCCCCTCTCTGGAATCACCAGCGAGAGCAAGACGAGGAGCAGAAAGCCAAAGTCCTGCAGTGGGCACTGCTGAAAACAAGGTTAAAGCCAGCACTAAGTCCGCCTGTAACACAAGCCTCTTCCAGCCACCATCAAAACCAGAGATTTCCCTTTGTTATCTGATTTTTCCAAAGGTATGTTGCAGGCTGGAAGCAAAATGTTCAGGCAGCCCCCCTGGGTGTGAAGTGAGTACTGTACTCATCTGAAATATTCATTAAATAAAAAAATACAGAAATAATGGCTTCTTTGTCTGTGGGTGGTCAGAAAATAATGAGTTAAAGCTTTAAGTAGCCCCAACTTCTCGCTAGCTTATCTCGGTAGTCATTAATTGGTCATTACTGATGGAGATAGAGGCCCCTAATGCTTCCCTATAATGCAGCACTGCCTGCACACCTCCATGCTGTCCTACTGCTATGAAGGATTCGTGGCAGACTATAAAAACGTAATCTCATGCCATACACTCACAGGCATTCCCCTGTAAAACAGAGCCAAAAGGAAGCAGAGCCCTGTGAGATGGCACAGCACCTGCCTCCCTACTTCACTTTGCAGCCTTTCCTCTGGACCTGGCAGCTCATCTCTACACATAAGCAAAATTAATTCCCACTCTTGTATTCCTCCTAATGAAGCTTCTCAGAGCAGCCCAGAATTACAAACATTTACATAATGACTTAATTTTTTGAATTAATTAGGACTTTCTAAGAAGTCTTTCCACCACCAAAGCTTTGCACCAAGCCAAGTGCTTTGCGCTTCTCCCTTGCAACAGTGAGGGAGCTTCCTTCCAGTGTCAGAAAGCAGAAAACACCCCGTTGGCAATGAAACACCAGCAAACAACAAATGCCACAACTGCAGAAAATTAATTACCTTGAAGTTAAGGTTTGGCAAAAGTTTCACCATATTTAAATCAAATAAAAGTAAATAAAAATCACCACCAATTAGCAAAAAATAAGTTTGTTTTAGAGAAAAAGCAATCCTTCTCCAGCTCCCCTCCCAAATTTGCAGGGTAAATTTTCTGCTCGTTTCCTAAGGAAATGAGAGCAATACCACCACCCTTTTCTGGCCTCTCTATTTGTCTTCCTGCCCTGTACCTCTGAACCCACTGGTTGCTTTCAATCATGTTTGAAAGAAGGGCAGAAAGATAAATTGATTTTTCATGATTTGTGAATGCAGGCAGCCAGAGAGAGGCAGAGATGCCAATCAGCCCACTGCCTAGGGAGAGGCAGGTAACATTCAGCTGCTGGATGCAGCTTGGAAGTAGATAGGTGACTAATTAGTAGACACAAGCTAAAAATTAAAAAGCTAATGTTTAGCTCACAAATTAAAACAACAGTTAAACAAAACAGGAACTATGCCACTCTGAACATGAGATCTCAGGATAAAACTGCCTTTAGTGCTGTAATGCAACTCAGAAACGAGGCTCTGCGATGGAAAACGATGCTCACAGCTCCCTAAAAATCAGAGCCCTTCCTCTCCACACACTCACAGTTTTGTTCCTCTTTCTGTGGCCTCAGCAAAAGCCATCCTGCCACATTTGTTTTCTTTCTGAGCGCTGCTATGAAGATATCCTTTCTGCACCTTGTTGCTTTGACCACATCCCACTTCCATGTTTTTCTTTCGCGGTCACTTTTACTTCACACATCCAGAATAAACGCTGTGCTTTTAGCTCAAAGGTTTTGGGGTTTTTTTTTTGTGGCTTCTCTCCAACTTGAGCATCATCTCTCACACACTACCAAGATGTACTTCTACTCTGCCTCTAATAGCAACTTTTCCCCCTGAATTACTTTATTTGAAAAACAAACACGCTTTCTCTTTTGCTGGCATGCTCGGAAGACCCACATGTTGCTGAAAACCTCTCTCATCCTTCCCTAAAGCCCTGCCTTGGAGTCAGCATCCCTGGAGGTGTTCAAGAACTGTGTAGATGTAGCATTGAGAGGCATGGTTTAGTGGGCATGTTGAGGATGGGTCAATGGTTGGACTCTGTGATCCTAGAGGTCTTCTCTAAACTTAATGATCTGACTTTCAAGTCCCACAGACACAATCACACACTGAGTAGGGCATAGAACACTGCCAGCATTCTAAGTGCCACTCAGACCAGCACATGCCAGGCAGCCCTATCTGCAGCTAGACTGAATTTGTACACCGCATTTTTAACAGATCTTATTTCTTGGCATGCCATGGCTGGCAGCTGTCATGGATCACTGTCCTGCTGCCTTCCTGCACCATATTTCTAACCCATCTCACAAGGCAGGCCTTAGGGCAGGTGCTTCTCTCAGCTCTGGTGTGGTGGATTGTGCAGCACCCAGCATACCTGGCTCCAATCCACTGCTGAGGCTCCCAGATGTCATGGAACCGGATGACATTCAGATAACAGCAATGTGCTCTGCTGTTTACGTGGCAGCACCTTGCATCAGCGTGCTTTAGATCCTGCTTCAGTTTGCCCCTTGCAAACCCTTAGCTAGCAAAGGAGGAGGGGTCCCAGATATCTTCATTTCCCTGAAAATCACCGAGGATTCAGGAGCAGGAAAGGAGATCCAGGGGACAGATCTGGAGAGCTGGCTGATGATCCCTGTGGTTCCCAGCCCCCTCTCTCCTCTCCAACACACTTTCACATCCTTGCCCTGTTCCACAGCTGAGTTCACCTCCTGCCACTCAGAGCCCTGTTTATTTTCAGCCAAAGGCAGGAAGAGCCCTAATTAATAAAAAACAGGTAGCTTCTGGTTTTCATTGTATTCCACAGGGTTCAGCAATGAGTGTATACTCATGAGCCAGTGTCTTCTCATGTGGAGCTAGATGATCTTTAAGGTCCCTTCCAATCTAAACCATTCCATGCTTCTGTGTGCTGGGTGAATAGAAATGTGCTTGTTAATGGAAACTCAGCCTCATTACAGATTTCTTCATTATCTCTTCTGCTGTAACTTCTCTATATGTTTAACAGCAGGGACAAGACATGTTGAAAAGTTCTGTCAAATTCAGTGTCAATTTTGAAGGAATTACAAAAACAAAAAGAAAAAGAAACATTGGGTTCAATGCACTTCTGAGCTCCTTAGGCTCCTTTGAAATTGACGCAAAGAAAAAGCTTTAAAATAAATAAATAACCAGACAGTTAGACATTAACATTATTTTCTCCATGCACACTTGACTAGCTGTTTGGCATTCCAAATCTTGTGTCTGCAAAAAGAATAAAGGAAGACAAAATGTTCTGCAAATGCAAATATACAGTTCTACATTAAGCTGAGTTTCTCCTGATATCTCTATACAAAATGAAAGCAGTGCTTAAATTCTAGTTCTGGAGTACCTGAACTCCACAGAGAAAAAGCAGTTCTTAAAAAGATCTATTATTGAGCAGTCTGCAGGATGACACATTTGCTTGTTAATATATAGGAGGCTGGGAAAGCTGTGGCTGTGAGTGATGGATTCTGAAGCACTGCCTATGTACATCAAATCAGACTGCTTTTTGTCAAAGGAAAAACAGAGGCTTGGGAAATGGAGAGCAAGAGAAAGAAGTTTTAACAACAAAAATATAACGGTAATAATTATTAGCTTCCATTGTTTTCGCAGACAAAAGGGCAATCACTTTAATTCTTCTACATTGTGCCAAGTCTCTTATTTCTAAACTCCAACAATTAGCACGCCAAGTGAATATGAACCAGGATACAATTGCTGAAGTGCCACAAAGGGGAGGGGAAGGCAAGGGGAGAACGACTGCACGCTCAAATTATTCCCCTTTAAGGAATGTCTCAGTGAAAACTGCTCAGGCACACTATTAGCTGAGGTAAAATGAGATGAAAAACATTGTGGAAGAACAGACGTGAGATCAGAGCCCCTCATCCCCATCCTACAGGGGCTGTGTGTGGGAGAGAACCATTCCTACGCCCCAAAGACCTCGGAACTGCCACTGCTGCACGCACATCTCCTCAATGTGGTTTGGTTGAGAACTGATACACACAAAACGTTTCTTCTTCCTTCTTCTTAGCTGAGGTTTATCTAAGGCAGACGTCTACCTCATGTCACTGGCATCCTCAAATCTCAGCAATCAGTTTCAACAGCTTTTCTGTTTTAAAACTGAAATTAGATAGGTGCAAACTCTCTATTATCTCACAGCTGCATTAACCTCCTCCTCAAGACAAAAACGTTTGTCACACAAATAAAGAAGTTGTGTTAGTAGGTTATAGCATTGATATCATTTTTAAAAGCTTTAATGGAAAAAAACTTAGTCAATTTTCAGAAACCAAGATGAAATGCATAAACATAGTGGTTTCATTTTATTTCCAGTGACATTTCCCCAGAGTTAATGTTTGCTATACAAACTTGTACCAAGGGACCCCTCTGGCATCTGCCGGTAAGGGACAGCGGCAGGGTGCTCCTGCTAGCACATGGCTTTCAGAGATAGAAGAAAACCAAGAGGAAGAGCCCAGAGGGCTGAAGGATGGATGGCTTGGGTGCCGTATATCTGCAGCTCTCCCTTTTAATACAGTTCAGCTTTTGCAGCATGCAGTGGCTGCGGTGCGCTCCCCCTGCCACGTATCTGATGGGCTTTTTATGCTTGCATAGATCTTCCACAGCTCAGTGAGTTTTAACCTTTTTCAGCCAGAGGACAGCCCAGACCTCCAGCTCAGGGTGCAAGGGGGTTTTTGCACTGACTTCCCTCTCCTAGCATAGCACATCCATATACATTACCCACACACACATGCACATGGTTATATAAACCTTCCAAACCAAAACAGTCGACTCCACAGCCTCCTTTCCCTGGGGAGCAGATGAAAGAGCACATACAGATGTGCGCTGCTGGAAGTCATTTGGAAACTGCAGCGATAAGAGCCGTAGCAAGATACGACAGAGCAGAGAAAACAGAAACACACAAAATCAAGGTGAAGTGCCATGTCCACCTGACCCAGGCAGGCTGATCAAATAGATTGGCTTTCAGTTAAAAATGACCTCAGACAGGGCATTTTCTGTCCATGTATGTGAATACATAATGTGCATCTTTCACAGTGCAAATGCATGAGGAGGAAAAAACCTGAGACCATACCTTCAGGAAGCCTAACTGTGAACTTCCTGACAGAGCTGCAGCTAAGTCTCTGCCTTAATAATGCATGTGTTTTGCATTATTTTTTATTGACTTGCCAAACTCATAAAAGGAGAAATTAAAACAAAATCTCAACGACTAGTCGCACAACAGATCTAGCTGGGCTCATAATCCCACAAACCCTTACAACCCAGTCTTATTTTAAACAGCGGGGTAATCCTGTTGAAGTTGGTGAGATTACTCCCATCCCTGTGGCCCAAGACGTGAAGCCCAGCGTGTCCCTGCCGGCAGGAAAGACACGGCTCTCACGGAGACCCTCGCAAAATGCAGAGCGAGCACTAGCCGCAGAGCTGAGTGCCTGGAATTCTTTACACGTTTTTCAAGAGGAGAGCTAAAATAAGAAGTGATGCAAGCATGAGACGCATCAGCCTCTCATCTCAAGTCTGGAAAATTAGAAATATCTGAAAGAACTCAGGAGCTGGGGGTGGGATGAAATGTTAACGCAACCCTTGCCTGACCCACAGTTGCAATGTAACTGCTAAAGCCATCATGGATTCTAGCAAGAATTAATATAACCTGCAACGTCTTTACAGAGACCTGGCAAAACACAGGAAGGTCACCAACTAAGCAAGCATCAAACGAGGGATTAGCTTTCTTTACAAGAAACCCACTGCAGGAGGAAAACAGACCAAGCAGCTTCCTTCAACAGCAGGATCACGTCTACCTGCTTGAGCTGAAGGCAGTCTACTCCATCAACAAGAACTCCTTGTCTAGGAAGAAACACATTCTACAGACATTTTTTTTTCCCTTCTGTTGAACTCCAAGAATGCACCACTTCCAGCCCTTATTCTCATTTAGAGTCACACAAACCCAGATATAATATATCAAGCATCCAGGTTTGGGTTGTCTAATTGCAACTTTCTTTGACTTCATGATTTATTCATCTTGGGATGCACTCAAAAGTCTAGTGTATCACTGTGATCCCTGCACAGCATACTGTTAGCTTTAAAATTTCATAAACCACCACGTACTTGACAAGTTGAAAAGTTAACAAGGGTGATAAGGCAGCAAAAAAAGCATGCTGAGCTCTGATCAGCTCAGCCCCCAGAACTCCAAGCTTTTCAGAAGTGCAGCACACAGCTTGCTATTAAAAAGGGAGAGTCTATTACAATATTGGCTTTATTGCCCACGTTTTCCCGTTCCTCAGTTGAGATAAAATACATCTCCTTTTTAATGGAAGCCATACCCACTTCATGCATACTGGCTGTAAACTATCAAATAGGATCTCTGTCTACCAAATAAATGAAGTCTCACCAGCAGCCTTTTCTAAAAAAATCTTTGAAATGAACATGATCTGTGAGGCCGCTTGCTCCTGCACATGCACGTGAAGAGTCAAGAGCAATCCAAACCTGCTCCAAGCCCCAGGCAGAGCAATGCCCATATCCATGCTGAATGCCACATGCTTTGGAGCAACCCGACATGTGCCTGCCATCAACCTCCACAAACAGAGCTCTCCTATTATGCCAGGAACAAGGTTTTGTACTTCAAGAATAACAACATACTGAGCCTTGAAATGAAGGCTTACCTGTATGTGTTTTATTTCTCCTTCAGGCTGCTCAGCCTGATCCAAAGGAAACAGTGGAGGAGCTGCCAGCCTGTCCTGACCACCAATTTAACTAGCTGACACTCCTTTGGCCACAAGCAACAGAAAGGAAGAGAGGAGAAACCTTGCAAATTTGGAAATGAGGGATGAAGCCTCCCATTTCCCCTGCCCTCGGCTCTGAGCCATTAGCAGGCTTACATGTAGTTATATCCTCTCCAGAATTTTTAATGGCAAATCTTGGCTTATACTGAAATCCAGGGAAACCTCATTAATGATTTTGACAGCATCAGGATTTCAAACCTCTCCTCTCTCATCTCTTAACTGTGCTGTATCCATCCAGATGCAACAGTGTTGGGATGCAGTCCCCTGTCCCTTAGTCAAAAGGGCTATTCAGGACATTGGAGTTGAAATAAGCAGGCTCTTAACAGGAAATAAGTACTTAAAAATTCAGCCCACAAAGGCTTTTGTCATACACAGAGAGAAATGCCCAGAGCACCTGCAGCATCCCAGCACTCCTTTGGGCTGACACTTCTTGGGTCTTGAAGAAATGGCCAAAAAATGCTTCGTTTCAAGGCAAATCATTTGGTAGTCATGATGTAAAGTATGAAAATGAGGTCCTGTAAAACTATAAGCCTTCTGCAGGACTCAGCAATGCTGGCACTGGGACCCCCAGGGAGTGGGGGACGGGCACCTTGCTGCACCCTGAGCACTGTGGACCACCAAAGGAAGTTTCAGAAGATGACAAAAATGCCTTTCAGCTATTCTTCTAGTTAATAAGCAGCGCTTTCAGAGCAGCTAGCCATTTCAGTGGTCCTGTGAATGGACTTCTTCAATGTGCAAGTAACAACAGTAAGTCACTTTCACACCAAACTAAACAAAAGGAGCACAGCTCAACCAGAAACCATGTGTGTACGGCAACAGAATATTTGATTACCACTTCTGACAATACCTGCGTGGCATGGAAATCCCCTGGCGGACCACACTGCACCATGTTTTTATTTTCCGAATGCAAATTGAATTTCAGTGGCTTTGCAAAGCCTGTTTTGTTAACAAAATTAGAGAGTGGTGTGACGCTGCCTCGCCTCGCTTCTGCCTACGTTAGTAAGGACGGGATCAAATCTGTGGGATGGAGCGAGGGACACATGGGCATGCAGTGATCTGGTTTCTGCACTGAACTCAGAAATTAGGCAGGCCAGTGAGAAATGTCAAGCTCACCTGGTGAAAGCTGAGCTTATGAGAAAACACAGATTAATAAAAGTTGGGCTGCAGCAGGCTCTCCTTGGAAGTAATGAAACTGAAAACTCTAACAGAGGCATCACTTATAAAATACAGTGGGATTCAGGCTAATCATAAAGCTTACCATGATGAGAAGACTGAATGAAATTGCTTTATCTCATCCATTACGCCTTTATTTTTTTTTTATAATGGAAACAAAAGCTGGGAATCAAAATGCCAGGCTTTTTCATCCCCGATGGATTCCTATGGATACTAGAAAGGAAGAAAAAGCCGTGATTCTTGTAGAGATAATTAACAGACTTTCAGAGTGAAAAATAGGTAGGGGAGAGCCATCAGAGGCGGTCAGGCAGCTCCTGCTCGGATGCAGAGGATGTGTACGTTCAGTCTCCATACCCAGACACTGCCGCCAGCAGCTCCAGCCCCAGCCCAGGGGCTTTCCCTCCCAGTCCTGCCTTATCTGCCTTCATTAACAGTGGCCAAAAGCCATCCCTCTCCTGCGGGTGCTCTCCTCCTCGCGGGTATTTCCCCAAGATCAGGGGATCCCTTTGCAAATCCGAAAAACAGGCTGGGGTGTCCACCCTTCTCTCCAGTACATCTGAGGGAGATGGGCTGGTTTAATATTTGGGACTCAAACAGTACCTGAACAGAGGGCTAAAAAGCACTAGTAGATACAATGTTAATACTATACTAGTATTCAAACACACACACTCAACACATTTTCTGCTAAATCCATCTGCTTTAGCAGCTATGCAAAAATAGTTCTGGAAAGACCCTTTAATAAAAAGACAAATCGTATCACTACATTGATTTCTAAAATGAGTACATAAAAATACATTTATTTCATGCACTTGCCATGACATTTCATTACTTTCCAGAAAATGATACGCACTGGCTCTTGTTTCTTACACATTAAAACGTACAACGTGGTGCATTTTGAAGTATGGAGCAAAAAACTCCTCAGGCAGAGAGGGTAAAGGAAATGGATGACTCAATACAAAGCTTAATAAAGCTAACTGGCATTACAAGCAAAATTGTCCCCATGCTACTCTCCCCAAACTCTTACCCCTCTCTCTTTCGCAGCTATTGAAGCTGTTAAGTCGTGTTTCTTTTAATTTCTACCCCTGAGCTTCCCAACAAGAAAGAAGAGGTTGATTAAAAATCTGTGATCCTTCCCAAAATGATACGCACTCGCATCTGCCCAAGCATTTCAGCAGTGAGCCTGCTGCCACCAATACTCTCATCAAAAATCTGTCATCGCTGGTTGACTCTCTCCAAGCGCCATTTGCAAGCAGAAATAAAGTAGCATCACTAGATTACTTTTTAAATTAGCCTTATTTATGAACATCAGTGACATCCAGAAGGCCAGAAACCCTACTTTGTTTCATGAGCAGAGATTTCAGCAGTCACCTACACATTAGGTTCACAAGAGTGCTGCAGCCTGACTTCCAAGTCAAACTGTGATTGCACTGGTGTTGTCTAAGGACAACCCATGCACTGAGATCACTCTCTGACTGTCAATGCAACTGTCTTTCACTACCACAGCCTATATGGTTAAGATGATTAATCACTTCAACTCCACCAGCCATTATTTCTAATTAAAAACTAACCCATAAATACCTATTTTATTGCTGGGTCTGTGTGGTAAATAAATTCAAGCGGTCAGTAAAACACTCATGAAGGAAATTACCTTTAAAAAATGACTTTTCATTTCCAAGCGTATCTTCCTAATTAAAATGGCTGTTTCCCATACATATCCCAGCAGTACAGTCTGCAATAATTTAAGTCTTTGAAAGCACAATTCTCAACAAAACCATTAAAATAACTTCTTGCCATCATCTGTTCAATGGAAACTACAGCATTTTAATATTATATTACGCTTCTCAATGTCGACAACTTTACTGCTTCTCTATCTCTCAGCCAGGCAGCAAAGAATAACAAAAACATGCAAAATGTGCAACTTCCTAAACAGGTAACTTGATGTGTGTAGATTAAATTCATCCCCCCCCTACTCCTCCCAGCACTGATGACATACACAAGGCTCTATGTATAATTATATATCAGCCTTACTTTCCAGGCAAATCGCAAATCTAAGAGCTACTTGGGGCACCTTGGTATGTGGGGCATCTTGGGACTTCCCTGGTGGAAAAGAAAACTCCTTTTTGCCACAGTGCAGAGGAGCAAAGAAGCTGCTTCGAAGTAACCCCAAAGGTGGGACCATCATGCCAAGATGCCACGTGTGTTTGGCATGAAAATGCACATCTTGACACCTTCTAATGATCACTTTGCATTTAGAATAGTAATAACTCACCTTCTGTGTGTGAGGAGCCCTTAAACAAACTGGTCTGCCTTAGGAGTCCTAAAAGGTTACACGTCCTAGGGAGCAAAGCAAACTCCTCTGCTCCTGCTGGAACACATGGCATAGAAATACAGCCCCGCTCCTTGGCACGGCTTCAGTGACTGCAGCAGAAAGCAAGACCCAGAGCCCCAAGATGTGCTTGGCAGCTGGAGCTCCAAGAGGATGAAGTAGAAGGATGGTGCTGGGCACAGGCACAGCTTTCAGTGCAAAGGAAGGAAGGAAGAACGGCTCAATTGAGACTTGAAAAAAGGCAAATGCCGCAAGCAAAGCAGCAGCTGAACTACCATCTATAAATATTTGAATTATTCTATGCAACATTTCAGAACATAACAAACAGACAGCACTGGGATTTATATTAAAATTATCGCTCTGTGTTGGTTGCTGTATGTGTATATGAATCATACATATTCTTCTTCAGATGCACTGCATATAAAATTATAGATCATATAAAAGCTAAGGACCAGAATTTCAAAAGCACTCAGCACTCGTTTAGATACTAACTGGCAGCAGAGACTGCTGGAAAAATCAGCTGATTTTTTTTTGAGAACAGAGAGAATGGCTGAAGTCACTCTTGAATTTTGCTGATGCACAGCCTGGGCGCTAAGGCTTCCAAAAACACGGCACATTACTTCCACTCGAAACCATGTGCTAAATGCACTTGAAAAAAACTGATCCTAAATGGCCAATTTTACCTGCATTGACTCTGTTCAAAACCACAACAATGCTATAGCTTAACATCTAGCCCAACTATAGTGTGTTTGAAACATTTAAAATGTGCCATATGCATTACTGGTTATTTATTCTTTAGTCTAAACACTTAAAAAATTAATTACACGCTCTGTCAGAGCTGTCTAATATATAGGCAATCTCAGCTATAAAACACTGCTGTGCTCTTTTCTCTAACCTCCCCCACCCTTTGAAATTACCTTCAGATGTTTGTTAAGGGACATTAATACCTCTGAAATCTATTGACAGCAAGAGGCAAAGCAGCGCACTCAGTTCAGTGCCATGTATTTAATTCCTGCATCATTAACTAGTGGCCACTAATTCTATCCTTAAATGATGATACAATTTTATGGGACTTTTCCAGAGACCAATTCTTGTAACTCTTACTGCTTTGGGAGGACCCAAAAAAAAAAAAAAAA
>WBMW01004885.1:623478-641740 GCA_013396635.1 Penelope pileata
AAAAAAAAAAAATCAAAACAAGTCTATCCTGAATTGCAGTCCTCCAGCTCAAGTAGTTTTATAAGGCTGTAAGCGCTGGGTTGGGGTGCTACTAAGGAGTTTTACAGCACAATTCTCCATCTGCCTGGATGGACACACAGCAAGAGCACTTCTGGCGGAACCATCTTTAGCATCTCTTCCATTGAGCTGCAAAGATTTCCTCAGAGTAAAATGCTGGAGCATATGCACAAAGCCACATTGGGCAACAGGGCATCACAGAGTGCGCTCGAGGATATGTTTTTGAACCGAAAAACGGAAGTAGAAACATGGCTATGTCCATGACTACAAGTAAAATTTAACAGATGACCTTTCTATCGCAGGCATTGTAGGAAATGATCTCTACACCTTGGAAATCATGCAGGAGAAAATGAAGACAAGGCATTTAGCAAGAGGTGTTTTCCTCATTTCATTAACTGCAGGGTGATTACCAATCAGTTGTGAAAGTTATTAAAGCAATTTGTAACTTTAGGCATCTAATGGCGTTTATGCAGGAGGGAACTGGCAATCAGCACCACATAACGCAGCTTGCAGAGTTTCTGTTTTTTAATATATCATAAGTGAATTACAGCCGTGCCTCCAGTGATACACTGTGTCTGAATCCTGCTCTTTGTGCTATTAATTTGCACCTTTTTAACTGACTGGAGCTCACAACCAATACAAACTAAGCACATTCCCACAGTTCTGACCCCAGTGATTAACCAAGAACAATGTCCAGGCAGCAACACCCAAGGATGGCATCAGACCCACTCTCGTTGCCCCTTTTTTTTCCGACATTTACCTGAGAAAAGAAATGGCAGTCCTTGAACACCTATTTTGTTCTGGAATAAATGAAATTCCCTTTGAACATGCAGAATTCATTTTATTAAAGAGTGACTTACAAAAATACCTTACTGCTACTTAAATATGTGGGACTTCTTCCTTCTCTCACTTGGAACAAGATGTAGTAGGCACAAAGCCCACATTGAAGCCAGATGAAGGGTTGCTATAATAAACACACCTGCTTTAATCCACAACCAAAAGTCAATGAGTCCACATCACATTCCCCTAAATACTTTTTACCCCTCTTCAAGCAGATGTTTCCTCCTCTTTTTTCTGACCTGAACATCACTGAAAATACATGCATATCCTGCTGAAGGATTTGCCTTCAATTCCAAACACTTCTATCAACCCTCTTCATAATTTCAGTAGACAATTTTAATGACTCCAAATCCTGCTAAGCACAGCACTTTAACAGCATCATGTCAGTTTCGTAGGACAAAATGTTTGCAGTGGCTTCAAACTTACAATGTGGGGAAACGAAAAGCAAAGTCACAGCAAACACTGGCAGAACCAGAAAATGCACTTCAATATACACCATCTTACAGGATCGCAACTCATCAACAGAGCAAACACAAAACGCTTATAGAAATCAATTACTCATTAAGGGCTTTTTATTTTCTTAGTGTTGAATAATTCTGAATAAACAAAGATACTGAAGAGCAAAGCAGCAAAATAAATGTATTGGCTCCCGCTGCTCTCACTGACATACCGCTCTGCTCCCCAGGCACCATGCTCCTTGGGCAACTGCAGCTTCTCTCAGCAGAATTACAATTCTGTTGGTAGGCTTTCTTCTAACTTTCCCAAATGAATGAAACCAGTCACCAGATAAACTCATCACAGTAGTATGAATTAGAACTGTCCTGCTGCTGCTACGCTGATCACAAGTCACAGCTCATCAATACTCTTGATGTAGATATAACAGCAAAAATTCACCGCATAACCCTGTCCTAAGTTACCTATTAAGGACTATTCCCACTTATGAGACTATAGGCCAGTATGTTCTCAGTTGGAGCCCTTTTGCTAAGAAATAACTGAAATCTCAATCACCTGACATTTTAATATAATATTGACTTTTGAATTGCTATTTTAATGTCATGGTTAAGCTGTGTGAATACAAATGTGTTATGCAGAAATAAATTGATATATTTCTGTCACTGGAATATAAAAAAGCCCCTTAGCACTATTTTGACTGCCATAAGCCCACTATTGCTTTCCTCGCTTTCCAAGAATATTTTTTTCCTTCCAGGTGTGATAGTAAATCTGTCTTCATCTCTTCATTTTACAGACTCCAGCCCATGGGCATTTGCTAAGGTATGTGTCTTAATTTCTGACTCCAAGCACTGCTGCATTTCTGAAGAACTTTTTGGGAAAGTGTCGATCAGTTCTGCACGCCTCTGCATCCTCCCAGATGTGCCTCAGGTCCTCAAATCAAAATGAAGCAGTCATAAGAATGGCCAGGTTTTTTAAGCAGCTCTCCACCAAGCAGCTTTTGCAATGAACAAGGAGATCTGCTGACTTTTGATTCCATCATAAAATATCTCCCATGCAATCATCGAATGGCCTGGGTTGGAACGGACCCCAAGGATCATCAAGTTCCAATCCCCCTGCCACAGGCAGGGTCACCAACCTCCAGATCTGATACCAAACCAGGCTGCCTAGGGCCCCACCCAACCCAGCCTTGAACACATCCAGGGTCAGGGCATCCACAACCTCTCTGGGCAGCCTGTGCCAGCACCTCACCACTCTCCCAGTAAAGAACTTCCCCCGATGTCTAATCTAAACCTTCCCTCCTTCAGCTTAGAACCATTCCCTCTTGTCCTATCACTGTCTACCCTTGTAAAAAGTTGACCTCCCTCCTGTTTGTAATCTCCCTTTAAATACTGGAAGGCTGCAATGAGGTCTCCCCACAGCCTTCTCTTTTCCAGGCTGAACAAGCCCAGCTCCCTCAGCCTGTCTTCATACAGGAGGTGCTCTAGCCTCTTTCCACCACCAAGCAGAACCTGAGAAGCCCATTATTTCTGGGAGAGACAGTTGTCTGATCTCTTTTGCTCTAAGGCAGAAACTGGGGAAAAAACAAGCACCTCATTTTAGAAGCTGTTAAAGTCCAAAAGCACCATTTCCACATCAAAAATCTCCAACCACCTGCAGTTCAGCTTTGCGACCTGCTCCAGGATCACTTCAGTAGTTCAGCTGATGATGCTTAATCTGTGAAGTCCTTGGAGAAGGGACTAACACTTGTGTTTCCGCAATCCAAAAAAGCAGCGGTAGAGATGCTTGAAAGTTGTATTATATCTGTCCCTCCAGCTATGGGACACAATAATTTATTTACATTTGGCAAAATAGTGCCCATTGGAGGGATTTAAAGGAGTGATACTCACTTTCTTACTATTATTTTTAAGGAGGGGAGAATGATCAGATTAATGTCAACAGTGTGTTCATGGCTGCAAATAATACAGAGGAAAATGCTCTTAGATAATAATGAGATGGTGACAGCCATCCTCTGAAGGTTTACACTAAATCCTACCTTCAGAATTTCCTTGGGTAATCTGACGACTTGCCATTTGGAGAGTAGTTTCTACAGTTTAAGTCCTGAGACCCTCAACTTCCCCCCCTTTATATCCAGAAGGTTTAGGTGCCTAATCTAAAAGTAAAGCACAAGTATCGTCTGCAGGATGCTGGTTGAGATCAGGGTCAAAGGGAGCATCTCTTCATGCTGAAGACTTGGAGAAATGATCCTTGTGTCCCAGCATTTTCTATGCTTAGTTGTCTCTCCATGCCCAGGAAGGATGAGCAAAATTTTTCTTTTCAGGGGTTTTCATTCCACATTCACCAAAAACCACAGTTTTGCTGCAGGAGGGGGAGAGGAGGGTACAGTGAGGCAGAGTAAGTTCATTTGAAGATGACTGGGAAAGCCTTTTTCTCCCTACTTATAACTCAAGACTTACTGAAGTTTAAAATTTGAAATGTTCAGGTTGGCTAATCCCCTCCAGGGCTTTGCATTACTTGTTAAAGTTATGATGGCGAAAAGACCTGGATTAGAAGTTGCTACAAACTCCATTTTGTCTGTAGGATAAAATCGATGGGAAAGCACCAGGAGGAAAGAAATTTCTGAAAAATTCCAGTTATTATAATACCGTGACACAGGTAACACCGCAAATCTACTCTGCTGCTTTGGTTTCTTTTTCTATGGTTTAAATACATACTTTAATGCACATCTGAAACAGTGTGTGAGTATGCTCACATGGGTAAAAGAGGGTGGAGAGAGGAGTTGTGTTAGGGAACACATAGACGTTCATGGGTTTGTTTGCATGCACATCAGAGTGCAGACACACACAAAGAAGTGCATGGACAGGCTGCAGCATCCTACAAACAGTTCTGGTTTCCTCATGGGCCGTCAAGCCGAGGAACTGTCTCAGGGTCCCACCAACTAACAAACGTAATTTTTATACAGCCTTTTGTCTTTAAACCATGTGTTTAAATGCAGTCGGTTAAATAACCTCTTATATGCGTGTACAACGAGCTGCCTTCTTCAGGCCACACTGCAGACATTGCAGAAGCTGTGGATGTTGAAAAGAATGAGCGGCCATGCGCATGCAGGCAGAGGGACCACTGAACCGCAGGAGAGAGAACACAGCAAGCAGCATCCCTGCTGTATTAATTCCAACGAACCAGGACGTGACTGAAGGAAAAAATAATGTTCCATTAGGGTTTTTTTTAGCTGTTGTGACACACAGCAAGCCTGGTCTATAACCCACCAATGCACACTGCCTCTCTCCCCCCGCCTGGAATTGCTTCCCATCATGAAAATCACTGAACCAAGCTCAGAGGCTAACACGCACAGCTCCAGCTATCTAGCAAGTCTTTCCTCTGGGAAGAGAGAGGGGAAAAAAAAAAAAAAAAAAAAGGGGAGACACGGGGGAAAAAAAAAATGTTGCAAAAAACAAGGAATAATTTGTTTTTAAAGAGCTATACATACAGGATTTGCAAATGTATTTCTGGAAAAAAACATGCATAAGCCGTAACACTCGTTTCGGTGCATTTCCTGAAGTGCTGCTTGCTGCGTTATACAGTAGCATTTTCATTTGTACGTTGTGTTGATTTATAGCCTTCCCTTCTAAAAAAATGAAACAAACTGACAATTCTCTGCAAGAAGGGTTAAGTGTTTAAACTTGTCACTTTTTCAGAAAAATTACAAAGCGGGCTATGAAGCCAGTGAAAAATGAAAGGAGAAAAAAGTCTTAAATGGATAAGCTATTCTAGCAAGCTCTGACTGCTGTATTGAAAGTACTCTTTTTTACATTACATGAGAAATCTAATTAAATGCTTCAAAAGGGGAAAAGCAAACTAGTTCTCAGGCAGACTATATTCGACCTTTCTTCCTTCAAGGTGACAAACAAACAAGATGCTAATTATTGTCTCAGCTTGAATTTGCACTTGAAAAAAGTCAAGGTTTGCTTAGGTAAGACTGAAGGGAAAGCTGTAAACTCTCAAAAACCTACAGCTTGACTTTATTTTGTAATCTGATGTCAAAGAAGCATTCACTCAGAACTCTTTCACCAAGCGTAGAGTTTGAGTCGAGCTGTGAGCATGGGCATCAAACTTGAGTCAGCTCCATTCTGATCTGCCAAGCTGGGAAGCACTTGGTACAAACTTCAACACAAGGAATGGGGATGCATGAAGTACAGCCTTATCAAAGATCCCTTAGATCAGATGTCATTAAACTGGACTGCTGTCATCACAAAAGGAAACCATGTGTTCTGGTTAGTAGCCCCCTCCAAGGTCACCCCAGTTGCATCTCCTGCACCTTTGCACAGGGCTGTGTGGGGACCAGGACAGCTGCGACCCCGGACCCTCAGGAGGCCCCATACACGACGGCAACATGGCCTTCATCCCCCTCTCACCCACACACCTCTGCCAGCCTCGCATAGCACTATTGGTAGCAATTCAATAAAACATTCCGTCACAGAGCCCTTGGCTTTCTACCTCAAATCTCCATGCATTTCCACAGCATCTGCTCCTGTTTCTGTTTTTTAATGCATCTTTCCGCCACACTTTTTCAGGGAACTATACGGCTGCCATCAAGAGAGGTGACCTTGCACCACACAGCAGTCTTGGGCCTGTGTGTTTGAGGCTGCTTCTGTGCAGCCTCAGACCCTTTATTTCACGCTCTGACCTTGGAACGTATCAGGATGCACAGTGCCCTTAATCTTTTTCAGGGAAATCCTCAGCCTATTGGTAGTGATGGCAAAACCTCCATTACCAGTTTGAGAGGGGGCCAAAATTTTACCCATGGAGAGTTTGGCAGAATTAAAACCAGCAGGGAAAGCTCTCTGAAAACCAGCAGAAATTACAAGTGCAGGCCTCCCAGGCTCTTACCTGATATAGGTATGATTCAAAATTTCGTGTAGTCAATCTACCTTTTATTTAATCAACGATATGGTACTAAACAGTCATGAGAGCTGCTTAGATGGACCATTCACCTATTCAGATGCCTATCTTCAGACATCTGGTTTTATAAAACCTAAGCTTTGAAGACAGCACATAGCTTAAGCTTTCTATTTACCGTATTATTATTGTTGACTTGACAGTATCAGGAACATGAATAAGGTAACTCCATAGCAAAGAATCAGTACCTAACAACTATTTCAGTCCAAAGAGAAAATCACTGCTGTGGGTAAAGCCTCTGCTGTCCAAAGCAGTGCTGAGATGAGAGAGGCGAGCTGGCCTGAAGCCGGGGACCCTGGAGAGAAGCAGGATAAATCAGCGTCGATGTAAAGCCCACGGGACACCACTATCCTGCTTCCTACACAGGAGCTGGCTCCTCGTGGCACAAGTAGCATGAAAATTTGCTGAGACGGGGAAATTGAAGCAAAGAAAGAAAAGCGTTCCTTTAATAGCTATTGATGTCTGTATGGCATAAGCCATTGGTCACTGTCATGAAGTGTTTCTCATATTAGCTGCACTGTGAGAAGGAGAAAAGGCAGGCAACACTTCTTCATCCTATTTAATACCAACACTATGGATATATCCACCTGTTCGTCCTTTGTCTGCAACTGCTGCATAGCTTTTACAAGCCACGTTATAGGTTTTGAAGAAGGACATCCCACTGGAAAGAGCTCAGAAAATCAGACCAAGACTGGTCTACCTATGTATTGGCAGAAAAATGAGTCATGGGCAACAGGTCAATGCACAGTGAGAAACACGTGGGAGGAAATGCAAACAAAAAGCTATTAAAAGAAATCAATGCCACAAACACAGGTGAAATTACCAATGCTTCTCAGCAGTGACACCAGTGGTTTCCTCGTGTTGCAAAAGCTCACTAGCCATTCTGCATGGTAAGCCAGGGTTCAGAAGAGTTTAAAAAAAAAAAAAAAAAATGTCCAGGGTCAGGAAATAGCTCCTCAGAAAAAAATCCATTATATGCAGTCAAGAAAATGCTTTTAGAAGAATAAAAAAAAGACTTATGTTACAGGTTCTTTATGACACGTTGGGAAAAAGCTTTTGTTCAGTGAGACTGATTAAAGTATTTATTCTCCTCCTTGATCTATCTGCGAGTACTTAAACTACAATGAAAAAGAATCCCATGCACCTTTAAATATTTTATTGTTTGAATCAAAATGGCTCTTCTACGCCTAAAATGGACAGCGGTTTATTTTTATAAGGAGGTATTGCAACAAATCTTTTAGAAATCTTTTATCAACGTTCCACTTTGCAACATCCCTGCCGTAAATTTTGCTGTGAGGAATTCATTACATAATTGGATGTGGCTCTACCCAATTTATTTTAGCTTCCTGAGAATCTAAACGTAATTCATGATTCATGTATAAATTACACACAGGAGCAAGGGATCTGAGTGCAAACTGCATATTGCAGTAAAGAATATGGGGTTGCTGAGCTTTGGCGTGTAACAATTCCATTTTAAAAGGAAGAATAAACACAGAAAAGATGTGAGATTTCCTCAATATGTGAGAGCATAAAACACAGCAAGTCCAGAGGGTAAAGTCTCTGTCAATCTGAAACAATGCCAAAGAAAAATGTACACTGGTAAACATGTGATTTATATGCAAGCTTCAGTTATATCAATCCAGAAAATAAGTTAATCAACACAACCAGCCAGCAGGAGCTGGGACTGGAGAGAGTTATGTATCAGGGAGAAAAAAAAGCTTTTTTCTAGTTTACTATTTTTAACTGTCTCTCTTTGTCAGCAGGTTAGTGTAGGATCCAAGGAAGTCAGTTCAAACTTCTAAAATAGGTAGAATAATTCAGGGATAAGTTTTTAAAAGTTCTAAGCTTCTCCAGTTGAGGCCAATTTTTTAAAACGTGCCCTACATAGCAGCTCCCAGTCAGAATAACAGGAGCTTCTGAGTGCTAAGCTCCTCTGGAAAAGTTTTACCCTTAATCTTCTAGGTTGAAAAGATTCCCCCAGCCTGCAGAAAGGAAGACAGACTCTGACTCTGCCTTTATCTCTGCACAGGCATTTCAAGAAGGGCAAAAACTGAGCTAGCTGGAGAATTTTCAGAAATGTTGACATTTCATCAACAACTCAAGAAAAGGTATTGAGCTAAAAAAAAAAAAAAATTCCCACCAGGAAACTAAAGGGACTATTTCAAAGAAAGATGCCCCATTTAGTTGAAACAAGCCAAAACTATTTTGGAAATGATTTTTTTTTTTTTTTAACCACTCTGTCCACTACAGTGCCTCTTGCAACACAGAAGCACTCAATTTGCTCCTCTAGCCCATGCTTCCACAGCAGTGGTTGGTGAACAGTGCTCCTACAGGACTTCTGTGTAAAGCATTTCTTCCTAACATCTAACCTAAATCTCCCATCTTTCAGTTTAAAACCATTTCCCCTTGTCCTAGCACTGTCAGACTGTGTAAAAAGTTCATCTCCTTCCTGCTTATAAGCTCTATTCAAGTAGTGGATGGCCCCACTGATGTCTTCCCAGAACCTTCTCTTCTCTAGACTGAATAAAACCAGCTCCCTCAACCTGTCTTTGCAGGAGAGGTGCTCCAGCTCTCTCATCATCTTTGTGGCCCTCCTCTGGACCCACTCCTACAGCTCCACGACTTCTTTGTGCTAGGGGCCCTAGGCCTGGACACAGTACTCCAGATGGGGCCTCATGATGGCAGAGCAGAGGGGGACAATCACCTCCCTTGCCCTGGTGGCCACCATTGGCCTTCTGGGCTGCAATAGCACGCTACTGGCTCACGCCAAGCTTTTCATCCACAAGAATTATTTCCACCAAATTGCTTCAGAAAAGGCAGTAATGTTGAGCAGTGATCAGCACTGCAAAAGTAGCAGGTGTGCCTGTGGGGGATTACTTCCTTGCACACACAGTTTGAATCCCTCAAAACCTCTGCTGATGACTCCAGGGTTCAGGCATGGCCACAGACACATGTCTAAGATGTAGTAGGCATGTTCAGCAGTCACAAAAATATTCACCAGTCTTTCCAGAAGAAAAGATGTTTTGTACACTTACGGTCCCAATCCACGTAGCTTCTAGCATCCAGCATTAAAATCCATCAGGGTTTTGACAGAAAGCAGCCCAAAGTTACCAGGTACCATCTCCCAGCAAATCATTCATCACATGGATGTGATGAGATTTTCACCATGCTGTTCCGTAGACTCATTTGGAGCAGGACTGAGTTTGCAGAGTCATTAAAATGCCAACAATCTGCCATTAGAATGCTAATAGCATCACGGTGACTAACAGGAGCACAGCAGCATTGTTACTGTTCAAGTCAAACACCAATACAGAATAGTTTTGAGAAAGAATTTGGGGGCTACTGGAATACTTTAGTTCAGTCAAGGGTAAAACACAAAGACGTTATGGCCATGAGTTGACTGCAAGATCCTCTGCTCGCTGCAAACCAAACCAGAATCGTGCTGTGATAAAGGAGGAAATAGAAATCTCCTCTCATCTTTGCAAGATCTTTCAAAAAACAATAACCACTGATAAGAGCCACTCCTTCACACTACATGAGTGGAAAATTATCTGGTTTAACGTACACGCACTTCTAATTTCGTATTTACAAGCACTGGGCATAATTTCTAATATAAATTAGGTCTTGATAAATAAACGCAGAATTACAGAGGCCTGCTAGGAACATCAGCAAACAGCTTGACTTACAGCATTTCAAATGAACCAAATCATGGCCCTCAAACCATATTAAAGTAATTTTTCTATGGAAAATTGGGTTTGCAATTCTCAAGCTCAGCTATAATAAAAGATCTTATTAGTATATTTGTATGGCAGCTGATTCCAGGGAATGATTTGCGCTATATGTTTGCAATTACTCACTAAGGATATACCGATGATGTAACTATGACCACAGGAGCCAGGCTCACGTGTTAGAGATCAATGCTTGAAATGTTTTTGCATAAATCCTCCACACACTCTAAGCAATTTATGGTTAAAGTTTTAAAATTCTAGAAATTCTTTGTAGACTGAACCAAATGCTAATCTTCATTTTAAGAAAATGTTCTTGAACCCAACAGAGAGATAGTATCATTGATTAATAACCAAATTTTCCATCATGTCATCTTTGATGGATAGTTAAGGAAAACTCCCTTGTGAAATGTACTTTTGAAACGTTACTGATGTCTGAGTTTCTTTGATTTTCCATGCTCTTTCAGTGCTTCCACTCCATAAAAAGCTTCTTTCTATCCTTCAGAAATTATCTTGGTAAGACAGTTCATCACTGCAGGAAGAAATCCTCATTAAAAATTATATATACTAAAAAGGTGTGTGTGTATATATATATAAAACCACTAAGCAAGTCTGGCCTGTTGACTAAAATTACCACTAACAAGTTATGGGACTGAAATCAGTCCCCTAGATAGATCCACAATCCCAATGAGGTAAACTGGAATAGCTACTGTTGACCTTAGCAGGGCCAGTATTTGGCCCACTGCAATTTTTTACAAGAACTTTTTAAGAAGTAAGCCACTAGACACCCACCCAGAAATCAAGCACATTATCTGAGGTTTACTCTAGCCACTGTTTACTGGCTTTACATTGAGAATACAAGAAACAACATTAGCTCTCGTTAGACCGTGAATTTGTATGGTCTCAATGGCATCACCCTATGCAAAGCAAAATGTACGATGGTCAACTATTAACGGAGCATTAAATATTTAAACAGAGTTGCAAAATAATCCAGAATTAGTACCTCACAGTATTGCATTCTGCTAGGATATTCTAAATGCTACTATATGTAGCATTTACTCTACAGCTGGCACGCAGGCAAGTCTTGCATTTGGTTTGATGAGAGATTTCCCAAAGTGAAGAATGAAGAGTTTGAGCCACTGACACATGAATTAACATTCTGGAATCTGACACTCACTCTTGAATTACTCAAGTGTTTACCCTCCTCTTTGTCATCTTTCCTAAATCTTGGTAGACAGAGAGCATCTGCCGCAGGGTTATGCTGAAACCAGCAGGCAGGTCCTACGGAGGAGCTAGCTCTGCTCTGCCACTGCTCCAGCAATAAAACGCAATCAGCGCCTTCCTGAGATTGCTCGCTACACAGCAGCCAAATGAGAAAATGCAGGCTGATTAGAGGCTGCATTCTAATCAAGTACAAAACTTTCCCCTTCCAGAGGGACACAGACTATTTATTAGTGATTATTTCTCTTGAAAACTCTCTTTTCCAGTAAATCATCATTTCTCTCTTCACTTCAGAAGGTTTACACACAGCTTTCCAGGATGTCACTGAAGTGCAAGCAAACTATTTACTTTCCTGCCATATGTCTACAGATATCCTGCAGCTGTCTATCTAATTTACAATTAGATATCATACTTCTGCTTGCGTAACAATTTGCATACTTCCCTAATTGCATGTTTTTAACACCAGTTAAGTAGATTAATTTATATATATATATAAATATTTTTTTTTTTTTTTGATTGGATGCTATTTTTTCACCCCTACAACTGATTCAGGTCTACGCATTTCTCTTAGTTCAATCATTCAAGGTCCAGGGACAGGACATGAGAGAGATGGTGGCACCTCCACCAGCAGAGCTTCCTACCAGTTTCCCTACACCGCCCCAGTGCTGGCACCATCACAGCACAGGGATGGGAAACATCATTCCCTACAAAGCCACACACCACAAAACACAGCTCTTGCCCATATGGGACAGGACAGCTATACTGTCAGAGGTACACGGTGTTAAGATACCAGTTCTGCAGGCAGCCATATGCACACTTCTTAAATTTAAACGTGTGTAATGGCCTGCTTCATGGTCTGACCATCTAAATGCAACAACATCACCCCTTAAAGACAGCTCCACTCATCCTAACACATGCAGCTGCATCAGAACCTGCATTTCCCCCATCTCTATGGTACTTCTTGGACCTAGATTGAACACATAGCTTCCAAATGCCCCTCATGAAAACCTATAGCTCAAGATGCAACTGAGCCAAGATGTAAACTCCTGGGCAGTGATTATTCAAGAACACCTCATGCAAATTTCTTACTCACTGCAATGATTTTCCAGTGGCCAGACACTGGATTTCCATTTTTTGCTGCCTCCACATTTGGCTGCCAAATAAACCAACAGTGAAACCTTCTGTTTTGTGAGAGACTGTGGTAAACGATGGGTAAGTTTTTAATCCATGTGGTACCCGACCCCTCAACGCAGCCTTGTGATTGGCATGCAAAGAAGATGGGATCTTTGCGAGGCCTGGGAAAAACCTCAATATATTTGTGCGATGAACAAATAGCTTACAGGTATTTTTACAGGACTCAGGGGTAGAGGGAAAAAATTAATTTTCTAATCCAGAGAAAAGACCCTGAAATTCTCTTTTTTTTTTCCCCTCTGAACTAGTTTTAAAAATACAGAAAGATATCAGAAAAAGCTAATCAAGTTTTCCCTTTTGGTGAAGCAACATTCTAGAAAGAAAGTCATTTTAGGCTAATTAAAATAAGTTACATTAGATGAAAAGAAAAAGCCTCCTATACCTCTTTTCCAATTAAAACAGAGTAAGTTCACAACTCTGAAGAAAGTCACTCTACACTACAAATATTATCAATTTTGCAAGTTCCAAGAAGACTACGTTTGGACATTTTTTAAATTATTTTTGTCTTATTTTCACTCAAAAGAAAATGCCATTACAATTGATGAGCTTTAAAGACCAATTCTGTTTTGAAGAAACAGCCTTTTCTGGGAGAAAACTTTCAATGGAATTTCTTCTGTTTTGATCACTAATTATTCGAAGACACTAGCGTTCTCTGATCCTGGACATATGACATGGATTATAGTGAAACCAGCTGGAGATTAAATTTCTCCCTCACATATGGAGCTCATGACCCTCTTTATGAATCATCACACCGTTTGTTTAATATTTAATGCAACTCTTAGTTACTCTGAAGAAAACGTTGAACAACAGGGGCCCATAAAATTAAAATCACACAGCTACTTGAAAATCCTCTCTCTTCTCTGAGACTTCATCACAAATCTGTCTGATCTAGGTTCATTAAGTTTATTTTTTCACTCCTGAGATGGCAAGATACGATGGAACACTAAAATTTCATATAAACATATCTGATTACAGCTTGCAAGCCTTAAGAGATCCAGCCTTGCCTTTCATGCAAACCTAGGCATGGTAGTATCTCGACCTTAAGAAGAAATATTTCTGAGTGTGTTAATCTATTGAACTCACAGAAAGAATAGGAAGTCAAAACTGTGCAACAGAAGAGAACCACTGCTCTAGATATAATTTCCCTATCTTAAATGCATAGCCCATGCAAGCTGGAAATGTTACTGCCTCGGTCATGCTCTCTCTTTCCTCTGCTCCTGAACTTACCAACTTGAAAATAAATTCAGAAAACTATCAGTAAGCAACTACACATCTCAATGAAAACACATCTGCACACAGGCAGGAATATTTTATTTACCTATTTCCCCAAAGCTAAAAGAAATAAGTGTTTTTCTAAACACATTTGCACAGCTTCGAAGCATTGCCACTGCATTATTAAATTAGCTGTGCAAGAAGTTTAAAGCTTCCTCAGCCCTCGCCATCCGAGCAAGGTCAGCAAAGTCAAGCTAAAACCCAGTTTCCGTTCTGTCAACCTGAATCTGCCGTTGTTCAAAGGCCTGTTCTCACTCAATATTAAGATAGGTCTTGCCTCCAGCTTTTAGACAAAAGCAGATCTGAATCCAATCCACAGCAGACCTCCAAAAAGCAAGATCTCTTTACAGATGTTATTTGCTGACACCAAACTCACCTCTGACTTCTTCTTCAATCCCGGAGCTCACACGTTTGCTTACCATTGTAATACCAATCAACTGTACATGCGAAAGGAAATACAGGGGCAGTTCCAACAAAATCCATGCACATCTCTTTACTCCAGTGGCCAACCCTTGGCAGTGTCATTGCTAGGGCTTACAAGTGCTTTTATAAGTCCTGGCAGCTGGAAACTTGTGTGCCAAGGGCTATCTTCACATCACAGCCCTGTCGTGATCCCTTACCCCCAAAGACAGAGAGTCAAACACACAATTCAGTAAGGAAAAACACACAAAAAGACCACACCCCCCAAAACCAAGCAGCTCTCTGGAAGGGGCAGAAACACACCTGCTGCTGGCCATGAATTAACATATCCCAGCTGGGCAGCAGATCTGCCTGTGTCAGCCTACATGGGGCTCCTGCAGCTTCTGGACCAAGAAAAGGTCCATTAAGGAAGTAAACCTTAATGTTTGCCAACAAATTTCTCACATCAAGTGGTGGGGGTATGGTCAAGACTTGGTAAGCTCCAAGTACAGCTTGCTGATGCATTGCCCACCTCCCTCCTTGACCCTGCCCCCACAGCTTGCGTGCGAGGACCAGCTCAGTCCTACCTCAAGCAAAGCCCACCAGCTTTCCCAAGGCCCTTGAAAGACTTGAAGATGAAACAAAAGCTCATGAGCAAAATGTCCATTTCAACCTGGAATTGAGTGATAGAGCATTAGTCAAATCATATAATGCTTCCAAGATTCACTCCTAATTACCTGGCATCAGTAGGTGTCACCATTAAAAAGTCCCGTTTAACAATACAACTGGTTAAGGAAATTTCAGCGTTACACCACAATAAAATACTGTGGCACTGTGACCGTGCTGCTGAGCAGTGCTCTGGGCACTACAGGAGCAGCATGAATTGCCCCATGGTACATGACATGAGGTGTAAGCTGTTGCTGTCCTGCCTGTGCAGAGCTGGTGGCTGGGGACATACAGGCCCTCTTCATCTTCTCCCATGAGGTTCATATCCCACACAGAAGGCTGCTTACACTGCCCTGATAAGCAGCAAATTACACATTTTTGCATTGTCCTTTTGGGCAGCTGTGCCCTGAGAGACGTGACCTTATGCAGTAACATCACAAACTGCCCCTGCTGCTTTCTTACTCTTACCAAAGCCAACGTCTACAAGGGCAAAATATTGTTGCATATGCAGAGAGCCTAGCATCTGTGCATCTCCAAATCTGCATGTGCTGCAAGCAGCTAATACATTCATGAGATTTTTCCATGTGAAAAGCATGCAACAGCACCCCTGGCTTCTGCATAGCCTTTGTCTCAGCACAAGCATCTGCACAGCACTTGTCTGGCCACTGAGATTCCTGTCTGCAAGCCTGAACCCACCCAAAGCACACAGAAAGCCCAGGTCACTCAGCCTCCCAAAGCAGGGCAGCAGCAGCAGAGATATCAGCTCCTCCTTCGGGAGCGCTGAGCACCCATTTGGTGTTACAAACAGGCATCTAGAAGAGACTTTGCTGCCGTGAAACCACTTGTTGTGGAGCCCTTGGTAGAATTATTTAAGTATATACCTCTCAAGCCCAGGAATCCTGTCTTTGCCATCTCTCCCTGCTTCACAGCCTGCGTAGCAATTCAAACAGCACTTTCCTGTGAGCTCCCCAGCAGAATTAATTAATGTTTGCACAGTACTTTGAAGATGAAAGTACCAAGCGAGTGCTAAATATCAGGCCAGATTCTCAGCTGGTTTGAAGACTGGCATTTATAGCATGGCATCGAGGCCCACAATCATCCCACCTCATTAGAGAGGTTCTGCAGAGAGTATGAAGAAAAAAGAACAACATAGGAAAAAAAAAAAGAGTATGAAAAATAGATAATAAAAATACAAACATAAATAGAAGAACAGCATTGTAGTAATAACCTTCACGCTTTTTCAGAGCTGCTCTTTCTGCAGGTAAAGACTACAAATCTGCAGAGCCACAACACCATTCTCCTTCAAATCTCCTTAAAACTCACCTCTGTTGTGATACCCACAAATCATTCGAAAATGATTAGCCAGCTGATGTTCTGTGACTTCTGCACATTACACTCACCAGAACCATCCTGCTCGTACGCTGGCCCACCCGAGCTGTTTGCTCCATGTGCCACTTCTTTCCCAGCCTCTGCTTCCAGACTGCTTGGGCTCTTGCAGAGTTTTTGTTTCTTTTTCACAGGTATCAGGTCCAGCCCCAGATATATAGATGCTGACAAAATGTCTTCCCAGGCTCCACATAATACTATGAACGTGCTAAAGTTGGTCTCAAAGGAAAAGACTCCATAGGCGTAGATCCACTTACTGAGATGTGTGTTCCTCCAAACAATCATTGATCACAGCAATCAACCCAGGAGGTTTAACTCACACTTTTATGCAGAAAGCAGCTGTGTGCTTTTACAAAAGGCACCATACTGCTGCCGTTTAAGGGCTACACTTACTGCTTATGCTGGATTTTTTTAAAAGCAGGAATCGCTCTTAAAATTGCAAACACGTGGTTCGAGAGAAAGTTTCATCAGCAAATCAGTCTGTCACTTGAATAAACTACAATAGTTATAAGGAGAGACAAAGCGACTCTTTAAACATTATGGAGAGTGGCAAGGCTGCCTTCCTCTGGGGGCTTGAAATCCCACAGCTGCTGCTGAGCAGGGAGGAGACACCAGCCGCTTGCACACATTGATCTTGTATCACATCTGCAAAATCTAGAAGCCAAATTCAGATCTTCAAGGACACTTCAAAACATCACAGCTACAACTACTTCAGTAGGAAGCCACGCATGCAAAGGATGCTGATACTCCTTCCACGGCCTCCGCTAGACCTTGTTTTCAACTCCTTGGCAAACCCAGTCACACAGTCACATGCGCTGCATACATAGTCAAGAGAACAGCCCTCAAGCCTTTTCCTATGTTCAATGGTAAGACTGTACTCACACATGCATAAGAGACCACTGAACTTTTAAGTAATAACATGAAAAAAAGTTGCACTGGAAATGAGTTCCCATGCTATGAGATTCCGGTGTGTGTGTTACAAATCCCAAAGACACAGGCTTTGCAACAGCCCTTCTTTTGCAAGAAGACAAAGATAAACCTTCAGCTGGGAGCCCAGAGCCTTTGATCTGTACTCCCTCTGTGCAGCAGGAAAAGATGCCCTACACACCCAAAACTAGGAAGTCTGCCCATGTACACACACCACAGGTACCACTGACTTATGGATGCAAACAAACTTTCAAGCCCCAGCAACTCACACCTGAGGCAAAGTTGGATATTTCCCCATCTAACTGTAGCTCTTTGCTACCCCTCCAGTCCGTTTTGTACTTCTGCTTTCCTGCCCAAGCCTCTCTCCATTGAGAAATATCCCTTCTGCCTCTTCAGCATGACTTAGGCTGATGCTCTGCACTTGTAGCCTTAATCTCTAGAGAGCCTGGATGAGATTTTCAAAAGTACTTAGTGTTGACCTACCTCTGCTCCAAATCAGTCTGATCATATTAGGTTAACTATATTTAAGTTTGGCCATGTATATTTTGTCATAATAAACTTACCCCAAAGGAATGCTGCTGCTTTAAAACAAGATTATTAAATCCACAACTATTTATGCATCTCAGTAAGGAATTTGATTTTCCACTTCCAGTTCTGCAGATTTTTTGGAGCATGTTGAATATTTAGTGCTGGAGAAACTGAGGTCAATGCAATTACATCCTACATCTTAAAAGGAACCAGTACCCTTTAAATTCAGTGCTAAAGAAGGGCTGCATTGGAGACCTCAAGGCTCAAAATTCCTAAAACTGTTTCTTAAAATTAACAGCCATCTCAACCCATCCAGAGTGTTTATGCTTCAGTATCTGTCAATAGCTCTGCAAAGCCATGGTCCAAATATCAATTTAAGATGTCATTTTTCACCTCCTCCCAATTCTTATTTTCCAGTCCACCAGGCAATGAGTGGCTCTAAATGGTACAAGAAGTGATGGCCAGCTGTCACCAGCTCTCTTCTAACACACAAACACCAAAGAAGTAATTCTCAATATAGTCCATGTGGCACCTCCACAATGACCAAAGTAATAGTTGAAGGATTTTGGCCACGAAGCTCATAAAATGTAGGACTAAATGTACCCATTACAGACCTGTTTTGTTTCTTTTTTTTTTTTTTTTTT
>WBMW01004885.1:649609-695256 GCA_013396635.1 Penelope pileata
AAAAAAAACACCAGAGAGATATACAGGTTGTTACCACATATGCATGCATATACATAACTATTTCTTCAGCAAAACAGACTCCAATGGGATCTGGATAAACTACTGTTATGCTTGAGAATTTATCATATAATTTTAGAGGATGCTGCACCAAAATAATAAAGAAATACCTGGTTTGAAGAGAACATAAATTATAACTGTAAATTGGTGTAACTGTTCCTCAACAGTTACACCGTAAATTTCGTTATGTTTTCAGTATTTTCTTCTAAATGTCTTCTACACACTAAATGTAACAGTAATTGACAAAAGCATGAAATGCACAGATGCAGGTCAGCCTCCTATAAGTGCTGGGTTTACTAAGACAAAAAATTACACATGAGAAATTGTTCCTCGTAGTTGGGGTGGCTACAGATGAAACTTCAGTGGATATCAGTGTTGCCAGAGTCAAGCCAAGTGGCACAGGACCCTGGGAAGCAATTTAAGCAATTAGAACATAAAATAATAAAAATCCATGCAAGGGAAATAGTAATGACTTCTGTCTGAATTTTGTTTCCAATGAAAGGTATATAATTTGGAAGAAGTATATTAAAATGGCCAACAGGCCAGCAACTGCAAAGCTTGAATACAAAAGGATCCGGTGTTGAATCATGTTGGTCCTGTGGAGTTGTGTGTGGCAGTGGACCCCTGAGCCTTTTCTGACAGAGACTGCAGGACAGTTTTCCCCCTGCTCCTTCCCTTGCTGTAGTCCCAGTTCCCTACACTGGTCAGGCCATCTCACACCCTAAAAACTTTGTAGATGAAAAAAGCAACCTCAGGGCTCTAGTTTTGCAGCACAGATCATCCAGAATGGTCCTGTTTTACTTCTTGATGTCCCAAAGAGGATTTCACCCCAGCACTACGTACTCTTAGACAGATAGTCCCCAGGAGTACAAAAGGAAGGAGCTCATACGGCTGAGGCACCGGTCCTCTGCACGTAATTAATCTTATTTACGTACTAAAGAAGCAATCACTTGTATTCAGTAACCTTCAAAGTCAAACAAGTAAATTAAAACTTAAAACCAGGCTTGAGAGTCCAGCATGTATGCCACTTTTTGAATGATTTCTCTATAATAGGCAAGAATGGATGCTCTGGAAGAAAAAGAGACCTTTTTCCAGGTCCATCTGTCAGCAAAATTGCCTCTGTAAGCAATAAACAGGTTTTGGGCCATCTAAAGAATTTACAGACAAACTGAGGGTAAGACTGCTATTATTTCTCATTGCACAAATGAAAAAGTCCCCAGATGTTAGCTGTTTGCAGTCTTGGATTTTGATCAAACATACGCAGTTTCAGTAGGAAAAACAGTTTTACAAGTGCAGAGCAGACCAGGCAACACCTCATGAGGGCATCCATATGCTTTATTTCTAGGAAAAGTGCCGTTTGTTTAGACTACTCGCTTATATTTTACAGTAAAAATTCCACCTGACTCCAAGAAGCTTTTGGAGAATAACTGATTTGACGGCAGCAGTATGGAGCACAAATGGTGGTTTCCCCAGGCTGAAGGACTTAATGTTTGTTACCCCATTACCCTGCAATGGCTTTTTGAACAAAATTAAGATGAGATCTTTGTTTCATTTACGAGACCCTGGCTTTAACTTCTGGTTGGAGCATAAAGGGCTAGAGATAGCACAACTTACAGTGGTTTATGGCTCTACTGTGCCATTTTAAGGATTCAGTACATGCTCTCCTCCCGGCTCACCTTTATTTTATCATAATGTAAGCGTACTGACTGGTAAATCTTTCTTTCTTTCCCTCCCCAAATGCCAAATGTATAACCTTGAGTTGGCCTCTGCCATATGCTATTTCTATGCAGATTTCACATGCAGTTTGGGGAATTCTTATTCTTATTTTAATCACAGAAGGGAACTAAACATGGGTTCCTACACAGCGAAGATTTTGCAAAACACTTGGTAGAGAGACAGCACTGACTAGTAGTGGGTGCACAGCAGGTACGATAGGGATTTAGAGTTAACTGATGCCCTAAAACATAGAGCAATGTTTCCTTTAATATGGTTGTTCTATCTGTGACTCCTGTTATTGCTCAGAGCCTTACAGCACCTGTCCCCTGTGCAATTGGAGCTTGCTTTCTGCCACTGCTCTCCACACCACTCTGCTAACTCCACTCCCTCTGAAACCACCAGCACTGAGTGATGCATCCACCCGCACCGGCCTCAAGCACGCTGCTCTGCCTTGCTAGGTGCCAAAAGAAGGGCAATTAATCTGTAAGCCAGCATGCTGCTCCGCCACCGTGCCAAAACAGAAGCTGCCATTAGGGAGAGCAACGATAAACACTGTCTGTTCAGCTACAGCAACGGCTGGGAGGAGAAACCATCGAGACACGATGGCTCACCCTCGAGTTACTTCCTCACTGCAAAGCAAATACCCAACCAGTCATTCATGTCTATGACATGGGGACCAACAGAAAGCCACACAAAGGTTTAAGCGCCCAGCAGGAGGCTGGTGAAAAAGTATAGTTTGCTAACATGGATCAAGGACCCCATTTCTTGTCTTTGTTCAAGTGCAGGAATGAGAACCTGGCATGGTGCTTTGGGAGATGAAAACCCATATGGACCAGAGCACCATGGCTCCCAGGCACCAGGGTCCTGCATCAGCCCTACAAAACCAAATCAGCAACTTTCACCTACAGTGCCTTAATTAACATGCACCCTACAGATCCTTCTAAATCCCACACATTGCCACCCTCCATTACCAGGGCTTTTTTTGATGAAAGAGATAAAAGCTAACAATTATAATTTGCGTTAGAGAAGCCCCTAGATGCGTTAGCTAGGCTCAGACTTCATTGTTTGCAGAACACAATGCAAAGAAATCTCCCTCTCGAAGAGCTCATCCTCCAAGAAGACAAGGCAATCAAGGAACAGCAGAAAGAAAAGGCAGTTCCTCAAGGTCAAACAGCAGGCCACTGGAGGAGCTGGAACAAAACCATTCCCTCAGCTGCTCAGCCACAGCCCTGTTCATGAGGCCATGCTGACTCTCCAGAACAAAGTCAATCAACTAATACACTTGATAAATCAAGTGTCAAGAGCAGACGAAGTGATTCATAGTGTTCTTGGCTGTTCTGTGTTGGAACATGTATTTTTGTGGTGGCTCTCTGGGAAAATCTAACCATGACAGCAAAAGATCTACCTTAAGTGGATTTCACAAATGTAAGGTAGCAAGTGAGATTTCAAGAAAACATGCAGTCCCCATACAAAAAACTGGAGTCAAAAGAGCTCCTTGCTTTGCTAATGTGCTAAGTCTATACATAAGCACACCTTCTGCTCTCCTGGGCCCTTTTCCCCTTCCAAAAGCCTCTTGGATTCAAGCAGAGACCAGCTGCAAAACAGCCTGTACTGATTGCCCCATGCCTTCTTCTCATTATTTGCTGCATCAGAAAGCATGCTTTTTAGTACAGGACAGGTGTGTATCCGCCCTTTGATGACAAGGCATCTATAAGATTGAATCATGAAAAGAGGAACTGTCTACACAACTCTACAATGTGACAACCCTACAATGCAGCCAGATAAACATTCACCATGTGACAGAGGTGGACGAGTGCCTGCTTTGTGACAAACCAAAGCTGCCACCTACTAATACAAATGTGGCTACTACCTGATAGAGGACATCTCCATGGTTTTCAACTGACAGGCACACTTCAGGGATGTGCAGAATATAGTCCCATGGGATGCTACAGGCTTGGATCATCCTGACTTATTGGAGCAAGTGGGATGGAGCATCAGCCTTTGCCCATTTCCCAGTGTTCTCTCCGTTCTACCTTCCAAAGAAAGGCTTCCCATACTTCTTGTGCACAGTACTGACAAATCAATCCCCCTTCATTTTTTATTCTTCCATCAATGCTTTCAACATATGATTGCTCAAGTGCCCTTCTCCATCTTGCAATTTTTTAAGGAATGGTCAGTCTTGATATGCATAATTATAATTGCAAATGGATCATTTTATCTCGTGCTCTTCTATTTTAATGGGATTATGTATGGTCAAATCTCTAAGGTAACATTTAAAGTCAAAACCTCCTATGTCATTCACGCATGCTTTAAATACTTAATATGCAACTAGCGATATTATGAAAGGTTAGATTTCTAGCTACCCAGACCAGTTATGACATCATAAATTTGATCCAGTTTTCACTGATTACTAGAAAAACCTTTCAAAGACAGTGAAACGGGAATTCATCAAAACTTCTTGCCATACAATTAGACTGCAAGAGAGTGTCCCTGTTACGGTTTGCATTGTGAAAGTACAAAGTACTAGTGTGTAAAGTGGGAGAAGCTTTTAGTCTTTGCAAACAACTTTAGCGCATAAAATATTAAAAGCAATGCTAAACTAATCTTTGGCAAGAATTACAGGCAATTCAGTGCAACTCGTATTATGAATTCCTTCGGTTTACCATTTAAAAAACATTAGAGTCTACCATTCTGGTTGTGTATCACGGTGCTGTACATTAACCTCTGTAATTTTCTAACATGGTATATTGCAGTAACACAAATTAGACTATCTGGCAAAAAGGTTTAAAAAGACGCAATATTTAACATGAGCAGACAGGAAAGCTCTTCTCTCCTTCCTGCCAAAGACAGCGAGAGAAAGTCCAGTCCTCCTTTCCTCAAAGCAAATGGTAAAATCCCATTAATTTCCACTGGAACTGACAGATCCATAGCATCTGGGAAAGGATTCAGTCTAAGTACATCACAGACATAACAGATGAATGATTTGGGGTAGAGGGGTCACCTGCTCTCATTTTAACACTTCTGCGTAACAGGAACAGAGCAGGTCATTTCTGAAAGCTTGGAAATGCTTTGTGGGCTTTCAGTAGGATTCTCCCTTCAGCAATTTTTGCCTTCTGTCTCCATTTGCTTCTTGTTCATACCCCTAATAGCTTTCAAATCTGTTATCAAAGTGCAGAAGAAGCTTAAGGCCTACCCTTAATATTGTTGCAGGGCCCACAATGATGAAATTTTGTTCCCCTATAATTAAAAAGAAAATATTTACATTTCACATATTCTGGAACAATCACATCCCTTCCACTACGGAAACAAATTGCAAGCTAAATTCTGACCTATGCATTATGGGCAAGTCTTCATATCAAGACGAATATTTTAGGTACAGAGAAACAATCACAATAAAACACTCATCATGTTTGCAAATTACTTAAATTTCCAAGATGCAATTTGTCTACTCATAAATATATCTAGCAACTGAAACAGAAAGATGAATTTGATTTTGTAACAGTTTTTGAAGTTTTTTTTTTTTTTTTTGAAGATTTTTTGTCTGTAGGACAAAAAAAAGACTTTTAAAAAAAAGTTAAGAAAAGGAAAAAAGAAAGGAAAAAAACAGGACATTGTCTAGCGTCGGGACAGCAGTTCTCACCTATGGCATGCTGGATTCATGCTTATGCTCTGGATCATGCAGAACACACACTTCAACAACGTGTTCTCCCTTAAGAGGCCGCTGGGACGCTGCTCTCCTTCCAACATAACTACCTGGCTGCCTTCCCTCATTTTCCACTTCTAACATATCAAACAGAACCTGCGAAAACTCCATCCAAACCCATATGCTTCTGTGAAATATATTGAGTTTGCGGATAAAAAAGGTCAGCTTCATTTTGTCTCAACTGGCTCCAGCTCCCAGCTGTGGGGATGGACGGCTGCTGGGTTAAGCAAGACTTTTGTGCCCATCTTTGGAGCAGAAAGCAGCCATTCTTTCATGCTGGCATCCCAGGGACTTTTCCAAGCAATATATCAGTCCCAAGCGGCTTTAGAAGCAGGCAACAAGCAACCAGGCCCTGGTACTGGAAGACCCAGTGGGTTCTTTGCAACAGCAAGTCATTTAATTTGAAAGGAGAAGGGAGCCTGGGCTCCTGCCAAACCTAATCGTGGGTAAACGTGCCACAGCTGGATTTCTTCAAGCCAGAGCTATTACACTGGCACACTGCTGACCAAAGTCTTCTGTTTCATGTAAATTCCCAGCAAAAACCTTAGGAGATAAAACTGATTAATCCTAATTAAAATGAGAATCAAGGAAATGACACAGTCTGTTGAATCTACTTGATGAATCAAAAGCCTTCCTCATTTCTATGTTAATTGTCTTTTTACAAATGTGCAATACCATAATATGCACAGAATAATGTTTTCTTATTTTTCTTCACTTGGAGCATCACAGGCCAGATGTTAGAAAGCACTCAGAGAGCCCTTCTGCATATCAGGCCATGCAGAAGTGCCTAAATGGATGCTGAGTTGTTTTCAGACTTCTCCAGAGCCCGCAGCCAGGGCAGAAACAGAACCATCATCCTCCCGGCCCCAGAGACAAAGCTGAGACCTGCTAGAACGAGAGCAAGCAGCACGCAGCAGATCATTGTGGTCAATTTGTCAGTGCAAAACATGAGTCTGAGCCTGGAGAGAAAACGTTCTGCCAGCCTAGATCCAAAGCATCCCATATGCAAGGTGCCCCATCAGCAGAGGGGAGGGAATGAGGGATAAGTTAAATTTAACCAAAATAAACCTCTAAAGCTCTCCTTTCACTTTGTGTAAGATTGATAGTGCTAAGATGAAATACCATTACTTGATTTTTTATTAAAAAAAAGGCTTCTTTCACATAACACGCAGACATTTGGAAAGACAATCAACATACAAAGACAGTCTTGAAATGAAGAAATACAGAACAGACCCCTTCAAAGACAGTTCACCTTAAAATGAGAATGATTTATAGAGCAATGGACACAGCATCATGCTAACACCAGCAGATTAAGGAGTGGGATGCATTTGCCACAGGAAAGGTCTCCCCCTCTATGGGTATGTATGCCATGCATTAAAGAGATCCACAACCAGTTTGTATTCAGTCAAAACATTACGCTGCTTAAAGTGGGGGTCGGGGGGCAAAGCTAACCTAAGAAAAGTGGCAAGGCAAACTGGATGAAATCCAGAATCTGCTGCATTACTTGCTTAGACAACATTTATTATGGTTACGTTTTATTATACAGTAGTAAAAAATTACAAGGCAACATCCTGTGTTATTTCCCACTGGGATAAATGATACAGATGTACTATTAAATCTCAAAACCAGCACCAGTCTGCCAGGCTACATTCCATTTGTGTCTTTATAATGTGTCAATAGGCTGACATTTATACCTTCTGATGGTAAAGCTATTTACATTATAGACATTTAAATGTGCCATAAAATGCGTAGCACTATACAAGCCTAGAACCCTTCCAGTCCTTACCAAAACAACACAGACAAAGCAAAAATCCCACCAGACACCAGTATCCAAACGTAGGAGACATTAGTCCTATATTTTCCTATGCCAAGTCAATATTCTGGGGGTTTCTTTAAACCTCTTATAGACAAGGGTTAAAACAAACTTTCTGCTGTGCACATGTTCAAGCTATAATTGGATATAATTTTGTTTTATAGATTTTTGTCCTTCTCCAAAACAGCATTCTTCAAAATCCAAGTCATTGGCTTTGTGATCTCTTGAGTGACAGGATGAGCTGAACACTTAAGCAAAACTGCAGGCCACTGGGCAGCCTTGTCCTAACACTTGTAACCCACAACAGGAGCTGCAAGTCACCTACTCCCACCCTGTATTGCTGTTATCCACAGCTGGGGAGTCCCTCATGAAGGTCTGTCACAGCTTGCAGCCCAAAGGCATCCTGAACCGTGTAAATGCATCAGTAAACAGACAGTCCTACAAGGATCCCACTAAACCTAACGGAAAGCAAATAGGGATGGTCACTGCTGGCCACAGGCTGGACATAAACTAAGACACAATTTCAGAATCATCACTGGCACCAAGGATTTGGAGGGCATCAAGTCCCATAACACTCGGTTAAAATGAGACTTCTCTACTTAGTGTCCATCAGTTCCTTTGATGAGGCCAACTTTGTGAGAAATCATAACAGAACATCCTCAGATCCTGTTAGTAAATGGTCTTCTTGTGGGAAATGTCAAGACAAAAACATGCAGATTAGCATACAACAATCACCTTGGCCCCAACAATAGTCTCTGCATAACACCAGCCCCAAAACATTGTTAACCTGAAACAATGTGAATGGCTCTTAAAAAGGCAGGTCAGAGAATCAGATTCAGAGACACTGAAATTCATTTTCAGTGCTAGATGGTCAGAATTAACAAGTTCATCTATGGCCAGAAGCAGACGGGGGTCACTGATAGCAATGCATAGGGATGCATAAACACCGGAGTGTAAAGGTTTTGGTCAGAAACCAAAGCAGTCGATCTCTCTGTGCCCCAAGGCTGCTGTTGAGGCACTTCTTACATGTGTCAAGTTCCTTACTACTGCAAAAGATAAGCAAGCAAAAGCAGAGGAGAAGCTAAGAAATACGCAGCCTGGGAGGACACGCTGCAAGGAAGGCTACATGTTCTAGTTGCTAACCCCTAAGCAACTGCCATGGGATAAGGAAAAGTTAAAACATGCCAGCTCAATAGCTAACAGCAGGGATCACATCTTGAAATGATTAGGGTTGAAGTAAGGGCCACTGATGTTTTAGGGACTTATTTAAAAAAAAAAAATCCTCAAAAAAAATTACCATACAAAACAAGTTACACATATTTTCCCTCCATGAACAACTTCAGAGCTTAATGCATTAGAAATGCAACTGCATATATATATATATCAGGCATATCGGGCATAGTGCTAGGACTGCCCATGCTCAAGCTCCAAGTAGGAAAATGCCAAGCAGATCCACTTCATTACAGTGCTTACAATCAAAATGAGACAGAAAGTGGCTGCTTCTCCACTCTGAGAAGTTTTTAATTGCACCTAGAAATTACTCTGTACTTTAAATTTCATTCTGAGTTAGCGTGTTATAGAGGCTGCTCAAGATGAGTTTTCCACACTTCTAAATAATTATTATTAATGTGACACTAACATCCTTCAGTGGAATTTTATGCCATCTAAAGCGTCTTTTTAAGATGTATTTATCATTAAACTTCACATCCAATGTGACTGAAATGCAAAATTATCTTGACCTTTTAATTCCGAGTGGTTCACCCATCACCGTTCCTCCTTCACAAGGGGGCCCATCACCTTTCCTATTTTGGTGACATTGGTAAACATCTTTTGAAGTGCAAAGGAAGACCTTCCCACATCAGTGTGATTAACTCACACACATGCACGACCTTAGATGATATTAATATCCAACACGAGACTAAAGGTTATTAACCGACTGCATTGTCTCAAGGCAATGCAGTCAAATCTACAAGTCCCAGGATGGCCAGACTTTCACAAGCATCTTCTGTGACCTTTAAACGAGCTTTTACAAGCTCATTTTATGAGCTTTGCAACCTGTCAGGTAAAATATTGAATGCAGTCCTTACACAAAGGAGCACCGCTTTTGGGGCACCGGGAAAGCACAAGCTTTGGGCATCCTGTGCTGTGATGAGAAGTGAGAGCTTATATAGTAGAAAAGTTATTAAAAGATGTGCCCTGCCTCTTCTGTCATCAGTTTGCATGGACAAAATGGGAGGTTTGAGTAATATCCAATGTGAGGAATGGACACGTTGCACGGGCTGTAAATCCTCACCCTAAGTATGGGGGGCTCTTTGCAGATAACTCTCATGAGTTCAACCATCCAACTATCCACTACTGCAATCAAGTGGAAAGATCTCTAACTAATGATCAAGACATAAAAAAAAAAGTAGTCTTATCTTCTGCTTCCCCTGAAACAGAAGATAACCTAAATAAAAAGAGAGGCTCCAAGGAAACTGCACAGTCACGCCCTGACTTTCTCAAATTTTCTTTCCATGTCCTAAGGCACAAAGCACCCCAGAAGTTTTAACGCTCTGTAAATGCAGATAATCTGGACATTGAAGGGATTCTACAAGAGACGCAGCACGAAGAAATCCTTGAGGGAAAATACGAGGAGTGTCTCCCCAGTCAGCATGCGACAGGAACGTTCAATACCTGTTTCTCTGGAAAGGGAGATATACATATATATAAAAATGACAGACATATAAAGACATCTTTGGCTACAGCTATTTTGGAAATGATTTCAACTATCTTTGGTTTATTACCCCAGACAGCATGATGTCATCAGAAGCTTTTTAATGTCTTTTAAGACCTTTTCCAGTTATTCCTAAATTATTAGGTGTGAATATGTGCATGCGTGTGGCATTTCTTTATTTCTGCAACCAAGTGATAAACTGCAGTGCCACAAGATAAATTGCATTCAGTTTACACATTTGACCTGCTCACTTGAACTCTGCCTGCTAATCCATTTCAGCTGGTACGATTCCTAATACACCATACTTCCGAACAGCTTTCAAACAGCTGTAAGGGCTTTTTTGTGTGTGTGTGTGTGTTATGTTTTAAAATGGATTTTGCATTAAAAATATTTTCTTCTTTGCACCAGAAAGTGGAACAGATTAGAAACAGAAAGACGATCCACCTGGCTGTGGCAGGCTGACGTGGCTCCAGCTCCCAGCCGCGCAGGACACCGCCCCACCCTGCCGAAGCCATCGAGGTCTCCGCTTTCCGTGGTTTTCATTACCCGCCTCTCTAGCGTGCAGAGCCTGCGGTTCACAAGATGTCACACCTTCCATCTGTAAACAGGGTGATTTATAGCAGAGCTATTTGAACAGCTGCCCTGGCTCCTGGCTCAAGGAGCACTGGGATTGAGTGTCAGACACGTCTCAAGCCAAAAGGGAGCAAGTGCTGCTGGAGGTGTTCCACAAGCATTTCTGATGGGGTGCACTTGCACCTCCAGTAGTGTCCCCAACAATGTTTGTCACGCAACTGCAATCCCATTAAAATCCTCCTCAGCAGCCAGCAATCTCTCCGCAAGAGTTCTCATGAAGGTTTGGAGACCCACATCCATTTTTCCTCATGCATCGCCCTACCCCACGAGGGTGAGGCGTCTCTGTCGCACACAGAGCTGTGGTGATCTGCTCGACTCCTGCCAAGCCATTTGTACCATCCTCCCTTCTCAGCAAAACTGCTGCAGCTTCTGGAGCTAAGAACAAACATCTCCACTCGTACACCGTGATATTAAAAAGGTAACCAAGAACCAAATCAATTTGCTTTTCACTTCAGAGCGGATAACCCTGCATTTTAATTGACATTGGAGTTGGTACCCAGAGTTAGTGCACAACCAGTTCTCGCTAACACAGATTTTCTCTGTGTATTTGAGAAGGTCACTGTTTTTCAACAGCTTAATTTTTTTGTTGTTGTTGCCTTTTTTTTTTTAAAAAAAATTTCCTTGCTTGGTTTCACGCTAGATTTTTTAAAAGGTAAATGATAAAGTTTTGTTTGCAGTTAGCCAGCATAAACAAATCATCTCTCAAATACTCACTACAATTTTTCACAGAAAGGACAAGAATAAGTGTTACAATAACTTGCTTAAATATCCGTGACAGAAGAGTCCTTCTGCTGCTAAGCTGCTGCTTGCATTTGACACACCTGACCAAATAGCAAAAATGCCCCTTTCTCAGCTGCTTCGTGCATCTCAGGCAAGATGGATGCTCCTGGTAGCACTTTTCTTTCATTTGGTTTATGAGTACATTTCCTATCCATTGCAATGCCTGAAAGCACCTAACTGCACACTTTAAGCATGTGCTTAACTCTATGCATGCTCTAAAACGCCAGGATTTGTCGGCATATGCTGCCATGCCATCTTTTACAAAGGGTTGAGAACTTAAAATTGCACACTACTGCTGCAGCAAGTCAAACGAGCCAGCCCCTACTCAGCTTCCAATAACTGAGAAGTCTCATCAGCATCTGTAAAAATAACATGGATGAAAATCGAGGATGTGCTGAAGGGCCCTGCCATACTGGGGCCCAACTGTATTTTTCCAAAAGAAGCTCAATCGTATCAGAGATATAAACATGACTGGCTTGAGCAATTAGATCTGCATTTGTTATAAACTGCAATCAAATATTCATTTCATTTTGCAATGTCATCAGTAGTCTGACATAAGCAAAAGCAAATTAAGATGCAGGAAAGTATTTCAGGTAAGCATACATTTTTCAAAGGAGCTAAATTACTTGGTCATTTACGTTGCAGAGACATACTGATGGGATGGCTGTGAGAAAAACCTATTCTAGCAACTTACAGAGACACTGGTTTCAGGGAAAACAGCTTTTGTGTGGCGGTCCATGATAACAAATGCATCAACACACAAGGTGACATTTCTGTACCCACAGTAAGCCCACATTACAGATGCTTTCAACTTCTAGCAAACTGCACTCATTTGGAGCCAATAGTCAGGCGATCTTCTAGGCACGTTGGTTTTGGCGGATGTGTTTTTCTCAAGTCACATAAATGAATAATCCCTTCTGTTTTTTCTTTTTTTCTTTTCTTTTTTTTTTTTTTTTTTTAAGACATTAAGGAAAAGTACATTTTACTTAGGTGCTCCTTTGAGGAAGTTTTGTACAACCAAGTCTCAATGGATACCACAGCTTTACTCATAGCTGGCTTGTTTTTCAATATGAGAGTGGGACCATTGACTCTGAAGATGATGGGCACTGCTCAGGCTTTTCCTTGATTTGGAAGCAGCAGTGCCCGACCCAACTTTTCAAAGTGTTACTGTTGACAGAGGCTAACCAAGGGGGGAGCACAAGATTTTACTAATGGTTTGACCTGAGAAAAAGGAAGCAGACCTCCAGTAATCAGAACAAAAAAAAAAAATGCTTTAAATTTCCCTTCTTTTTGCATGAACCATTACCGAGGTCATTTGGCCAAAAAGCATCAGCTGCTGAGCATCACAGAGAAATTTCTAACTGTCCCCACTCCTGCTGGTGCTTCTTCACTAATATGAAGAAATATAAACAGGGAAACATTGTTCTAAACATCTTACCAGAGCAAGAGTATTGGTGGAAGACACAAACGAATGACAAAGGAAAAATATAATCATTTAAACAGCATGAAAAAAAGCAGCACTAGCCATTTAGCAGAGTATTGAGAGGCAGTATGCTTTCATACGGTATTCGATTTATCAGTAAAAACCCCACTTTAAAGAAAGCTTTTCTACCTGTTCATAGTTTGTTTTTTTTTCCCTCCTAACAATCTGTACACACACAAAGAATAATAATTTCAAGAGAAAAAAACATCATTGTGCCTCAATGATGCATGCTGCCACAGCTGGTGCTGCTGAGCATGCCTCACACATGCAGAAGTCATGCTCTTTGTATAAGCAAACTCACAATCAGTTAAAATTATGGTGAAACACTATTGATCCAAAAAGGATTAACAAACCCACTGCAGCTCCCGATGCCAACCACTGCTCCACGTGGGACGGCTCGAGGGGACTGTGCCAGCTTCAGTATGAATCTCCTCAAAAGGCAGCCCACAGACAAACCTGACCAGCATCCAGCATCATGAGTAATGTTCAGCATCCTCAAATTGTAATTCATCGGGTACTCGCCAGCTGGGATCTCCTAGAATGCTTATCAGAGATGCTCACTTCTTTTCCCATTTCTGGAACTAATGACTCAAGTAAGCATGGTGTTAGGTTGAAAATCTGATAGGGACTGGTCTGAGCCAGGATACCAGCAATCCCTGATGGCTGATCTGTATTTATCATGTTCAATTTGAACCTCTGTCAGGACTCCCACTGCCCTTGGTGCTACGCAAACCCTGAGCAGTGGGTGGTCCTAGATCAGAAATGTGAGATGGTGTTTGCAGAGGTCCTGCTCAACCCCTTACTCAGCACCAGCAACACAAGGACTTCTTTGTAACTCCCATCTTCGCCACCTCTCCTCCTTCCCCCCCAGACTGCACTTCTGTTATTCACATATTATCAGCAGAGCAGGCCAAAAAAAAAGTTGGAGTTGCAGTGGTAAATAAAATGTAGTATATACATGGAGTTGCCAGGAAGGTGCGTTTCTGCTGAGCAGTATCAGGGAAATAAATTATAAAGAAATGTAACTGCTGCCTATTAAGGGACAGATTTATATGATAGCTAAAGCTTTCATAGTTTATGAAACAATGTCTAATAAAATGGCACAGTGATGATTTAGTAAGGTGTTTAAATTCATCGTTACATATATTTTGTATTTCAGATTGGTATTCGCTCCCAAGTCATATATTGGCTTAGCCTGATATACACATTCTTTTTTGCATATGTAATGAGCTTATCAGCTTCCAGTAGAAAAGGCAATTTCAGAGCTATCTCCTCCTAAGGTTTGCACTTAAATATGCCAGATGACTCATTCACTGTACTAATATACACATTGAATTAAACAAGGTGAAAAATGTTAAAGTCAGTGACTGTGCAGCACAGTAGGATGAAGAGCATAAAGAAACTGTACTGAGAAGGACTGTCTCACCCAGCAAGACATACTGGGGGCGGAGGAGGGGGAAAAAATCTCCTTCCATATTTTTACCATTTGCTGGGAACTTATAGTTCCTTGTATATCCAATCTCAATCGAGTGGGCAGCCTCTTCACTGCTGCAAACACAGGTCTAGGGGGCTGCACTGCCTGTCAGATGAGGCTCCTCCTAGAATCAGAAGCTGAGCTTTCCAAAACCAGTCCTAAAGTCAACCACTTTCAGCCACCTGGATACAGTAGGTTTATCCTCAGGTGCACTGAAGCTCCCAAATCAGCTTCCAACATCAGCAGGAGCTGCTGTGGGGGCTCAGTATGTCTGAGGTTTGTGAGGCTGTATTTCAAAGCCTGACTTGCAGCAGCATTCTCCTGGATCCTGGCCCAGATTCACAGATTTCCAGGCTGGAATGGACTGACAGATCAGCTGCCTCCTGAGGAGCACCAGCCAGAGGACTTCAGCCTGGCTGGTTCCTTCACTGAGTGCAGGAACTGTGCCCTGCTCCAGAAAGTGGGAAACTAGAGGTTACATGCATCAAAACCAACATTTTTAAGGTTCAAGGAAGAACTGCATCTGACTCTGATTACCCTACCTGGTCTCATCATACACACATTTATTCCAGCTGCACTTAGGAGAGTAAATAATCTTAATTGTTTTGCACACTGACTGTATCAACAGGGATACTGTACAGAAAGGAGATGGTATGTCTCACTTGATATTAGGGTTGAAAGAAATTTGCTGGCTAAAATACAAGGACAGAGTCAGCGAACCGTCCTGCGATTTACAGCAGACTCTGTATCCCCCTGAGGAACTCAGGGTAATGCCAGGAGTAAGTATGGTCCATTCGCTGTACGTGTACCTCTCCTGTATGTTTGCACATTGCCAGTACATACACTGCAGCTGAACACCTCCTCACTCATTCTAGGAGCCCATGGAAACCTGACTGATAGGCCAACGTGCCAGGACAGTTTCTAACATCTTTACAAATATTTACCTTTTCTATCTAGCTAGCTTACAAATCTATGTCCAATTGGGTATCCAACCTCAGATGGAAGACTGGATCAAGGAATCAACCCTACAAAAGATGGATATGCTTGCATGAGCCTTGTCACACCAAAGCATGCACCTGCTTTTCTGAAAGCAGCGATGCTGCTGGTATTTACTGCAGAACGTGACTTAGAGCCTGGACTAGAGGAGAGGTGAGGCACACAGGCTTGCATTTCTAGAGAAAGAAGAAAACTATGAAATGGGAACAGATACTGTTTGATAGCATATTAAAATCAGAATCATACAGATCTACAGTTTTGAATATATTAAGTAGAATACTTCAATAGTATGAAGTCTGAAAGTTCTGCAAAGCCTTCATGTTTCTGAGAGCAATCAAGAGATTTGGTATTTTTGACAGCACACAGGAAATCTTCCGCGCAATGCCCTGTACTTTTTGAAGTGATCAGGGCAGGATTTCACATGCCTTCTGCAAACATCAGCCTGTGGCTACAAGTAGAAGCAGCGACAGCTTTCCAGGAACTCAAAGTTTCAAACAGACGATCATGAAGCGTGAGGGACAACACTGCTGAGTGCACTTGGTGCTCCTTCTGGTGCAACTTTCCTTCTGCCCAATGGCATGATTTCCCCTTCTGTCTCTCCCTGCTGCTTCTGCTAGGGTCAAAAGAATCAAGGCAAGGTCTGCCTACCCTAGGGATAAACAGCTGTGTACAATGAAGCTGGACTCCCAGATTAAGTGTCTGCTTTCTGTGGAATAATAGCAAGAGGTTAGTGCTCCCAAAGACCTCCGTTGCACACGCATAACTTCAGACACTTAGCTTTGGGTGACCAATTTAGCTGCCTCAGGGAGAATGGAGCATAGTCTGAATTATCACCTACCCTTACTGGCCTTGTGGCTCTTCCTTGGATCATTTATATGATTGCACCAGATTTGCCCAACTAAAGAAATGCCCAGATTTGAAAGTGATTTTCTTGGGAACACAAGTTGAAGGCAGGCTACTCATCTGAACTCTCATAATGGAAAACAGAATTCTAAGAATTGATTTGCAGATACCATACAGCAATGCTCCTTTTCTTCTGTGTCCTTTCCTGACCTGTATAATACACAGTGCATTAAGACTTGCTAAGGTTGTCCAGGATCTCACTGAAGTAAACAGCAGAGATTCTCACTCATTTCCACTCAAGTAAAGTCAAACAAGGGTCTGTATCAGTAAGCAATTCTCTGGCTATCAAAGCTAAAGAAAACCCCTAACTACGCATACACACAAGCCGTACAAGGAGAAATGCCATCTCCCACTTCTTCAAGAACAGAAAAATAACACTCAACTCCATGAGGACGTAACAGCCTGAAAGGCAGGCAGGTGAGGAACAAGCACAGACAACCAACAAATTGATGACAAAGGAGATTTCCAAACCAAAGTCTTCCGTTACTAAAGCTTTACAACACAACGTATACCTGCAAACAAAACAGATAAATATCTTAAAAGGAAAAGACTAATGTTCACCTGCACTGCTCGTCTCCTCTCTGCCAGAGGGGAGGCTGGCAGAGAAGGGACATTTGGCAAGGGACCGTGAGCCCCTCCAGGGACGTCAAGGTTTTCTCAACTCCTAGGCTGGAGAAGAGAGGAGATTTCACTTTTAAAGGGTTTGCTCCTGGGCAATGTTTCTTGCATAGAGGTGCCTGCTTCCTTGTTTCAGGTCCTCAGTTACTCCTAGCTTGTTTTTCCCTCCTTGCTTCTCATTGCCACATTGCAGAGGCAAGCCTAAGAGCACATCAACCATTCCCTCAACACCATGACTTCCTAAGGCATTGCCCTGCCTTGAAAAGAGGCAGCTGGCAACCAGCACAGATTAATGGGAATAAGGTTGTCTGTACCAGACACGTACCCACGGCAGCAGGGACTCCTCGCCCCACTCTGGCAGTTTCAAGACAAGGACAGTTAGCTTCAGCTTATCATCTGTTCCTGTTGCTTAAGGGCAAAAATATGCTACGCTGCATGACAAAGCCAAGGGGGAGGCTTTGATAGCTACATTATGCCTAAGCCTGGAAACGAAACAAAACAGGGAACACTTATTTAAGAGGAAGGGTTGAGCTTTTCACAAATGTTCCTCCCCTTTCTGCCACCTCCTCGTTAAAAATTGTCTCTCCATAAATACCAACAACACAGAAAAGAGAGAAAGCAACAGGACCCCAAACACAGGCTTGCTTCCAAAGTCCACTTCAACTTTTTATTCCTGTAAGCAATTTTGTTTGCCAGAACTTACTGGTACCAAGAGAATGATAGTGTTGTGCTCCTCTGCAAGGACATCAGACCCACGCAACTCATTGCCTCAGCTGGGGGGCAGTGATGCTTACCCACTTAGCTGCATGGAGCCCGTTTACACCTGGAAGAAAACAAGTCTTCCCCCAGGAGTCATCAGGGCAGGGTGAACAGGCATTGCTCGGCCAGGCTTCCTGCCCTCTGCTGTGGCTGGGAGTCAGCCAGAGGCAGCATAAGGCTTTGAAGAAACCAAAACCCCAGAGAGCCAGTAAATTTTTTTATGCAGGTAAATACTGGAGTATGAAGGAAAGCACCTAGAGGTGACGTTCAATCACTACAAGCCATTGAGCTAATGCTGAGGCCTGCTTGATTCACTCTAACCAAGGAGTCCATCCAGAAGGCTAAAAGCTATTTCTGAATCCTGCAGACAGCACCTCCTGAAGGCTGACTGATGAATTCCTGAGGAAGGGAACCTCACAAGGAACTTGACTGCTGGAAAATGAAGTCAGCCACACAAGGAAAGAGCACATCCAGCAGCACGCAGCCTGGCACACAGAGCTGGCAGGACTCAGCAAGATGGCAGCAGACAAGCTCTGGGAGGCCCCAGGTACCCAGCAACTGTGCAGCCAAGGCCTACTGGCTCTTCTTGGGCCTGCTCCAGCCCCTGGGAAAGGGAATTCATTTGCAGCTCCAGCTTTCCAAAGTGGACACCCCAGTAGGGAGGATGCTGGCTATTTCTCCTGCTGCCAGATGCCTTTTCTCTTTCCCTTCCACTTCTGTGTTGCTTCCATCTACTCCATGCACACAGCTCCGAGTTTTCTGTGAGGGTTTGAGCCATCTCAAAGCAGAAGGCATCGACATCACTCATTCTCTCCCAGTCACAAAAAGCACCTCTTTTTATTTTAGACCCCCCTTTGAATGGAAATGAATCTGAGAAGCTAGAGTGGGAGATGAACTAACAGAGAGAAAAAATATCAGAAATCTGAAGTGAGAACCACAACACCACACATTTGGGGCATCTCCAGAAGGCAATGCGTGGAGGAGAAGAGGCACTCCAGAAATGAAATATAGCAGCCTTTCAGGAGTTCAAGCCCCAGCTCTGCTCGGGTCCCTTCTCAGCAGCCAGGCTGAGAGAAGACAGCGAAGTACCTGAGCCACATAGCCTGAGACCAGGGAGCTGCATGTTGCCTTGGTGACTAGGACTCCACTCCTGCAGCCCACAGAGCACTCACTGATAGAGGAAATCCACAGCCTGTATGCTTTTTTATTTATTTTTTCCTCCAGGATCCAGGATCCCCGTATCAAACTTTTTGTGCCCATAAAACTACAGCTGAAGCCCAGGCAGCCCGTGCTTTGAATATACAGAGCATGACACGCTCACTACATGGACAAGTCTGACCCCAGTGCATGGATCCATGAAGCTCAGATTGCAACATGTGCAGTATGAGGTTCCCATTCCCAAGGGAGGACGCTTAAGAAACAGAGCTACCAATGGAAGGAAAAGCACTCAGGCTTTTTTGGGCACGACCTTCCACTCGGCCAACTGCTCGGCAGAGAAAATGAAGTTAGGATTTGAATGCTTTAAAGCCAAATATGCTCAGGTCTCCTAGGGGCTTCTGCAAGCATCCAAAACAGTGAGGCAAGCAAGTTCCTTGGGTAGGCAGAGAAATCAGGTCACGTCATTCTTTCAGAAAACATTTACCCTCAACTACCGAGCTGGTTAACCTTGCTGGGGAAGAAAGGTTCCAGGCAAAGAGAGCCCCAGCACTGTTTTGTTTCCAGCCCCAAATTTCCTTCTGCCACCACCGCTCCACAGGCAACTAACAGACCCTGGCAGCTTGACCTCCAGCCAGACAGCTCAGCAGCCATTCCCACTTTTCGGAGAAAAGCCAGGGTTGTTTTTAAGAAAAACACAGCCCACAAATGCTATAAAGGATGCTTCAACCCTTAATTTCTGTGGAGTCAAAACAGTGCTCTGCTCCAGGCAGAAAGGAAGAAACTGTGCAAAACATGTCCTTCCCCTCTTTTAAAATATAGCAGATGAGTACCATCATTTTGATTTTGCCAGATTCACAGCCGTACTCCAAATTATTTTTTCACTAGGCCAGTCTTCACTTCAACACAAGTTGTAAGGAATTATTTCTTGCTCTCCTTACTGCAGATGGGTATTTGTTACAGCTGAGAATCCTCTTTAATCCTTTAGTTGCAAACTACAATAGTAGGAAGACACAGGATGGCATTTTATATATATATATCTATATATGAATACAGACACACATATAACAGAACACCTGGCATGCAGCGTTCTTAAGGCTAGGGTACACTAGCTTAAAGGAAAGTATCACTGACTTGATAGCTACCATCCTAAACAATGAAATCAGGAGACATTCTAGTTTGCTACTTGACCCGAAGTTTTTTCCATAACCCTGACAAAATGGCTTGGTTTGAAGCTTCTGTTCACTTGAGGAAAAAAAAATGAAAAGGCAAAAACAAAGTCACAAACGTCAAACCTTTGAACTACAGAGGGGAAATGCAAAGTGTACAATGTAAAAACAGATACACTTTAAACCCTCCAGGTCCATTTGAAGCTGCGATTTATAAAAACAGCTGGCTAGACAAGAAGAAGAATTAGGCAATCAGGTCATTTTTAGGATAAAGGACGTCCCTTTGACTACACACAGATCCTCTTTCTACCAGTCATTTCACCTGTCTTTGAAAGCTGCAGAGAGTTCACTCACTAAAGCGAAACACAGCATTTCATCATCAGTATTCACTCCAAATTACGCTTGTTTGCTTTTATTGGTGAATTATTTTCAAGGACCACAATAAAGGCTGCAATAGGCTGCCTAAAGGTTTATACTGGGTTCCTTTGCCATATTGCCGCATTTGAGGCCAGAACAAAATGAAGTTGTTTTTCTTTTTTTTTTTTTTTACCCTTCCCCTTTTGGTACAACTATTCCCTGACAACCTGACAGCATGTTGTATTGCCTAAGGCAAGGAGATACTGTAGTAGGCTAGGAGAAACAAACTGCACAGTAACATCATACAACTATGCAACTACCTCCTAAGGTCTGTTTTCTTGTTCAGATCTTAGTAAAAAGAACTGAGATTAGCAGAGTCTATCTTACATGAGTGTAGCGGAAAATCCCCGACAGCTTTCCACCAAGGGCTCCCAACAGCCTTCCCTACAGGACTTCAAAAAGACTTGGAAGAGGCCCAGCTAACTCATCTGCTTGGCCAAGGAAACACAATGGAAATGTGTAGCACCTTCCTGTGGCTCGGTAAAAGGAGCCTTTTTTGATGCAACTGGTGGGGTGCATGGCCATGAGGCTGCACTCTGGATGGCACACAGGCATTCAAAGGGGTGACAGCATCTCTAAACACAGCAAGCAGTGTGTTACACAACACTTGACAGAAATGTAGATCTTCCCGCTCCAGGAATCAGAAGCTAGCCATGGTGAGCAGCAGCACCAAGACTTCTAGGTTTTCAGCCTGGAGCCTTTGCACATCTCAGTACACAGGTGGAAAAGTGAATGTACACACACATGCACAGAAGGGTTGAGGGAGGACCACACTCTGGCAGTGAGAAGGGACCAAAATGAACAGGAGTTTGAGGGAAGGTTGGTGGTGGGGGGTTTCTGACACCTATTAAAGATCCCCCTGCATAAGTTAGAAATATTCTACTAATCAGACAGTTGCAAAAAGTTCCCTGTCCCCCTGAAAAGCTACTGTGCTAAATTTGTAGGCTAAGTCCAGTCATTAAAATTGAAAATAGAAGGATGTTAGTGCATGGCCCTGTTCAGCATGACAGCTGTTTGTCCTGCACTTACAAACCATCTTTGCTTCAGTCCCTCAAAGGCTAGAATTGCACCCTGCAGTCAGAAAAGGAAATGACATTCAGGATCAGAAAAGTTAAGCCTCCAAAATTCGGACATATGGATATCAGAATACGGTTCAAAACAAAGTCATTGCTAAAGGGTTATTTGACCTGAATAGATATACATCTTTCCATACATTTATAATGCTTCCAACAAGAGGTGGGAAAAAAAAGGAAGAGTGGAACAATTTTTATAATTCATGCTATTTTTCATTTCTGGAATTATCTAAAACAGTACTGAAAAGACTTAATTCAGGAGAAGGTGGAATATCTATTTAAAAAAAAAAAAAAAAAGGAAAGATAAATGCTAAAGCACTACACTGAATATGACCCATAAAAACCTTGAACTAAGTAAGCTCAGAGGATGTTACAGTTATGCTTACCTTTTACAGGCATAAAACAGGAATTTTCAAACTATTTCCAATGGGTTAAAGAAAAATCAGTTATGATGCAAAACAGGGTGGGAGGGGAAAGACAGATTTGCTTGATGTTGGAGAACATCATGTGTTTACAACCTTGCTCTCCACCCCCGACAAGCACACATTTTAGCTACAAACAGTTGGACAAGGAGAATTTGCCAGTGAAAGTCGTACACAGACATGCAGAAGGCACAGAAGGAGTCTTTTTTTTTCTTTTTTTTTCCCCCTATATTAATTTAGGAAAGAAAAGCTTTATCTTTTAAACCCTGGGACTAAATAAATGGATCCAAACTCCTCATTACTAGAAAAGTTGTTACCCAAGTAAACCATGAAAGACCACAGTCAAAATGTTTGGCTGTCTCTTGGAAAGTCACCATGATCTTTCCCCTGTCCCTGATGACTCCTGGTGATACCTGGCTGCGCTGTGCTCCTGCCCTACTCCCAAAGCCATGGAGGAAAGAGCTGAAGAAGCCGCTAAAACATGAACAGGGCAGCATGCTGCCTCTGCATGGCCTTTTGCCACCAAGAACACATACATCCTTTTTATTGCCAAGTTATGATAAAGCAAATGTGCATTTCAGCTATTCAATTGGATGATGAAGCTCTGTTTAATTAATCTCTAATCACTTCAAAAATTATACAGTCCTGTGAGTCACTGGAGCCCTGCTGGTCATGGCAATTGGCACACCTACAAAAAGGAATTCTGAGAACCAGATGAATTTGACTTAAAAATTATTCAAAAAGCCACTTGGTCTAATTCACTCTATAACTATTCCCTAGCAAGTCTATTTATAGCTTTTCAAGTATGCATTTAAGGTTTTGTTCTAGCATATCTGTTCAGGTCAGAATGTATTTAAAATTGGTGAAAGCTTCAGCAATGATTTCTGATCATGGAATAGCACCTTAAACTTCTCAAGGGCATGTCAGACTTACCTTCTTTCAAGTTTTTTGCTACACCACTGAATTTTTAAATACAGCTTCCGTAAATAATGAGTTTACAGATTGGGATCATTCCCAAATCAAGGTACTTGCAACTGGTAATGAAATAAAAATGTAAAATACACGTCAGTTGCATAAGCTATGCATCAGTTGTCAATTGTTGCACAGACTAACGGTCACGGGAGACTATTTTGAAGCCAGCACAGTAGCTTTCTAGGTAGAAAAAGGGTCAGGATGGCAATGGTGATAAAGTGGGAGGAAAGCAGAGTGCAAGATACCATTCATTATTTTACTACCATAGTACCCAAAAGTCCCAGTGGAGTCCTAAGCTCCCGCCTGCTAAGTACTATACGCACATGTAGTGAAACCCCTTCCCCCTTGAACAATATATATTCAATACGTCTGAGGACAAAAGACTATGAAAGAGGCAGCAGGGTTGTCCCTGCGGTGCTGGTGGCCAACCAGGGCAGGAGGAGGTGACAGGCCTTGTGCAAGGTCACATGAAAAATCAATGGCAGCGCCAGGAAGTAAGCACAGGTCACCTGAATTGCTCTCTGGAGCCTACCACAAGGCCAGCCCCCTCTCTGAAGCCTGTGCCAGTGTTGCTAATCGCTGCAGTAAGGTACTTCATGCATCCCTCTGGAACACTGCGCTCTGCTATCGCGGGTTGGTTATTTGGCAAGAAAAAGGACAGTGGTGCTGCAAAAAATACGTGTTTTAGAACTGTGCTTTGAGCCTCTTGGGATTTTAGGACCTGATACATGAGGCAATCAAACGCCCCAGATATCGAGTATGCAGCACATATGTCCCTTAAGGGATGTGAAACCTTCTGATAACCTCCCTTGTCAACAGAGTCACAGAAGTCCAAGCAGCACTCAAGGCTCCTTAATTTTTAGCCAAATTGCATAAAAGCAAGAACGGTCCTGTTTGCAGAGAAAATTTGGCAAAAGCAATTAAGCTCAGCAATCCACAACAGGAGAAAGAAACCTGATGTCACGGTGCTCTCTGGACAAGTTCATCCTGGCTCAGCAGCACAGCTTACTATGGGAGAACTCAGCCCAGCAGCATTTCCCCAGCTCTTAAATGCACAACCAAGCTGTGTTCTCTATTCCCATCAATCTCACAGCTATTACTACTGTTCTCTTCTACAGCATAAAATAGCAAGGCGTTATATTGTATGGATTTGAAAATTGACACAAACTCAGTTCAAGTCTTACCTGCTGCAAGCATGTTTTGCTCTACATTGTAAGATTTGAGCACCACCTCCGTAGCAGTTCCCTACGCTAACTGTAGATCAGTTTGGTGTTTTATTTATTTTGGTGAAAGGATTTTTCAGAGCAAAACATCTCTAGGTTCTTAGGATCATCATAGCAAAGAGAATAAATATCATCATTTTACTTTTCCATCAATCAAAGCTCTTTATCAGAGGCTAAGGGTTCATCCATTAATGGGATAAGGATTCATAATCTATCACGAATAAATGCCAACATCTAATCATTAGATCCTCTATAAGTCTATACATTATTTACTTTTGACATAACAGATCAGACAGCTCTTTCTTTCACCCAGACTATTGAAATTCAGTCTATACTCACATTGGTAGAGAGGAGAATAGTGTTTAATACAAGGAAACCTGAGGGCCTGTGTCACCTCCTCAGATGAAATGAATCAACACAGCCACTGACCCATTTTCAGTGGTGCTAAGCTAATTTATATCAGCTGAACACAGGGTCCATCATCAATAGATTTGGAAATGAGCAAGCAGATGCAAAAACTCATTTGGCCTTGAAAGAATGACAGCAAGACACTATTATGCAGGTTTCTCACTGAAGGTTTGATTTTTATAGCCCTACTGATGAGTACCTGACTTCTGCAGAGAGTTCATGGATCAAGTCTTTATGGATGTTATAGCACAGGGCTTTTCCAAAGCACGGTTCCCAGGATGGAAAAAACAGTTTGGCACCTGAATGATTTCCATGTGCATCCCCAGGGACTAGGCTGGGTGGAGGAGTCTTCTCTCAAAAAGGGTTTAAAGCCACAATGCAACTCTTCTCCCTTCACTCAGCTTACCCATTCTTCACTCAAACACCCATCCTGCAGAGTGTGAAGCCCAGAAAAGAGCTGAAACTCAGGCCTTTGCAGCCTAGTCTAAGCAGACAAGCTGTACAGATCACACCTGAAACTCGTTAAATGCAGAATTTAATTACATGAGTACCTGGTCATGAATTGGAGCTATATGGATGCGTATATATAGAAAGTGGTGGCTGCGCTGGAAATTGAAATCTTGCTACAAAACCTGTGTGTCCTGCAGCCCATGTCCTTGCATGGCCTAGAGCACTCTTTTGGGTGCTCAGAGGTGCTTGGTCCATTACGTTATCCTGTGTTGGCAGTGCAGCCACCAACACAGAACTGACCTGTTTGTTTTTGTAGTTCTGGAGAAGAGAAGATAATCCAGACTCAAGTAAAAAGATAACTTACATATTTCAACTACTACACATATTTTCAGCCTATTTCAGGAGCACAGGGAAGATAATAAGGAGCTCCACTTTCCAGGCTTATCATGCTAAGAGGATAAAAAGAACTCTTTTTAATGCTTGTGCCTAGATAGTAGAGCATTACAGCTTGGATTCACAAAGGGATTTAGGACTCTAAGTCCCAATGAAATCAGGAAATGAATGAGTCTAAGACTCCTAAGGGCCTTTGTGAGTCCTGGTCTAAGTGCCTTCTCCTTTTGAAGCCAATGGGAACAATGCCATAGCATTAAGCAAGGGCAGGGCCTGCCCACAAAGCTTTAACTCTATTAAAAGACTAGAGGTTTTCTTCTGACAAACAGGCACAACACACTTGGTGAAGATTCTCCAGCTTGAATATCTGTAAAGCTTCCACCACACTTCATCAAACTGAGCTGAAGCAAAGTCCATGCCTGTCGATAGGACTTTTGCAGTAAATTAAGATTTCAAGTCCAGTTCTTTGAGTCAGAGGCACGGGAGATGCCACTGGGGAGAGAAATGGGGCCATTAACAAGCTTGAGCCATGTACTGTTACTGCATAAAGCTGTTACAGCAGTCAAAGCACACAGTTTAGTTTCACCTGTGAGCCTTACTTTGCTTTTCTATGATTAAAGCTTGATATCCCATGGCCTACCCTAACTTTAAAAATGTTCTGTTAAGTAAATACAGTTTTGATACTTTTACTTTCTAGAAGGTGTTATCAACATAGCTAAAATTTTCACATTGGTAAGGTGAAAAAAATATGCCCCGTTTTCTGTAGTCTTGTACAAAGTTTAAGAGAAAAAAGACACCATTTAACCAAGGATCAAGCATTTAAATATTAACCACTAATAAGCCCTTCATTGTGCTTGCATTAAATGTCCCTTTTGCTTAGACAGCTCCGAAAAGCTCCATGATGCAGGACCAGAGTATCCATATACTGGACAGAAACTACATTAGCATGGCAAATGTCTCTCAAATCAGGCACTTGAAGGATTCAGCTTCTCTATCCCCTGCACCCACAGAATGAGAACTTTCCCCTTTCTGTCACCAGAGGCATTCATGTCCCATGCTGCTGGACACAGGACAGGGTATTTCCTATCCTACTGGATATGCTGCTGGTAGAGGGGCCCAGCAGGATTCCAGCAGTTCCAGTGGGGCCACAACTTTCTATATACAGACCTGTGTAGCTCCAACTTTTAGACAAGATACCCAAACAAATTTTTCAATGTGATCTGTGCAGCTTGTGTGCTTAGATCAGTCTCCAAAGGTTCAAATATGTAAGGCTGATATACAGAATGTGAAGCACTCAGCCCTGCCTGCAGCACTTTCCTGGTTTGCCTTGACCAGCACACAGGCAAGAAGACTGTGAATATGTTTCACATGTCACAGCGTTTTTGACAAATGGTCTTTCTTTAAAAAGCAGCCCTGAAATCTTCCAGTGCACACTGCAGACAATTTGACACAGGGTCAGAAAAGATTCATACATTGCTGTAGCAATGCTATCTAAACACCCGGTGAATGTAACTAAAGCTGTATCTGCTTCTCCTCTGTCTAGTCAGAAGGAAGGAAAAAGAAAAAAAAGAAAAAGGAATCAATAAACACCAGCACTTCATCTCTGCTCAATTTAGCCCTTTCTGGGAGCATGGATAATTCCTGATGGCAATTGTCCAAAGTGCCCGAATTCAGACAGTCTGATAGCCCTTTCAGTCAGGTCAGTCCTAGTGGAGACAATAATCAGGCCTCCCACGATGAATTTCATTCACAGAGCTGTGCTGATTATGGAGTGGGTCGAATCATTGCACAGTATTGACTGAAGATCAATTTTTAGCTTGAGGTATTGTAGAGAACATATAGTACACAGCTAAACTAAGGCAGGGAGTAGGAATTCAATAAGTCTACCCAACCATGTCAAATAAAAGCTTGCACAGATAGATGCTACAATTTTTACCCCCTGAAGCCTGTGTTTTTAAAGGTACACACCATGATGAAACACAGCCCCTGAGGAAACATATTTCGTCATTAAGTTTTGCTGCATCATTAAAACTACCACTCAATTCCTTTGCCTTACATTTCTTTCAGGTGATGCACTTTGCATCAAAAAGATAACTTGCCTGAACGGTTCTTCCTTTGATCCCATCTGTCCATAATTAAAATTGTCCGAATAAGGTAATGACTGCTGTCCTGCTGTAGGTGACTTGCTTCCCAGCACTCCCTCTCAGTCATGCTTTCCTCCTTTCCTCACCTCCACCTGTGCTGGGCACCATAGCTTTCAGCTTTAACCCCATGACAGCAGCTTTGTAAAAGTAAAAGTGGTGATGTCATGGATTCTTGTAGACCGCATGCCCTACACATTGCTTTGGCTTTTAGCCCTTTGAGAAAAAACATGTTCTGAGGTAAGGAAATAGAATGTATCCTCAAAACATGAGGGGGTGGGGGGTTAAAAAAAAAAAAAAAAAGAGGTTTTGAGGGGGTATTCCTTTCCCAGTTACATTCACTCTCCGCAGTATTACAGGCTCACCAGTTCATCACCCATCGCAGTGCGGCACCCACAGTGTCAGAATGGGGCTCTTGGAACAGCCCCAGAGCATCTCAAGGCTGTCAGTGCATGTGCTCACAGGGTCTTCTCCCAGGGAGGTGACCCCCAGCACCCAAAGGCAGACACAAAAAGTGCTACTTGATGGCAGCAAAATGAAGACTATTAATAACATGAAAAAGTGGGCAACACTGAACCCACGCGCTGACCCAAAACACCGCTTTCACAATGGAAAACCCATTTTACAATTTCCACTGAGCTTAAAGAACAGTAATACATCTTTTAAAAGCAAATTTGGAAATAGCTAGTATAACAATCAAATATAATCACATGAAATGCAAATTCAGCAACAACGCTACCACTCGCAATGTCATTGAATAACACTGTGTAACAGGATGTAGCATAGCAAGGAGGCACAGATTTCCAAACATCTGCCTTCCCGCCCAAAGCTCCAGCCTATACACAAACCTAATATTAAAAATAAACCAAGAGAAACTCTCAGCTCTGGCAAGTGCAGTTCTGATCCCTCACAAATAACAGCTGTACCAACTTTACCTCCCACATCTACATACAAAAAGCAGGAGCTTATGCACATGGTAACGCTTCCATGTTTTGTATAAGATCCTGCTGTTTCTCTTTATTCTCTAATTTTCTGTTTTCTTGTATTCTTTAAGCTTACAGAGATATTTAAGTTCTCTTACTTGAACACAATTTTTTCCAATGGGAACTGTTCTCTAGTCCTCTTTATGTTCTCTCCAATCTTCTTCCTTTACCTTACTAAGTTAAATGCCAAGTCAAACAATTTGGTCATCAGTGAACAACGGATAAAGAAATAAAACCTCATGGTCTCGCCTATTTTTCATGGGGCGACAAAATACACCTAAGACAAGGACCAAAATAACCACAAAAATAATATAGATGAAAACTAAAACCACGCTCAATATTTGAATTAAGGCACTGAACTCAGTCCTCGGAAACTCAGCTCACAGATTCCTCATCTACATAATTCCTCAAAACAATGATGCGATGCTAATGAATGATGCAATGCCAACGAGGTAAAGCATTTTAGTGCATCTGAGCTGCAAACTAGGGATTGGTCTCCTGCAGTGATAGAAAATTACTGCTGTATGACAGGGCTTGCAAAGTTAAATTGTATTTCGTTAAAGGAGAAGATGATAAGAGTACTGCCATGAAATGCAGACTGCTAGACAGTAGAGTATAACATGTACGCACCAAGATCAGAGGTCTCTTTCTTATTGTTCTGCTATTGTGTTGGTAAAGGCATGTCAAATGAATTAAGGAACTTCATAGCGGCTTAGAAGTAGAAATAATTTCAATTTAATAAAAATATATATAAAAAGACATGGCCTGAAGCTTTGCAAATCACTGAATTCCTACGAAGTATTAAAAAATATTAAATAACAATTCTACCTGCTAGGCTTACCCGACCCCTCCTTCCTTCAAGAACACGACATGTTCATTCTTTTCCAGCGTTAGCCACCTACAACAGATTTTTCCAAAGATGCTTCTGTGCTTTTGTTTCCAGCTCTTCCATCCACAGTGCTTTATACCATGGAATAGTACTTTTCCAATGGCCTCCCCCTATATTGTAATGCGCCACACACTTCATGATTTTTATACTTCTCTCTACTATAGCAAGAATTTGACTCTCATAATCAATAGAGAATAACCACCCAGTTTGTTTCAAAAGCAACTGCTGCTTTCAGTGTGCAAAGCAATTTACCATTAGAAGCATTTTTTATTTTTTTGGCAAAATGGTGCATACTCACCCTTTAAAAATGAAGCCTCTTTCAAAAAGCCCCAGCCTGGGCTTCTAATCAGTGTGACGCACAAGATCTCTGGCCTGTTTGAAAATCACAGCTATGCCTGCTAACTTTAATCCACTGCCTCTTATCTTTTGAAAAGTTTATTCTAAGCTGGCCAGTTCGGCTACCCAGCAATAAAATTAAAAAATATAAATTTCCATTTCTGTAACATGAAAGCCTCTTTAATTGAGCAAATCCAATCAGCAATCCTACAGACTGGACACAGCACATATTAAATTGAGAAGGCGTGAGATAAGAGGAACAGTTCAACACGACCTCTGGTTCTACATAGCAAATTTGGTGCCAATCAAAATGCCTGCACTCGCGGACAGGCAGAAGCACAACTCTGCCAGACCTTCCCTGCTGGCTTTACCTCTGCAGCTTCACCACAACACGATTTACAGGCAGCCTGACAAAGCTCAGGCAGCTACAGTTAAGATATCAAAATAATTTGGTCCACTGCTGCGCAGCCCTGAGCACCTAGGAAAGCTGGTCCACATTACCTCTACGCCTAACGATGGATTTCAGCACCCCGGGCTGCTGGTGATCAAGGTCTGTCAATGCTTCCCTGCAAACTTTCTCCTGTCCTGCAGCACAAGGGCTCATTCTAAAGAGTTTGTTTTGATTACTACCATGTGTCCTCGCTTACAATATTTTATTTCATGGTGAAATTCAGATGCAGTTATGATTTCAAGTTTTAAAACACCGTAGCAGTGGATTTGAATGGATAAACAGAGTAAGCATAGTTAAGAGTCCCACTGGGAAGCTGTAAAAAGACTAAACTATGAATATGCAAACACTTTACACGTCACTCAATTCTGATAAACTCCAGTTGCACGAGCCCACGAGAAAAAGCCAGCATGATGAAGGAAATCTGATACTAAACAGTTGCAAACTGCAAGAAGAGCAGCTTACGCAGGAATAGTTACGCTGAGGGACTTCTTCCTTCCCAGGTTTCCCTTCAGACATATTGCTGATTGGGTTCTACTGCTTTTCTGAAGACCTCAGATACCGTTCCTTTGTGACTGGCTTTGTCCTTATGCAAGCACATTGTTAACCTGAGCTCATAACATCTGCATTATAAACTAGCCGATGCACTTTTGTCCTTTCCTTAGCAAGTTGTCCAAGGAAAAGAAGTGCAACTTTTTTCTCTGACATTCACAAAAGTAAAATGCCTCTTACAACAGGGGGAAAAAAAAAAAAAATCACTACTTGCCTGTAGACACCTCATTACACATAAAAATACACCTCCTATAGTAACATTAAAAAGTGTCAGTGGTGATGCACAGTGTTAGCAGAACTCGCTCCAGCTCAATGCTGTCTTTGCTGGAATCAGCAGTAAAAGCACCATCATTAGCTTGGAGGTGCAATTTCAGTGGTTGCCTTTATTAGGAGCACAGGACAACAGGGAGCAACCACCCCCCTTTGAGCAATCAATCACAACACGTTGGGACTCAAAGCAATTTTGGTTATTGAGAGGCACTGTGTGTATCCCCTGTGCTATTGTGCACAGTAAGGGCTGCATCCTGACCCAGCCATCCACTCTGCTTCAGCTCCAAGTGCAAATATAGCTCTTTTATCTCTGTCCTTTCCATATTATTATTCTAGGTACTATGGCTGATGGTCAACTAGGGGCTGATGAAGCTCTGACATTAACAGCTGACTGAGCCCTCCGCTTGTTCCATGTGGGTGACAGGAGAAAGTCACGCCTACGCTATCGGATCCCTTGGCAGGGGCTGGTGCAATGCATACACACACAGGAAAGCACTGCAGCTGAGATGCCAGAAAGCCCCCAGCCCCACACAGCTGCTGGGAGAGTGGACATGCCAGCATCCCATCAGGGCAAGGGATGGGGCTAATTGCAGCACCAAGATCACAGGGTCTCTGCCATTACATTCATTCCCAGAGGTCGGCAGATTAAATGTGGACAGACAGGTCTGCAGGTTAAATGGAAGCATGTTAAGTGCCCCAGACTGCAAGCACTGGGTAGATTTGCTCCTTTGAAATCTGTATGTTTAATTTCTACTTCCTTTCTCATTAGCCTGGTTTGAGACCACCACCACAGGGATAATTTCTAATTTGGCCAAATGTACACAGATCTACCCTGGGTCTGGAGAGCAGCACTCTCAGTGGCCAAGATGTACAAAGAGTGGGATGAACATGGCTTTCAGAAATGGCTTTTGTCCCTCACCAGAAGGACATACAGCATCCCTCCATCCTACCCTGTTGCTCATGGAGTTCACACACACAGCAACAAGAGGAATGTGGTAAAAACAACAGCACTGCCAAGACGAAAATCTCCCATATCACATACTGCTGAGGAAAACTTAGAAAGAGGAAGCTGAACCTTCCAGGCGATTTAGGGCCAAAGCTGCTCCACTCTGATCTGAGAAAAAAGCAGTCTGAATGAGGCTGTGGTTCAGTTTTGTCCCTTGCTTAAAACAAAAATCTGCTTGAACTCAAAGGGCTGATAGTGAAAGGAGGGAGCTGATATTTCATAGAATGGAATCCCAGAATGGCTTGGGTTCGAAGGGACCTATAAGATTATCTACTCCCAATGCCCTTACAGAGTTTCTGGCATTTTTCAAAGATGATGGGCTCTCAAACATAAGAAGGAGTCTACAATTCCTGAGTGCAAATGCTACGGGATGCAGAAAGACAAACTTGTTTCTTTTCAGTACATAATGACTAATTTTCTCCTTGATTGCCGACAGATGATTATTAAGTATTTCATAAAGCTGCATCAATAAAAGATCAGGGTTATATTTTAAAGAATGTGAAACTTATCTTTTCCAGAAACTCCTTACTTAAAAAAAATGACTTCTGCTGCACCTGTAAACACACCCTTATGATCAGGAGGAGGATGTGTGAAAAGCAGTGGAGCAACGACCAGAATCTACAACAACAGCAAAAATGGGTGAGCTCAATGACTTGAATGTGAATGTACTGATGACACAGATCCTAGGAATGCAAGGTTTCAGCACATCAAAGCACATCCCCTGCCAGGTTGAGTCTAGACCCAGCTCACTGGAGGAACTGCTACCTTTCACAGAGTCCAATGAGGCTTTTGAGTCAAAACTGAACCATAGCAAAGATGCTCAGTTGACAAACATGCCAATGCTGCTACACCATTGCTCCCTGGATGACAGAAGTTAGCAAAGACCAACGTTTGTGCTGGGTGAAGAGGCTTCCAACAGCCAAGCAGAAGAAATACAGATAAGCTAAACACACACACAGAGCACAGTGAAGTTTCTCAGGCATGCTATGTCTGAAACACTGGAAGCACGTATACCTCTAATGTAAAAGCAGATGTAGGAAACCGAAGAGAGGATCAAAGTCCATATAACTAAGACACGAAAGTCAGGAAGCCAAACTGGTACCTTTTAAGTCTGCGCGCATCTCAGTCCAAGGTGAGCAATAGGGAGAAATATTGACTTTGGTAAGTAAAGAGCAAAATAAAAGATTAAGAGGAATTCTTTTTTCCCCTACTAACATACAAAAGCACGTATCCCAAAATAATAAAAATGCATCAGATGTGGGAGATCTGGAGAGACAATTTGAAAGCTTGTATGTGGAGAGGCTGGAAGGGGAAGAAAGGAGGAGGGCAGCTTTTGGGGGTCACCCAGTACACCAAAGACAAATTAAACTTGATATGAACAGAGCAGGAATGCTCCCAAAGACCAGAGTTGGGTATTCAGCTCTCACAGAAAGAAAAAAACAGAAATGTCTCCCTGACAAACAAGAAGCATGCAGACAAGGCTGAGGCCATCCAAGGAGGTAACGATGTGCTAGGGGGAAGAGGAGAGGAAAATAAAACAAGCATGCAAAATAATAAATCAGAGAAGCTCAGCCAGGACAGCAGCAGTATATTCTCTTTGTTCTTCGTAAGCACAGCTCTTGCTTTGGGTGGGGCAGGAGGCCCTGCAGGAGCAGCCAGTGCCACTGGCAGGGATGCTCCCCAACACAGAAAAGGCCTTCCCAAGGGGCTGGCATAGCTGCCTCATTAGAACTACACAAACAGATAAAGCCACAGGCTGCTCGCAGGCAGACGTGTGCACCTGGAAGGAGCAGCCAGCTCGACATGGCAGGAAGCAGCCCCCATGCCACCAGGGACCCCTCAGAGCAAAACAGGAGGGATGAGCACAAATCTCCCGCAATCATCTGCAGCTGCTCCTCAGACAGCACGGCAGCTCTCCTCTACCTGGGGTATTTGGCTGCATCTGCTGCCTTTGTCAGGGAAAAGGGATGCTAAAGCGCAGGAGGATGGGGGCACATGCTGCCAAGCACTCCTCCCTACATTCAGGCATTTCTCAGGCGGCTCACAGGTCACTGACATGCAGCAACAGCTTCTGTGCCATGCTGTGACCAGACAGGTGTGAGTTTTTACACAATTGTCTTTGTGTATCTTTAAAGATCACATTTCAGGCATGCTCGTGGCACATAAGGCTGGCAGATATGCTATTGCTCCTGCACTCACAACAAGCTTGATTCATGGGAAATCTGCTCCAACCTGATACTTTGCCATTCTGATATCCTGTGTGATAAACCAGTGTAACCCCAGGCCCTCTCTCAGCTAGCAGTAGCTGCCTCAAACCCTGCGACAGGGACTCTAGAGGGTACATGGACAGAACAATCTTCCTACGTATACTGGAGGCATGGTGTTCTGACTGACATACAACTTTGCCCAGGGAAACCAAGTTTGGAGTTGAGCTGTACAGGTTTCAGGGTTACCTGCACAACAAGCAGGTGAAGGAGGGAGCTTGGCTCCATGTTATACCAAAAGAATAGATCTAAGGCTGCAGACACACTGCCTACCTGGGCAGCTCACTGCCTACCTGTCTCAGCTCCTGCGACAGATCTATTCAGCTGTGGCAGAGCTGGCAGCTAGAGTGGAGCCAGCCGTAGCCAAAATACTCACCCGGCTCCTTTTATAGTCCCCAGCAACTGAGTCAGTGCAGCCAGGGGAATCCAGGGAGTGATTCATCCAAGCCAGATAGGGGTGTCTACCAGCATGTACAAGATGCAAGCTGCTTGCCAAGAGGACAGGCCAGCAGAAAATATGTTTGTCTTCATAGCTGCAACATAGCTGCAACATAATGCTTGTATAGCTTATGTAGCTATTGCACAAAGATGTAATTATATTCCTTTTCAGACTTGTGTTCAATTTTACAAACAGGGCCCCAGCCGTCAAACTGAGTAATGCCTACACAGGGAATCAGGTCGTCCTCTGCAGATCCAGTCGGTGTTCCCAGCCTAGAATAGTGTGAACTGAACACAAATCAGAGTATGAGCATCCTTCTGCCCCTGCAGAAGAGATGGAGAAGAGCTGTGCTGCTCTCCTCCAAGGGAAAGAGGGGCTTTTTCCACCTCAAGCACTGCAGTCAAGACAAAAACACACAAAGTGGAAAAATACTCACAAAGGGTGGCCAGAGAAATGAGTAATAGCAAAGCAGCAGGGAGTGACTGAGAGCTACTTTATCAATAACTAGGCTGGAGATGCTGGACACTGAGGCTGAGAGCTAGGCCACCTGGAAGTGAGCAAATCTGTACACTTTTGGGATGCTTCTGCTATGCAAAAGCGTAGACTGAGAGCCTCCTCTGTGGAGGCTTAAAAAGGGAGGTATAGAAACATGAGGAATATAGGGCTGGAAGCCAAACGGGTGTATGGAGGGTGTGGAGGGAGGGAGGAGAAGGCCTCTTTGCTACGTGACAATTAAGGAATGCAGCTCACAAGATTGGACCAAGCCTGTTGTCTGGGTTCAGAGTTGCACAAGGGCTTATCAACCTCAAATCAGCTCCAAAAAACAAAGCATGTAGGTAAGTATCTGGTAGCTGTGTTGTCTCAGGGTGCTCAGCTAAGCAGGGGCTGTCTTGGGCTAGCAGCTCCTTGAAAGGAAAACACAGTCAGTCCTCCAGAGCTGCAACAGTTGAGGACATTTCTTGTGGTTAAAAACCAGGAAGAAGGAATAAAGAAAATAAGTAGGCTGAGAGAGGTTCTGATCATAGAAATGAAGCAGCTGCAGCATGAATGGTGCAGATTAAAGCATGGCTTCGGGTCGGAGCAGCAATGCCCAGTCTGCAAGGTGCAAAAGGCAGCAACAGGTTACAAGGGGCTCCTGTTGCTTGCCAAATAGTTAAAAATAAATTATGTCATTTTCAAATACAAGTTCTGTGCACCACACCAAAAGGGCAACAGACAAACAATTCAAATGCTTTTCTCCCTTTCTTTTTTTGTTACTCAGTGTAACTATGCAGACGTTTAAGGATGGCTGGGTGGGACAGCAGAGAAGACAACCTTTGTACAGACCTCTTGTATTTGGGCTCAAGAGAAAATCCTCACTGAACCTTTTCAGACGCAGTCTTACATTTAAAATAGAAATAAGGAGGTAAGAAACTTCACAAGGTAAAAAGAGATTTCTCATTTTTCCCAGTAGCTTCCCCCCAAAAAATAAACCATGACACTGCCCTGCTATGCTGTGAAACTGAGGAGGTTCAGAGACCTTCTGAACTACTCTCTACTGCTTTCACAGTTTTTCTTATACACACAGCATTCCCAACAATCGGTTGATGTCAGCCTTTTAGGAACATCTGTTCGCTTCCGTACAGTCCTCCCGCTCACTTTAGAAAAAAATAAACTAGCAAATTTTCTTCCGCGCATCTCCCATAAACATCTAAATGACTTCCCCTAACAGAGCAAGCTGCTTCCATGCAATCAATGGCGGTTTTCAGTTGCATGTGGCACTCTTTATGCTGGCTGGAAGAGTTCAGCAAAAGGTGGCAACGTCGCACGCAGCCTGGATGAGGCATCGAAAACCAGACGTGCCTGAAAAGCAATAGACTTTCCTTTGCTCATCTCAGTCAGCATTTAAATTTTGCTCTTATTTGGGTGAGCATAGCAATAGCAAAGGCAGAGTATATCATTTCAGATTTTGGGGCAGCATGGCATCTGAATAAAGCCAGCTTGGATTAGCCAGCTACCAGGGAGATTGTAGGACTGATACCTTGAACTCACACTGGACGTTTATATTTGCATACATCTGCACAGGAAGCTAGTACAAACTGTTTGCAAAAGACATGGAAGGAATAATCCTGCTTTACTTTGTAAATTACATTCCTTATTCTAATTAAAGAGGAAGAACGGAACATCACACTAACATTATTATTAGCTCCTCAGATGCACTCACTTGGAAAAATAAAACAGTAGCACCAAAAAAAAAAATGCTTGTCACTCATTTGCAACCCATCTTTCAAATCAAGAATAACCATGTCACTTGCTAGGCTGTCTTATCTCCATACACATATGCTAATATACCTGCAAAGGCATTGAAGGTGAGTACCGTAAAATCTCCTTTCAAATGACTGGAACACAAAAATGATGTCTGAGAAGTAAGACAATGTGTTGAGAATGCACCCAGAAATTGGGCAGCACTCAAGCTCTAACTCCCACTGAAACCAACAGGAAAATTATGCAATGATTCACCAGGAAAAATAAAGCCTCCTGTGACTTCAGCCATATCGAAGCATCCTTTAGAAAGGCATTGTTTTCTGAATGCTGAGGTTTATTTCAAAACCAATGCGGAGCAAAAGCCCCTTCTCCTAACCGATGGCTGACTTCTAGGCAGGAATGCGTCAAAAAGCAGAAGATAGCCACGTTGTTTTGTGCATGCAAGGACCTTTATTTGTTATTTTATTATTATTTTAATGCAGAAGCGGTTGTCCCAGGACTTATTATTTGGCTGAATGAGCTGAAGTGAGACTCCCCGGGCAGCTGCTGACATAATGAATGATTGTGTGGTGAAGCTGAGAATGTGAATGATGAAGAATTTTGAAAGGCTCTGGAATTTGTGAATAACAAAAGTAGCTGCAGTCCCCAAAATCTCACCATTTGTTCTCCACAACAAAAGAGGACTCAAAGGCCTTTGTTTAACAAAATGATTCAAAAACAGGATATGAAAGGAATTAAGGGTTATCTCTACTGGCATAATACAGCAAGCAAATTGTGTCCCTAAGTAGAAAGAGTTATGAATGTATTCTGTCGAACATATTGTTAACTGAATTACTACGGTTCTGTTTCTTTTATCCCTTTTCCAGTACTGTTACCATGTTTCCTGTGTCAGTATTCTCAAGGTCTCAAGGCCTTTCAGTCTGGAGTCTGCCAAAGGGGAGCCACTCAGAACCTACCAGGGGAGGATTTGCTCCTCTGACATGCAAGGCGAAAGCAGCTGACCATGCAAACCCCTTTCTCCTGGCACTGCCATCAGGTAGGGTTTCTTGGCTTAGCCCACTTCTTCAGTGGTATTAAAAATAACCACAGTCATGTTTCTCTTAAACATTTGATTTTCTTGGTGTCTAAGAGGCATGAGACAAGAGACCAAGCACTGGATAGGCACAAAGTAAATGACGGGTATGCCCCAAAGTACCTCCAGTTCCCCTTAATGGGGAATTGTTTCAGAATGCAAGATTACATATGAACTCAGCAAAAGACGAGTGAATCTGATGAAGATTCATGTCGCATAGACAAGTGCTATCCAAACAAATATAAATTCAATTAAAAGATTGTTGTACGAGCAATAAACCAAGGAGTGTGCTGAATCAAGGAACAGAAAGCCAGCTCACCCATGAAGGTTGTCAAGCATGAGGAATCAGATGCAAGCAGTGCTGATGCTAAACTTAAACGGGGCACCATAAACCAGAAGGACAGTAGTCTGGGGTGAGTGGAGGAGGGACAGACACCCACTGAGAGACAGCTCTTCCTGGCTAGGCTTTGCACCCTGCCAGCTCCACTGCCCACAGGACAAGCTAGGCCTGATGCCTGACTCCAGGTATGGAGGCTTGGCCCTTCCAGCCCTGCACAATTCCCATCTGTAGAGGTATGTCTGAAGGCCTCCCACACAGGATGACGACACTAGTTATCTCCTCTCACTCACAGAACCCTTTCAAAATACAAGGAAGGTTCTACTTCACCTTTTCCAATCTGACTGAACTTCTCTTCAGAGACATTATCTTCTGAAAAGTTCACTCACAGTCTCACATTCTGAAACTACATAACACCACATTCTGAAACTCTTCCCTCCTCTTCTCCAGGAAGAGATCTGATATGGTGAATGAAGCAATCTGTTCTTTCCACTGCAAGCCTGCCCCAAACCCTGTGAGGGTCAAGCTGAAGCCAGTGAGCTCTGGAATCAGGTCTAATCACAGAAAAAAAAAAAAAAACACATTTCAAACATTTCCAAGCATTTAGGCATTCATTATATTAAGCCACGCACTTCCTACTGCGGCAGACAAAGTCAATTCTGCCTGTGGTGTCTGTTCTGCTAATCGCTGTAATGCTCTATCTGCAAGCAGGGCAGTAATACTGCTTGTGCTATACTGACTGCCTCTCATCAATGTGAATTACGTGTTCTTCTTTCAAAGAAACTAGAGTTTCATACTGGGATGCAATTCAGATCTAGAAGAAAAAGTTGCCCTTCCATTAATTTCTACAGGTGTCTCATCAGCTCATCCTGTCTCTCAGAGGAAACATTGATTAAAGACTACAATAAAAACACAGCAGTAACCTGTGACTAAAGAGCATCTTTAGTTCCTGGCCTCCTCCAACTCCCTGTGCACCATGCAAGCCCTGGCAGTACTATCTCTTGGAGAACATGTACAATTCATCATCAGGTCTCTACAAAGACCTCCATGTACCTTTGCTGACTTTCAATGATAGGTTTTCTTGCTCAAAGTATATTTTCAATGAAAGCAGAAATTATCACTAAATACTTCAATTCCAGGACCTGTGCCAGAATTAAGAGGTAAAATAAAATCATGAGAAGCATGATAAAAATCACAAGATATGACACCAACATTGAGAAGTTGCCCAAAGAAGATAAGATGAAGAAATCTAATATCAAATTGTCATGTCTAACATGAAATAAAGCCTCTACAAAACAATGCAGACTTAGAGAGGTAGAAAAAGTATGCTTTCCAGTAGCGATACCTCTGAAATATGGTTTAACACCTGTTATTAATTCTGCTGTGTGGCACATTTGCACCATTATTTCTTTCATCTCAGCTACAAATTCAAAAGATTCTGTCTGAGCCTGACATTAAACTATGGAAACACCACAGCCAGAGTTCACCTGTCCTATACGTTTAAAAGGAAAGCCTTCTGCTATCTACATTTGCTGGGCATATTGTATTTTGACATGCAGTAGTCTTAGCTTACCATTTAAAAGAAAACTCTTAATTCCAGTCCACGACCTATTATCCCTCCCTGTCAACCCCATTTTAGCCCTTTGCCTTCAGCAATGGTAATTTATGGATAAAGATATATGGCATGGCAGTAACTGTATTTTAGCTGCATGATTTGCATTGCCCTTATGTATTGAGCCTCTAAAGGCACAAGCAGATTCCTCAGTGGTTCCCCGCTACATTTGTGAGATATTTTGGGAGCAAAGCCTTTGCCTTTGTTCCTCTTCTGACCTTGCCCCAGCCTGAAAGACTTGTTTTTCAGAAAGGGTCCTGTTGTCTCAATTTCATCTCTTAACCCATTCCTGAACACAGTCTTGAGTGTTTGAGATTTCTTTTTTTTTTTCCTCCACTACTTCCTTCTAGTACAGCCACAGCAACAAATAACTGCACTACAAATGCCAACAACTTAAGAACCAGCATTAAGAAAGTAATAAGTAAAACATTGGAGCAGATATTCCCAAACAAGGATGTTCCTCCTAGCTCTGGGTAAATCACTGCACCCTTCAAAATTCCCAGAGCCTGCATTTATTAGAGATTTCTGCACTGGCACCTGAATTCCCAGCTTGATGCTGGGAATTACTTGGACTACACCACTGGTTTCAGCCAGCGTGGCACACCCACTCCAAGATCTTCCATAGATTTCAATGTGTTGAAGCAAAACATTTCTTCACTCAGTTCTGCCACACCTAAAACGAAGGCCCTAATAATTCATCCAACAAGGGTTGTTGACAAGTCAAGCTGTGGCTGCTTTTAAAGCCCTTTGACATCCTCCACAGGAATGCTCTGGAGGAAGAAGGCGTTGGGGTTACCTACTACTGACAAGCAGGTCAGCTCCATCACCACAGCACTTTCAGAGAGGAGGATCCCAGTTGTGCAGCAATACAAACAGGAAAATTGAGTCCCTGTTCCAAAGAGCTTCATATTCCTGAGGCACGGGGAGAGAACAGAGTCAGCAGGAGCTTGAGGGAAATCAGAGGGGGGCACAGGTGTCCACTGCACTTAGGTGGGAACAAACACGCAGCGTCTCCTAGGGCTTTCCCGGCATTGTCCTGCCCTCACCCTGCCAGCATACAAGAACTGAGTTTGGCCCTCAAATTTTTCAGCTGCCTCTGATCTCAGTGGTTATTAATGTGCAGACAATAGGCTTAGTCCCCTGCGTCCCTGCTGCTGTGCCCCACAAATGACCTTTAATTGGCACAGGACACAATGGGACACAATGGCTGATTCAGAGCCGCTCCTGCCGACCATGTCGCCTCTTATTTACACTCACTAAAGCACAATCGCTGCTTCTTCTGTGCAAAAGGTTATGGGTTTACATTGTCGGGGCTCTGTAGGAGGATGCAGACTGTTTTGGGGGCAAATTGAAGCTCCAGTTAATCTGCATACTACAGTGCACAAACACAGTGCTCACGGTGCGGGGGCAGAAAGAGATGCTTGTCAAGAAGGAGCACTCTGGCAGCATGATTTTATTTCTCCAAGACTCTCTCTGTAGTCTTCAGGAGCACTATAAAAAGAAAATCTGTTTCTCCCCTCTCCCCCCTCCACTCAACTTTCTCAGATTTTACAGCTAAATAAAAACCAGCTACAAAAACCCCCTCACACCTCTATGAGCCCTGCTCTCTCCAGAAAACTGTGGGTTCTGCTGTGCTTCCTCGTATCTGGAGCCATTTCTTTCAAGTCCCCAGAAACGCAGTCGGCACCTTGTCCATGGGTCATCAAGATCCAAAAGCATTTGCCAACCAGTTGGGACCATTTTAACCAGGTTTTCCAAGCCACCAACTTCAACAAAATCATGGAATCACAGAATAGCTTGAGTTAGAAGGAACCTTAAAGATCATCTGGTTCCAATGCCCTGCCATGGGCATGGAAACCCTCCACAAGATAAGGCTGCCCACTGCCCCCATTGTTTTACATTCAGTGTGAAACCAGCAGCCAACTTCTGAAGAAAGGACCAGCCAGCTTCTCTCAAAGGGGGAAAAACAGTATCAGAAACGGAAAGACCCCCTGCACTTCTAGTTCCTTGCTACTGAAAGAAGAGAGCACAGCACAGTGCAGCTGTGGAAGCAGGCAAGAGGCTGGCATTCTCCTGTCCCAACATCTCTCCTGCTGGGAGCAGCCCCCACCACCCCGACAGCTACATGACAGTATTTGTATTTTCAGTTCCACCACCTCCAATGGAACCCCATTGCTCAAAGTAGTGTGATGCTCAACACTGCCAGATTGTCCTTCAAGTTTGGTACTGTTAACCTAGTTTGGAGATGCAAAGACTGAAAATCGGCTCCTAAGAGGTGGCATAATCTAATCTCAGCACTTCCTTTAAAACAGCCATAGTCTAAATGTATAATAAGGAGGGATGCTTCCCCTGGGAGAAGCAGCATCTTTTCCATGGCCCAATCACCGTTTTATTACGTTGGTTACAGAACACATTTTGAGGTTTGTACATGCTCCGAAACACTGCAACATTTGTTCAAGCATAAGACTTTCCCAGAAGTAATACTGAGGTAAAGGTAAATTAGCTATCATTTCGCCAAGTGGGCTGTTTTTCTTTTCTGCTGATGATTTTTATGCTTGTGGTACACATTAAAGGTAGCCTCATCAGACAGGTATAGTGCCTTAAAATGAAAACGTCAATATGGTGAAACAGGATGTGTCACATTAAACAACATCATTGTGTGTATTTATACTGCAGGAGGCAATGACCACAAGATGCAATGCAATAGCAACTTCACCCGCATGTTATTAAAAACTTCTAGCAAGTCAGGTGGCACAGCAGCATGCTGCATACCACCTATTACTGGCAACAGGAACGGTTATTTATTAAAATGTTACATTCATAAATATATGTTATATTTACCAGGAAGATAAATTCTGGAAATAGCTCTTGCTGTAAAATCTCAATGTTTAAAGTTCCCGTTTCCTACGCTCACAAACTTCTTCATAAACTTTTAAGATTCTTAACATAACAAGGCCTTGGCTGTGTACATGAAGAATTTAAATGGCTGAAACTTTAAAATGATCAAATAAACAATCCTCCACCTCTGCTGATTTCATTGCTCCTAATAAGACTATGGATAAAACGGCCAAGGACAACAAGCTCCCTAGTTCTGTCTGCCAGCCTGACTTGCTTGCAAGCTTCCATCCTTCTGTCCCACAGGCTAGTCCCATCCTGTGTGTCACCTCAAGCACCCACGTCGAAGGCCACCCCACAGCTAACAGCGGGGCATTGGTCCACACAGCTCCAAGGTATAAAGCCTTTTGGTATCAGCAAATTCTTGTCCAACACAAGGACAATCAGTATTTTACTGATTTCTGACCTACAAACATGATTTTCTAGACTACTTTCTCCTCAGATAAAAGTTATTCCTGCTTAAGACATTAAAAAGCAGACTTCTATAAATCTGCTGCAGGCATTTGAGCTTAGAATTTGGGGAATTACAATTTTGTTCACACACGCATCACAGATCCTTTTTAAATACCATTTATGAAATTCAGGCCCCAGTGAGGTCCACATGAATATGCCTTTCAACCTCAATATAGCCAGGATTTCAAGGTTGACAATGTAATTAAAATCTTTAGATTGCTGACTTGCTGCTGCAGTTCCTGAAGACGCAGCTGACAGGGGCTTCTTTCTCTACAGCACAATGGACCAGCTTACTACCAAACTCCAAAACAGGCTTACAGCCTTTTTACACAGCTGATCTTCCCGCTGCACACTTACGTGCAAATGTACATGGAGTTTAAATGCACCAGTTAGACGCTGCACTGGCTCAAATGAATGAGTTCTGAAGAGAAATGTGGCAGCCTTTGAAATCTCCAAAGAACGGAAGAGTTTATTAACCTTCCACCAGTATTCACCACCTCTACCGATGCCAGCAGGAGAAAAAATATGGCACATTTCTCAGGTGGCTCTGAAAAGAGAAGCCCTTGCTCAGGGCTGAGGTTTTGCTTGGCGTGGGTAAAGTAGCACTGACCATAAAAACTTGTTCCTTTCATCTTCCCCTACCAAGACGGTCCACACATCATCACTAGCCCATGTGTGAAGATGACGACATTGCCCTCTCTTCCCCTCGCCTCATGGTGCAGTTTGGTGCATACCCTAAATAGCTGCACAATGCTGTTTTCCTTGCAGAGGAAGGGAGGTTACCAAAAAGCTTCACACTGCAGCGTGTTTCAGAGTGCAGTGTTTCCCTGCTGCCTTCCTAATTTTCTCCTTTCCTTAAGGACTGTGAGTGACTGAAGAAATATAAACAACCTGTTCATCTTTTCCATATATTGGAAGAAAAATATCTAAAAGAAAACAGAAAACAATTTTATTGCAAGGGTGTGTGGAGAGATCTGAATGGGACATTTAGAGCACGTGGGGACTTGAGTAGAGCTTGAGCAACTTTTCACTCATGAGCAAAACAAAAAAAAAAAAANACTAGGAAATCTGTCTTTAAATGTTTTCTTCTGATATCAGTAATTCTTGGAAATAAAATGATTTTAAAAAAACATTATGTGATCCAGCAGGTACAATGCTTAGGTGAGAAATAAATTTCTCAGAATACCTCTCCACATACAGAGAACTATGAGATTTCTTAACGCGGTGCTTGGGGGTCATGACTAACACTTGCTAACCCACACACCAGAAAAAGCTTCCTAGAAAGCCAAGGGAGTCAAAAATTGTCACAAAGAAGGTGGCAGAAGACTAGCCCCTGCAGAAGCACAGACTAAAAGACTTTCTCCTCTGAGAACTTTCTCACTGTGTCCCAATTCCACAACCAGCATTACACTGCATTAACGTTGCAACTACAGACCCTGGTTACATGCCACAAGGGGATGCACACTGGAGTGGGAAGGATCCTCTGGCTTACTGTGGGTATCTGCAGGACTCTGCATGTTACCTTTCCTCAGCTCCCCACCTGCAAAACAACATTAGAGCACTACCAAGAAAGAAGCAGGAGGATTTCCATGTCAAAATTTGTGAGATGCTCAGTTGTGAATACAAAGGGGGTCAAAAAAAGCAGGTAGACAAGAAAGCTCCCCTACAGCTAGGGATACCTCAATTTCCATTGCACACTGCCGACACTTCATGAGTGATGTCAGGCCATTCAGAAACATGAATAAAAAACAGAATAAAATTAAGAAAATAATTATTAAAAAAATATAACACTGACAGTGATCATACAACTGCTAATAAATAAGAACAAACCCATCTCAGTGACGACTAGCCAAGACTATACCAAGCAATGAGTACTGTTCCTACTTTGTCGATGAACAAGTTTTAATCGGGTTTGTCTAACAGAATCGTCACATCTACTATCCAAAAGTAAAGCAGCTTCAAACTCAAGACATGAAAAAACCCAAGTGCCCACCTCTGATCACAGGACTAGGACAGTAATAAATACAGGACCAACTGATACTCAAATTACTCATAAAAGAGAACTGTATTTTAATGAAAGAGTTATATCACGTCCTAGTAGGTAAAACTATAAGGCCATTTGCATTATTTATCCACTAAGTTTAGCTTCAATGCAAAACGTATGAAAATATTGCACTTCACTTTATGGTTGAGACAAATAAGAAATGCTTACCTGCACAGCAAGCATCCTTTTACAGATTGCTCTAGCACCATCCTGATGATGCATTGTACACAAGTTTAGAAAACTACAGACCTAAGCAAAAAGTTACTGTAACAGCACACAGCAGAGGCAAAGTGAGCAGAATGCCACACAAGTTTAACAGCAAAAAAAAAAAAAAA